>LPNX010956213.1:527-72015 GCA_001517045.1 Pseudotsuga menziesii | reverse complement strand
CTCTGAAGTAGTATCACTCAATGGCTTCAGGTTTGATGCCATAGGTGTAGCCATGGCCTTGCAGTCCATCATCCCGAACCTCTTCAGGATCTCTACTGCATATTTCCCTTGTCCAAGGAAGATTCCATCTGTACTCTGCCACACCTCCATGCCTAAGAAGTAATGCATCATTCCCAAGTCCTTCATCTCGTACTCAGCAGCAAGCTTTCTCTTCGTATCAGCAATCAACTCATCTGTACCTGTCACAAATAAATCATCTACATACAGTAGAAGTATCACTGGGTTGCCATCTTCAACCTTGTAGTAAAGGTTGGAATCTGCTTTACCTTTAGTAAAGCCTAAACTGGATAGAAAGCTATCAATCCTACCGTACCAAGTCCTGGGTGCCTGTTTCAAACCATACAGGGCTTTCTTCAATATGCACACATGAGAATTTCTGTCATGTGTCTCAAAACTGAGTGGTTGTTCTACATACACTTCCTCTTCCACTACACCATTCAAGAAGGCAGTCTTGACATCCATCTAGTGTATCTTCCACTTCGTCACTGCAGCCAGAGCCGAGTACTGTTCTGATGGAAGTGTATCTGGCTACAGGTGCAAAAGTCTCTTCATAGTCTACTCCCTCTTTCTGAGAGAATCCTCAAGCCACAAATCTTGCCTTGTATTTTTCAATGCTACCGTCCGCAGCATGCTTTATTTTGTAGATCCATTTGGAAGTGACAACTGACTTCCCTTTTGGTCTTGGGACAACATCCCAAACAACATTCTTCATTATCGATTGATATTCTTCGATCATAGCATCTTTCCATTCTTTCTGATTTGGTACTTCTTCATAACTGGAAGGTTCTTTATCAATGAAATCACATAGTAAAGCTACATACCCGGTTTTTGATCTGGTTCTCTTTCTTTCTCTGTGGTTCTCTTCTGGAGCCCCAAATCTTTCTGCACCTTGGATAAGTTCACGTACCCAAGCAGGTTTCCTCTTATGAGGATTCTTCTCTGATGGTGGATCTACTGGTCTTTGTGGTTCTTCAAACTTGCGATCTTCTTCTTGAGCTTCTTCATTCATGACTGTATCACGGATCCTGGGTGCTTCTGCTTCTGCTTCTTCAGGTTCTTCAGTAGGTCTCTTTCTGGATTTGTTGTAAGTTGTGTCTTCATCAAATGTTACATCCCTGCTGACGTCGATCTTCTTGTATCCTGGAAAGTAGATTCTGTAGGCCTTCGAGCTTTCAGAGTATCCTAAATATGCCCTTCTTTCCTGAAGGATCTAATTTTGTTCTCTTCTCTTTTGGAATATGTATGTACACTGGACAACCGAATATTATGAGATGGCTGACTTCTGGTTTCTTGCCGGAGAAGACTTCTTCAGGAGTCTTGTTTTCGAGCACTCTATGTGGAGTACGGTTATGTACATACACTGCTGTTCTAGCAGCTTCAGCCCAAAGATGCATAGGTAGATCTTGATCATGAAGCATAGCTCTTGCAGCTTCCATGATAGTTCTGATCTTCCATTCTGCAACCCCATTCTATTGTGGATTATAAGGAGTGGACAACTCCCTCTTAATCCCTGATTCTTTGCATAACTCCTTGAATTCATTTGAAGTGAATTCCCCACCATTATCTGATCTAATGGTCTTGATATTCTTTTCAGTATGGTTCTCGATCAAGGCTTTGAATTCCTTGAACTTGCTAAATACCTCATCTTTGTTCTTCATAAAATAAATCCATGTCTTTCTAGAAAAATCATCAATAAAAGAAACATAGTATGCATACCCGCTTAGTGAGTTTGATGACATTGGACCGCATACATCAGAATGGATGATTTCTAGAATGATTTTGGCTTTGCTTTCGCTACTAGGAAATGTCTTCTTTGTATTCTTCCCTTTCGCACATCCTTTGCAAACTCCATCATTCTTTGCTTGGAATTCTGGAAGACCTTCAACAGCTTTGCTTGCAATAGGTAGTGCTCTGTAATGCACATGTGCAAGCCTTCTATGCCAAAGTTCATTTGGCTCTACTGAATCATGGATCAAGGCTTGTTCTGGATGGCCCTTTAATTTGTACAAGCCTCCTTCTTGTTCTCCAATCACTACCGCATCATCGATAGTCTTTCCTTTAGGCCACATGATGACTTGTCCGTCTATGAATGCAACCCGCATTCCTTTTGCATCCAATGTTGAAATGGATAGAAGATTCTTCTTAAGTCCTTGAACAAACAATACTTCTTTCATTGTTAGATACTTACCAGAGTCCAGCTTGTAAGAATATTCCCCACTACCTTTTATTGGATATTTGTAGTCATCTCCTAATTTCACCTTGTGAGGTGATTCATGTTCTGATAGTCTCACAAAAGATTCCTTGAACCCTGTCATATGTTTGTAAGCTCCACTATCTATAAGCCAATCATCACTACCATGAGTAATGTTACCTGTGAGAGCTGATATCAAAACATATTCATCCTCGCTTGAAGAATCTTCACTTTCATATCTGGATTTCTTCTTGGATGGTTCATCATCCTCTGCAGCATGAGCATGATGTCTTCTTTTGTTCCCCTTCTTCTTATGGAAGTGACTTTTGTTCTTAGGACAGTCTTTTGCAAAGTGTCCTATCTCATCACATGTATAACATCTTAATCTAGATATATCTCTTTTAGGATGAGAGTTCTTACCTTTGGGGTAATGATGTTTTCTTCTTTCCTTCTTGGAGTGAGCTGTGAGGGCTTGATCTTCATTTCCCATCTTTTCTTCTCGGGCTGCAATTCGAGCTTCTTCTTGAGAACATTCTTCCCAAAGCCTACTGAATTTGATCAACTTCTTCCTAGCACAGATACCTTGAATGAAAGCATCCCATGACCTAGGGATGCCATTCAAAGTAGTCATGACAATCTCTGCATTTTCCACTTCTTCACCAATAGCTTCTAATTGTTCCTTGATTTGAGAAACCCTTGTGAAGTATGACTGGATATATTCTGCATTCTGGATCTTCACATTCTTCAATTGGTTCCTCAAGGTCATCTTCCGATTTATGTTCTTTCCTTCAAACAAATTTGTTAGGGCATCAAACATAGCTTTAGGTGTCTTGAGAGAGGACACCTGAGGGATAAGATGATCCTTAATAGAATCAGCAATGATCCTCTTTTCCATAACCATCTTCTTCTTATGGAGATATTTTTCCTCATCTCCCTCTGGAACTGGAACCTCCTCATGGATGTAGGAGTCTAGTTCATTCTCTTCCAGGACCAGGGAGATTCTATACTTCCAAGCTCGGAAGTTATCATCCCCCTCAAGCTTTTCATCAAGCTTGGTATGATGAGACATATTTAAATAATAACCTTAAATGGAATTACAAAATATTTTAGATCTTACCAGGTTCAAGATGTCAAATCTGAAGCTTGAGCTGAAATCCTGCAGAGCTGGTTCAGGAGCAACTAGGGTTTTGCTTTTCTGGAGTTCTGTCCACCCAAATGACTTCAAAATTGTTCCTAAATTTGATTTTGGATAGGAGAACAATCCACGCCTGGGATCACTGAGAAAATCCTCTTCAATAAAAAGCCCTAATTTCCGACCCCAATGACAGGTCCAAAACTGAAAATCCTCCGAATTGAATTCTGTTTCGACAGAAAGATGTGCCCTAGGGAGGAGAGTAATTCCACCTTACTTTTTCTGAAAAATAGTGGAGAAATATCCACAAACAAGGAATCCCTAGCCTCCGCAGCTGCACAGTGTCTTCTTCTCAGGTTAGCTCTGATACCATGTTAGTTTTTCAACATTTAAGCTAGCATTATGTTAGGATCTTTTCACTGAGAGAATAACAAGTACAGTAATAACACAAGCACATCACATGAGACAAGAGACACAAATATTTTAGGAGGGGAAACCACAAATAGAGAAAACCCCTCAACTTCCTCTAAGATAGTATCACCACAAGATGTGAAAACCAAAACAGAAGATGACCTCCCAACACAACAGCAGCCTTATGTCTTCTGTCAAGCCAAAGTATTTCCTTCTCCAAAGGTGCACCACACTTGAGAGAGCAAGTGATGTTATTCACAAGTGATAAATAGAGAGACACACCCTCTCTATTTATATTAGTCTGTTCACTTAAGTTGCCATTTCACACGTAGGCTCAACCCTAATAATTACTACTCGAGCCTACACCTTAATTAGTGTATAATAACTCAAGTGCCCCGAAACAGTGGGGACTTACCTAATGACTTGACTTGACTTGATTACATTATTAATCCTCCCGATCAAAACATCGAGGTATGACCACATGACTTAAATGCATAATAGAAACATCCCGAAATAACCATCGGGTTACAATACATAGAATACATAGAAGAATACATTCTGAAGTTACATATACATCAACACATTCATCCATAAACCATCAGTATTTTACTTATCCGTTTGAATCTATCAACATTATATTGGTTCACTACAAGTTAGTGGGGAAATGACATTGTTTCTTCATTGTTTAACATTTATACATGAAATTTTTTAGGAATTTCGATCCGAGACTATTATGAAATTTTAAATACAGAAATAACAGTCCATTTATCCATAAACCATCAGTATTTTACTTATCCATTCAAATCCATCAACATTACATTGGTTCACAACAAGATTGTGAGGAAATGGCACTATTTATTCATTGATTTAACATATTTACATGAAATATTTCAGCATTTAGACCTGAGAGTATTATGAGATTGAAATAAATATAATTTACATTAGAACATAAAATAATGGGGCATTCTAAGATTTCCTAAAGAGATCAATAGCTCACCTAAAGCGCAATCCCTCCATGAGCAAGAATATGCCATAAAAACTGGAAATGGTTGAGAGAAAGTGTTGCAATATAAGGAACCAAGAGATACCCTATAGATTACACCCACAAATACAAATCCATTAACACTTCATGAAATACCTGAACGGCCTCTCCAAACACCAATTTGGATGGGAATCTTTTACCCTCGAAATTGGCTAAGGCAAGAAAACTAGTCATCCATTAGCTCTCACAATTCACAAATGACAATTTCTCAAATGATAAAAAGATATTATCTTCGTTGATTTCTGTATTTTATAAAAATCCTTATCCTTCTAAGGTTACCAATCTATCCACAAACTCCAAAAAATTCTAATTTGTGTGTGGGATCAAGATTTGCCATGTGTCCTCCCTTTCCTAGCCTTCCATCTTCCCCCAATTTGAGTAGGAACCCATTGAGTTTCCACAACTCACATGAGAGCCCTCTTAGATGATATATTTTGATTTTAGATGTCATATATGTCATATGTCAGCCTTTAGATCTTATTTTTGTCATAGGTGTCATATCATCTCCATCATTGTTGTCATAGAGCTAGGGAATCTAGTCCAAGTGTCTCACTAGCTCCAAAATGACTCTTCCTCTCCCATGTAAGTTATATTTCCTTCCAAATTTGACCTATGATGCATATGGAAAAGTGTATTAGCCTTATAACTCATCCAAGAACCTTTAGGATTCCCATGAATTCAAAATTGTAAGAAGAGTATGTCACGTCCCCGACCCTCTGACCGGCGAAGAGGACGTGACCATGGCGTTAACCATCCGGGATACCAGCCCCATGAACATGTGAAGGTCATGAAATTGCTGAAATGATGAATACTAATAACAAGATGCATTGAAGTAGACATGCATAAATGTAATTAGCTATCATACACAGTGGAAGAAACATACATTCATACAAGCATTCATTCAACATGTTCATCACATTCATTAACAGTAAATACGATTGCAGAAGTAAAATAGACAAGGTTACTTATCTTATAAGAACTCATTCCGCAACCAGCTACGTCGCTGCAACGTTCCACCCAACCATAGGCCAACGTGCTCCTTAATCTCTCAGCAACGCTGCCACCCCCTAGCTGGGCATGATTCTCCAAGGAATAAGGAATAAGCAGGCTTATACATAGCCAAGGATACACAGAATACAGCCAAGCCAACACAGTTGGGTTTATCAGGCCATCAACAAGACAACCAAGCCAACATGGTCAGGTTTATCAGGCCATTCAAGAGTTGGGAAAGGCTAAATGCTAAGCTTATTAGCTCATTATAGAGCCAGGAACACCTACACCAGAACTAGCCTGACTTCTAAGACACCCACACACACCTAACACAAGGAATCAGTCCCTTCTCTGCTACATAGTCCCTCAGGCCCTGCATTCCCTTCCAGTTCTATTCAGGGGTTGTGGAGAAGAAAGCCAGCCCTCTAGCTCTGTCTATGTGGTTTCCATCCACCAGGTTTATCAAGCAAACCAATCCCCCATCCCTCCTCCCAACACAGTCCGAAGACCAACCATTGCACACATGCAATTAATCAACTATTACAACTTAAACAGGGAAGACGACTCCAAACAATCCGCAGTATCCTCAAAGCGTAACAGTAAACACGGCTCACGGCATGGGGAAAACAACCATCCCGAAACGTATCAACATACACTATCAACAAACATGGGGAAAAATAGCCTGTTACACAGTTCCTGAGTGTAGAATGGCTCTCCATAGGAAAATCGTGGGTGATAGTGTCCAAACGGCTCCCAGCTTGCTGCGTGAGACCAAAACAGAAGAGAAACGAATCAGTCTATGGGGAAAGGATATAGCCACACCATCCACAAATCCGTAGAGGAAAAATGACATGGGTAAAACCAGGAAAGTCCCGTGCATGAGAGAGAACAAGAATTCAACTCCTACGTGAGGATGAACAGACAATAGTGAGTCCTGTGTAGTGGAGGGTGCATAAGTGTTTTAGCACCAACGTCAAGAGAGTGCAGTCGTGAGTTTTTCTAGAGTGATGGTGATGGTTTCTTTTGGCCATTGTGAAGTCAACTACAGGTGGAGTGTGCATGTGGGCAACGACTGACAGTCCTGCCACACTCCCCTCTCATCCATAATGGCCCCAACTACCCAGCAACAGTTATTAATTGTGGTGGTTGGATAAAACAAGGAAAGATGACACATGGGTTTTCTCATGGCTTAAGGTTTGACAATTTCCCCACCCTTATCGTTGTGAAAATCATGCCCTTTTCATTATGGTTGCCACGATCATAGCTGATCAGGTTCATTTTAATTAAAGATGCATATTTACATGATGATAAACTTAATATATGTTGCATGCCCCGACATACCATCGGTGACAATGTAAATCCGAAACATAGCATAACCAATCAATGGTGGGGCCTTGGCCTTTAGCTCCGCACAATGATCATTACGATATATACATCATACACATCTAATGCATTGGGGTCAAAACCGGGGTGTTACATTCCCCTCCCCCTTCAATAGCACTGTCCTCAGTGCTTTACAAAATTTGAACAAAATGCTACACTTGTATCGCCTCAGTGTTCCGCAAAATCGAACAAAGATGGATGTGCCAATCGCATGGCATCCTCCAGCTCCCGTGTATCCTCTTCAGGTCCGTAGTGCTTCCATTAAACCTTTACCTGACCTATGGCTCGGTTCTGGAGCATTGTGACCTTCCTGTCGAGGATGCGCATTGGCTCGATTCGGAACTCTCCCTTGGGTTCCACCTGAATCACATCCTAATTTATCACATGGTTAGGATCATGTACATATCTCTTAAGCAAATAAACATTAAAAGCATTATGAGCCCTAGTGCTAGCAGGCAATGCAAGTCTATATGTAACTGGCCCTATTCTTTCAAGCACTTCAAACGGCCCACAGTATCTTGGTGACAACTTGGCACAACTTCCAAGCTTCAAGGAACTCTTCCTTGCCCTCACTCTGAGGTAAACATGATCCCCAACACTGAACTCCCTGTTCACCCTATGCTTATCTGCATAGCTTTTCTATATGTCATGTGCTACTTTCAGATTCTGCCTGATGTTTATAACCTCTTGCTCCATTTCCCTAAGCAAATCTAGTCCAAGCACAATCCTGTTCACTAGGTTATCCCAAGTCACTGGTGTCCTACACCTTCTTCCATACAAAGCTTCATACGGACTCATCCCCAAGGATGCCTGCTATCCATTGTTATAAGTAAACTCTACAAAGTGCAAGTAATCTTCCCACTTGGTTGGTTTGTCCATCACATACATGCGAAGCATATCTTCGAGCACCTGATTAACTCTCTCTATCTGACCATTTGTTTGAGGATGGTACGCAGTGCTGAAGTTTAGCTTTGTACCCAAATCTGCAAACAACCCCTTCCAAAAGTTGGAAGTAAACTTGACATCTCTGTTAGAGACTATTGCCTTAGGCAATCCATGCAATTTGAAAATCTCCTTCATGAATATCTTTGCAATGTCATCAGTCTTATGCGTAGACTTAACCGGTATAAAATGTGCTGCCTTTGTCAACTTGTCTACCACAACCATGATGGAATCATGTTGTCTCCAAGTCATCGGCAATCCTGTAATAAAATCCATGGAAATAACTTCCCATTTCCATTCTGGAACTGGCAAAGGTTGCAACAAGCCTGCGGGATGTTGATGCTCAACCTTTACCTGTTGACATTTCATACACCTGGAAATGTATTCAGCCATGTCCTTCTTCATACCTGGCCAAAAGTACTGCTTTCTAGCTGTAGCAATTGTCTTCTGATATCCTGGGTGACCAGAATATGGAGCTTGATGGATTTCATCCATAACAACTCTCCTCAAATCTGATAATTTGGAATATAAATTCTACCTTTATAAGAAAGAAGTCCATCTTCTTCCAATTTATATCCCTCATACCTCTTCTCAAGACTTTGCTGCTGCAATTTTCCCTTGACCTGCTCATACAATTCATCTTCGGCAACATGATGAACAATCTACTGCCTCAAATCTGATTGGGAAATACTAAGAGATGCCACATGCATTTCCTGCACCTTCCTATTGAGTGCATCAGCTACCTTATTTTCTTTTCCCTTTATGTGCTTGATTTCAAAATCAAACTCACATAAAAATTCCAGCCATCTTGCTTGTCTAACATTCAGAGTAGGCTGATCAAACAAATACTTCAGTCCACAGTGATCAGTTCTGAGCCCAAATCTTCTACCCATCAAGTAATGCCTCCACATCTTGAGAGAATGTACTATGGCTGCAAGCTCTAGGTCATGAGTGGCATAGTTCTTCTCATGTTCCTTCATCTTTCTCGACTCATAACATATCACGTGGTTGTCTTGCATAAGGAATCCTCCAAGCCCTTGTCCGCATGCATCGGTACACACCACAAAATCTTTCTCTGGGTCTGCAACCTTCAATACGGGTGCACTAGTGAGAAGAGTCTTCATCCGCTGGAAACTTTCTTCACAACTTGATGTCCATTTGAACTTCATCCCCTTCTTTTGCAAAGAAGTGATGGCATGTGCAACTTTGGAGAATCCTTCAATGAATCTTCGGTAGTATCCTACAAGTCCCATAAAAGATCTTACATCTGTCACATTTCTTGGAGTAGGCCAATTCATAATGGCTTCAATCTTTTTAGGGTCCACAGATATACCCTCTTCTGAGATAATGTGACCCAAATACTGAATTCTATCTCTATAGAAGTCACACTTGCTTAGTTTCTCATACAACTGATGCTCCCTAAGCAATTGCAATGTTAATCTCAAATGCTCTTCATGCTCTTTCTCATTCTTGGAATAAACAAGAATGTCATCAAGGAAAACAAGAAAAAACTTGTCCAAATACCTGCTGAAGACACTATTCATAAGGCACATAAATGTGGCTAGTGCATTTGTGAGACCAAATGGTACCACTACAAACTCATAATGTCCAAACCTTGTCCTGACGGCTGTCTTATGAATGTCTTCATCCTTGATTCTTACTTGATGGTAACCAGACCTCAAGTCAATCTTGGAAAATACCTTTGCTCCTCTCATTTGATCAAAGAGGTCATCAATCCTAGGCAAAGGATATTTATTCCTCACAGTAACCTTGTTCAATTGTCTGTAATCAATACATAACATGAGTATACCATCTTTCTTCTTTACAAACAGAACCGGTGCTCCCCAAGGAGACACACTTGGTCGGATATACTTCTTTTCCAACAAATCTTGCAGTTGCATCTTCAACTCTAGCATCTCCGGTGTACTCATCCTGTAGGGTGCCTTGGACACTAGTGCTACTCCTTGCACAAGTTCAATTGTGAATTCAATGTCCCTCTTTGAAGGAAGCCCTGGAATATCATTAGGAAACACATCCCTGAATTTCTGTAACACCTGATAGTCCTCCAACCTCAGAGTTTCATCTCCCATTTCCTCCAAAATATGAGTTGCATACAACCGGCAAGCCTTCCTACAGAACTTCTTTAACTACATTGCTAAAACCTGTCATACTGAAATCACCTTTGGAATGCCTTTCATGCCTTTTAGGTTCCCTTCTTCATTCATGCATTCGAAAGTCTTATTGTAACAATCAAGCTTCACTGTGTGAGCTTCTAACCAATCCATTCCAATGAGAACATCATAGGAACCAAGTGGTAGAACATTTAGATCTACACAAGTGACCAATCCATTCATGACCAATGGACATTTCTCTATCACTTCACTAACTTTTCTCTTAGTTCCAGTGGCTAGCTGAACTAACCAAGACTTCCTATGCTTCACTTTCTTAAAAGTACAAATCTCCACTACTCTAGGAGTAATGTAACTGTGCGTAGAACCAGGGTCAATCAAAATAGAAACAGATTTCTCAACAATATTACCTGCTACTTCAACCACAATTGACTGGTGATCTTCCTGGTGGTCCTCCAGTGCTACATAAATCCTAGGGACTGCCCTTGCTACTTGACCCACTGTTTCTGCTTCTTGAACGTTATAAGCTGGCCTTGCACTCTCATTCTCGAGTGGACAATTCATGTGCATGTGGGGTCCTCCACATTTCCAACATTGAAGTGGCCCTCTATTCTGTTGTGAATCCTTAGGATTTTCTCCTGTCACTCCAACTGGTTTACTTGTAGCTTGGGATGGCTGCTTCTGCTAATTCCTGAAGTTAGAAGGTCTGAAACCTTTCTTCCTTTGGTCAAACTTCTCATTCTTCTTGTCCTTCCATGCCTTATGGTAATCAGGTTTATTCTTGCTTTTCAGATAGCAATACTTAGCCTTCCTTATTGCTTCTTGAAGAGTTCTAGGTTCATAAAACTCAATTCTATCTTTGTAAGACTGAGGTAATTCACTCAGAAAATGCTAGACCTTCACTTTTTTATCTTTGATGTACGAACATACCTCAACATCTCCAAAAAATTATTTGTATATTCATCCATGGTTTGTTGTCCCAATCTCAACTCATGGAACTCCTTGATCTTGTCATCATAATACCTGTCAGAGAGGTATTTCTTCTTGAAATACTTCTTGAACTGCTTCCACTTAAGTCTCCTTTCACTGATCCTCTTTACTTGCTTGAAGTGTTCCCACCAAATGGATGCCCTTCCATTCAGATTGAATATGGAAACTCTTGCCTTCATGTTTCCTGAATAATCATGCACTTGAAAGTACTTCTTTATCCCAAGAAGCCAAGCTTCAGCCTCTTGTCCAGTCTTTACCTCACCATCAAATGTAGGAGGTTTAGCTTTCTTAAATTCATCCCGAGAGCGATCCCTATGGTGTCTCTTTCTTTTCCTTTTATGAGAAGAATAACTTGAATCCCTGCTGGATTCTTCAGAGTCAGATGACCCACTAGAAGTCCTTCTCCTTCTCCTAGTGCTGCTCTTACTGCCTTCTGGTCTTGCTGTACCTCGTCCAGAATCTATCTTTCTTTGTAATTCTGTCAAACTCTGAAACATTGCAGCATTCAACTGATCTTGCTCTTCGTGGGATTTGATCAAGCTTCTCATGGTGGCTGCAACATCTGACGGTGTCTCTTGGAATCTCCTTCCATTAGACTCTATGTCATCATTTCTATTACGGACATTTTCTCCCATGGCATCTTCTGCTCGCTTGTAGGAATCCCGAGCATCATATCCGTCATGGGTTCTCATAACTGAACCACCACTTACTTACCAAGTTGCACTACCTGGAATACTGCCCTTGAAGGTGACTATGATTTTGCAAACGTGTTAGTAACACAACTGTTAGATGCATATCATTAATATAAACCAGAATCACTTACCTTCTCCTGGAATAACCATAAAATAACAATTTTCCCAAACACACAAAATTTTCTTCATCAAAGAACGTCTATTTGAGGGGGACGATGGAGGTAAATCATTGGTTTTTGCACAATCTAGCGCATAAGATCGCTGCCACTTTCTCCTTTTCAGCCCTGAAAATCCACTAAAAAACCATTGAAAATCCCCCTGAAAAACAGTCGAAATCTACTGGGAAATTCCATGGAAAACCCAAAATTTTCCTTATGCAGAATCGGCTCTCATTTCATCTATCAATCCTACATTTCGGCAGTCAAAACAACTAACTTCTCTGCTGTATCAGCGGTCGAAACAACTAGCTTCTTCTGTTGCTCATTGGCTGTCGGGTGCACTGTTCATTGGGAGGATAGTTCATTAAACAGCTGCAACGACGGGTAGTGATCTCACTACGGGTTCCGCAGACCATAACTCATCGGATGTCGAAAAATCTATCCACTAACTTCATCTGACGTCCTTATATTTAAAAAAAAATTTCAAATTTCCTTTTCATTGGCGATCGGATCCACTATCCTTCAGAAGGATAGTCCATTAGATAGCCGCAACGACAGATGTTCAATCCACTAACCATCGCCGATGGCTAACGACTCCAGGACTTAGAAAAAATTTCGAATTTTTTTTTTTTTTGTCTTCCTCTTCACCACTTCACCACTTGATCGGCTCAACTTTCTTCTTTTCGTTGGCAAAATATTTCCATCAGTAGCCGCAACGACGGAACATGATCTTCGATCTTCTTTCGATAGGTGGCGCAACCTGATCGGTATCGATAGTCTTTTCTCATCGGCAGGCTAGTGCTCTTGGCTTCTGAAACGGCGGGTGCATGAACACTATCTCCTTCCGATGGCCGCTGTATTCATTACTTAGAAAAAAAAATTAAACTTCCTTTTACAGCGTCGGCAGTCGGAGGCCTTATCCGTCGGACGCGTAGTCGTTTAGCCGTCCGCAACGGCGGGCGCTCGATCAACTATTTTTGCCAATAGTCGTCAAGTCACTTAGAAAATTTTCCACAATTTTCTTTCCAACTGTGCCCCGTCGGGCATGCTTCCACCTAGCTCTTCTGCTACATCGGGAGTCTTTCCCACTAACTCTTCTGATGATCCGACAGTTCAAACACATACGAATTTTTTTTGTCATCAACTTTTGATCTCTGTTGGGAAGAAAGAAATCATGCTTCTGTCACTGCATCCTTCATGGCTCATTCAGGCCCATGCTGCAACATGAGCTCCGATACCACGCTATCACGTCCCCAACCCTCCGACCGGCAAAGAGGAAGCGACCATGGCATTAACCATCCGGGCTACCATCTCCATGAACATGTGAAGGTCATGAAATTGCTGAAAAGATGAATACTAATAACAATATGCATTGAAGTAGACATGCATAGATGCAATTATATATCATACACAGCGAAAGCAACATACATTCATACAAGCATTCATTCAACATGTTCATCACATTCATTAACAGTAAATATGATTGCAGAAGTAAAATAGACAAGGTTACTTATCTTATAAGAACTCGTTCTGCAACCAGCTACGTCGCTGCAACATTCCACCCAAACATAGGCCAATGTGCTCCTTAATATCTCAGCAACGCTACCACCCTTGAGCTGGGCATGATTCTCCAAGGAATAAGGAACAAGCAGGCTTATACATAGCCAAGGATACACAAAATACATCCAATCCAACATAGTTGGGCTTATCAGGCCATCAACAAGACAGCCAAGCCAACATGGTCAGGTTTATCAGGCCATCCAGGAGTTGGGAAAGGCTAAATGCTAAGCTGGTGAGCTCATTATAGATCCAGGAACACCTACACCAGAACTAGCCTGACTTCTAAGACACCCACACACACGCAACACAAGGAATTAGTCCCTTCTCTGCTACATAGTCCCTCAAGCCCTGCATTCCCTTCCAGTGCTATTCAGGGGTTGTGGAAAAGAAATCCATTCCTCTAACTCTATCTGTATGGTTTCCAGCCACCAGGTTTATCAAGCAAACCAAGCCCCCATCCCTGCTCCTAACATAGTCCGAAGACCAATCATTGCACACATGCAATTAATCAGCTATTACAACTTAAACAGGGAAGACGACTCCAAACAATCCACAGCAGCCTCAAAGTGTAACAGTAAACACGGCTCACAGCATGGGGAAAACAACCATCCCAAAACATATCAGCATACACTATCAACAAACATGGGGAACAACAGCCTGTTACACAATTCCTAAGCATAGAATGGCTCTCCATAGGAAAATCATCGGTGATAGTGTCCAAACGGCTCCCAGCTTGCTGCGTGAGACCAAAATAGAAGAGAAGCGAATTAGTCTGTGGGGAAAGGACATAGCCACACCATCCACAAATCCGTAGAGGAAAAATGACATGGGTAAAACCAAGAAAGTCCCGTGTGTGAGAGAGAACAAGAATTCCACTCCTGCGTGAGGATGAACACACAATAGTGAGGCCTGTGTAGTGGAGGGTGCGTAAGTGTTTTAGCACCGACGTCAAGAGAGTGCAGTCGTGAGTGTTTCTAGAGTGATGGCGATGGTTTCTTTTTGCCATTGTGAAGTCAACCGCAAGTGGAGTGTGCATGTGGGCAAGGATTGACAGTCCTGCCACACTCCCCTCCCAACCATAACGGCCCCAACTACCTAGCAGCAGTTATTAATTATGGTTGTTGGATAAAACAAGGAAAGATGACACATGGGTTTTCTCATGGCTTAAGGTTTGACAATTTCCCCACCCTTATCCTTGTGAAAATCATGCCCTTTTCATTATGGTTGCCACGAGCATAGCTGATCGGGTTCATTTTAATTAAACATGCATATTTACATGATGATAAACTTAATATATGTTGCATTCCCTGACATACCATCGGTGACAATGTAAATCCGAAACATAGCATAACCAATAAATGGTGGGGCCTTGGCCTTTAGCTCCGCACAATGATCATTACGATATATACATCATACACATCTAATGCATCGGGGTCAAAACCGGGGTGTTTGTTGGGCACCATTTTGACCTCTTTTTGTCATCTAAATATCTTCCATTTTCCTCCGTAAAACCTTCATACTGATTTATAAAGCCTAAATTTCACCCACAAACTTTGATTAAAGGTATAAATGTCATTTCTTTTTAACAAATTGAATTATGAGATTTTTAAGGCATTTAAGCTAAGGTTTTTATGTAGGATTACAGGATGTGCTAACTTCTCGTAATGTCTCCAAGGTTGAATACTTGTAGGCCAGCTAGGCGTGAACTGAAAGATGGAGTAAAGATCCTCAATGTCCAAGGATGGTTGAACTTCCAACGGATAGATGATGTGGCTCTCACAGGTGGCGAGTCAATGTCGGTCAAAGATGACCACCTATGCTACCACTCAGCACAAAAACAGGGCAGTTCCGATTTTGTGGATCTGATAGAGGATATCGATGATTGAATGTCATTATTAGCTTCCAGATTAATAGCATTTCTAGTTTTTTAAACTTTGTATAAGTATTTCATAAGACAGAGGAGAAACATATCACGATTTTGGGAGAGAAAACACATACTGTTCTGGACTACGTTGTTTTACTATGTATGATCGATTTTATGGTGAATATAATTAAAGTTCAAGCTCTATGATTCTTCCTCTGCGTGTGTGAACGAGGCATTGGAGGGCCCCCATTGTCAATTCTGCACACCTTTCAATTGCCAGTGAATGATTCAGATTGTTTTCATAAACGATTTGGATTGTTGCCGGTGGTATGTTTTTAATTCCTGTAGAAGTCGATTTCCTTATTGCAGAATGAATTAGATTGTTTTAAATCATTTTTATGAGCTCTGTTATTTTATTAGTTATATATTGAAGGAATGGTTCAGACTATTATTTCGCATTGTTGTATATTGCTTTCCTATTTAATGATGGAGTATTAAGAACAATTACACATTGCAAATGCTTTCCTGTAAGGGAAATTGATGTTTAATTGTTTATTCAACGTTGAGATAATGGGAAAAGTTTTGTGATTCACATTTCAAGGTTAGGTTTAATTTGTTTTTATTATTTTAGTGATTTCACATATAACTTGCTGTGTAACTGGAAGATCAAATGAAACTGCTTCTGTAAGGGAGTTTTTGTATTTTCAAAGCACAGTATCTTAATTTTTCAATAGGTTTATTTCATAGATAACTAAGTTTCTAGTTAGGTCTAGTTTTGAGTCCTTATACTTGGATATGCCTCTAAGTCTACCAACTCCAGATTGACTTAAACTTAATTTTTTATCTGCATTAGTGGATTGAATCCCAACATTTGGCGCCGTTGCCGGGGAGGCATTTTAGAAGCAGGATTAGGAACTTTAGTTCTCTGATAAAAACAAAATTTCAACAAAAACATAGAGTAGATTTTAGTTTTATGTCAAGACAAAGAGATGAGAAAGGAAGATTTATCAAAAACCCCCCAAAAACAGAAGTAACGGGAACTTCTTTTCCAAAAGGATTCACCACAACAGTTGGTACTTTTAAAATGGCTGAGGAAGAAACATCAAAAGGGCCAATTGCAGAACAGAGGCGGGAGTATGAGAGAATGTTAGAAATAGAAAACAAACGAAGACAAGAGAGAAGAGAAGAAGAGATGAGACATGAAAGGGAAGAAGAGAGGTGACATGAAAGGGAAGAATAAATGAGACATGAGAGGGATGAAAGAACAGAAGAATATCAGGAAGCCACCTTTAAATTCCCCATCTTGGACACTAGCATCATCCTTGGAGAAGAGGTAAAAATGAAGAATATTCCACCATCTGTCTTACCAACTGTCTTACCAAACTTCTATGGTATGATTTCTGAAGATCCAGACTCTTTCCTATTTGAGTTTGATATCTTGTGTCGAACTTATGGATACACTAATGACACCCATAAGCTTCGTCTTTTCCCTGCTACCCTTAAAGCAGCTGCCTTGAAATGGTTCATGGGCTTAGGAGAGCATTCGATCACTAGCTGGGATGAGATGAGGAAGATCTTTCTTAGCAAATATCAGACATATTGCAAATCAAAGGATCTAAAAGATGACATTTTTTGAATGAATCAACAGGAAGATGATAGTTTGGAGGAGTACTTAGAAAGATTTTTATACAACCTGTAGAAATCAAAATACAATTCTTTAACACCTGAGATCATTCGGACAATATTTTTAAAAGGAATAAGAGAAGAATATTTGGATATTTTTAATTTTATGGGCAAAGGTAACGTCTCCTACTTACCCTTTGATGAGATACAAGACTTATGTCATAAGTATTCAAGAGGAAAGGCTAAAACTGGAAGAAGGGATGTCACTACCAAAGTAACTAAATCTGCCACCAGTGGTATCTCCAGAGCTGAGCTTGGGAATCTGTTAGAATATTTTAAGACTGATTTATTGAGTACCTTAGGCACACAAATCAAAACATCCAAGACCAAGAAAAGACAAGAACAACAGGACCAACAAGAACAAGATTTGTCTATTTTTTGTCCTAAATGTAGAAAGAAACACCCACTAAAAGAATGTCCTTTAAATACTGTTGAAATTTGTGGCTTATGTACTTCAAATCACAAAACTGATGACTGCCCCAGATTGAAAGAATTGCAGGCAGCTCGAATGGAGGAGAATCAAAGCATGGAGTCTCTTTACTTTATGGGACAACGAAGACCTTGGCAGCCACGATTTTTCAGGTATGTCTCAAGATCCTATGCAGCAGTTTCATACAAATTATCAAACTCCTATTCAGAATTCATGGACTGCACCCATGCCCTGGAAAACTTGGTCTCCTCCATTAGCCCAATCTGCTCCAAATTGGAGAGGATATACTCATGGTAACCAGACATATCAGCAGGCCTAATTACAACCCTATCAACAACCTTTTGCATATCCTCAATACCAGCAGAATCAAGTCCAAGCCCCATCTTTCCAAGTTCCATCTTTCCAACAACCCAATATGGCTCCTCAATTGGGTCTACCACCTCAACAGCTTCAATTACCATCCAATCAGCCTCCACCTCGGCCTACACAATTGCCATCTCAGCCAATTCCAAATCCAAATAATAAAATAGACAGACCCATGTATAATGTTGATGATGGAATGGCACTTCCCTACTCAATCCTCCCACTATAAAATATCAATTTAAGATCTGGAAATACTTTACAAAAAGAATCTCCTGTTATCTTAGAAGAACAAGTAGAAAATGAGAAAACTCCAAAAAAATTAAATACATTGAAAATCACAGTCAGAAAATCACAGTCAAAAAGGGAAAACATTAGTATCCTATACACCTCCTTTTCCAGAAAGGTTGGTCAAAGAAAAACTTTCAATCTCCCTACCTGATTTTGATGTTTTGAATGAGTTAATGAATGTATGTGTCAAAATTCCCCTACTATAGGCTATAAAGGATATTCCAATCTATACTAAAGCAGTTAAGGAATTATGTCTTAATAAAAGAAGGAAGGATCCATCAAAAATTCATGTGGTAGGCAATCTAGCAGGATTAATGTCTAACACTATTTTCATTGAAAAGTATGTAGATCCTGGAATCCCAATGGTTACAATTCCTATTAACAATTTTTCAATTCCAAAAATGCTGATTGATTTAGGTGCTGCTATTAATGTCATGACACTAGAGACAATGGAATACCTTCACTTGACAAATCTCAGACCAACCACAACAGTTTTGGAATTAGCTGATAGGTCTAAAATTACACCTGAAGGGGTCTTAGAATATATCATTGTTTCTTTAGAATCCTGGGAGTATCCTGTCGATTTTATAGTGCTACAACCAAAGTCTAATCTAGGAGGTCACCCATTGATTCTTGGCAGACCCTGGTTGGCAATAGCAGATGCCTTCATAGGGTGTAGGTCGGGAAGTATGCTCATTTCACATGGGACAGAGAGAAAACAAATTGCACTTTATCCTTCTACCCAAATACCTTCTACATTAGATCAACTGTCATGGATTAATGAGACTAAGGAACAGGAAGAAGAAGCGATTCAACCTGTCCTGAGTATTAATCAGTTTTTTTATTTTCAGGAAGAAAACAACGAAGATTTGTTAGATTATTTCATTGCTGAACCTGATATTTCTGAAGAATTAAGAGACATGCAGTATGCTATAGTAGATCAAGTTTTAGGCTATAATTTTTCAAGAAAATTGTACACTACATTCTCTAGCATTGGCACTTCACGATATTTTTAATGTTCATTTAATCACAGATATTCAAAGCAAAACAGTTGAAATCAGTCCAGGAAAATATTTGAATATAAGTGCACATCTTACTACATCACAGGAAGAACAATTGATTACTTTGTTGAATAAACATTCCCATGCATTTTCTTGGGAGTACACTGATATGCCAGGTATCCATCATGAAACATGCACTCACCACATTTACACAGATGATAAAATCAGACCTCTTAGACAACCGCAACGTAGAATGAACCCCATACTAAAAGAAATAGTCAAAGAAGAGTTACAGAAGTTGTTAAAAGTAGGGTTTATTTATCCCATCTCTGACAGCCAATGGGTTTCTCCCTTGGTTGTTGTTCCTAAAAAAATGGTAAATGGCGCATATGTGTAGATTACAGGGAGTTAAATAAGGCAACATTAAAAGACTACTTTCCATTTCCTTTTATTGATCAAGTGTTAGATACCTTAGCTGGAAAAGAATATTTTTCATTTCTCGATGGTTTCAGTGGGTATAATCAAATTAGTATTGCCAAAGAAGACC
The DNA here is from genome assembly GCA_001517045.1 of Pseudotsuga menziesii. Lineage (NCBI taxonomy): Eukaryota > Viridiplantae > Streptophyta > Pinopsida > Pinales > Pinaceae > Pseudotsuga > Pseudotsuga menziesii. The sequence continues at coordinate 52,159 of LPNX010956213.1, read as the reverse complement.
AGGACAAAACCACCTTTACATGTCCCTGGGGCACATATGCCTACAAGGTTTTACCTTTTGGCTTGTGTAATTCCCCAGCTACATTTCAGAGGGCATTCTTGGCCATTTTTGCAGATCTAATTCATGAATGTGTTGAAATCTACATGGACGATTTTTCTATGTATGGAAGTACCTTTAAGGATTCCTTGGCAAACCTAGAGAAAATTTTAAAAAGGTGTGCTGACTCAAATCTTTCCCTTAGTAATGAAAAGTGTTTTATGATGATGACTGAAGGGATAGTTTTAGGACATCACATTTCTTCATCTGGAATAAAAGTAGATCCTGCTAAAATTCAAATCATTGAAAATTTATCTGAACCAACAACTTAAACAAATGTAAGAAGATTTTTAGGGTATGCAGGCTATTATCGTCGATTTATTGCAAATTTTAGTAAGATAGCTCTGCCATTGTTTAAATTTCTTTCAAAGGATGTACAATTTCAATGGGATACTGACTATCAATCTGCATTTTAGACACTTAAAGAGAAGCTCTCAACTGCTCCCATTTTAAGGGGACCAAATTGGACATTGCCTTTCCATATTTCTATCGATGCCTCTGCTACTGCAATAGGGGCCTTGTTGGGACAAAAAGAGCATACCATGACTTATGCCATCTATTTTATTAGTAAAAATCTGACACCTGCAGAGTTGAACTATATAGTCACTGAAAAGGAGATGTTGGCAGTAGTTCATGCTATGAACAAATTCCGTCATTATATTACTGGCTACGAAATTTTTGTCCATACCGATCATTCAGCCTTACGATATTTAATGAATAAATCTATCACTAATGGTCGGATAACCAGATGGTTACTATTAATGCAGGAATTCAATATCACTGTTTTAGATCGACCTAGATGAGAAAATCAAGTGGCAGAATTCCTGTCTCGCTTACACAATACTGGTGAGGTTGTTCCTATTTTAGATAGTTTTCCTGATGAACACTTATTTGCAATTTCTATTATCACTCCTTGGTATCCTGACATTGCTAACTATTTATCATCAGGACAACTACCACCATCTATGTCATCTAAAGAAAAGAAAAAAATTATTAAAGAAAGTGCTAGGCATATATGGGTTAATGGTGATCTCTTTTACACATGATATGATCTAATTATCAGAATATGTGTACGACAAGATGAAGTTTTAGATATTTTGAAAGAATGTCATGATGAACCATGTGGTGGCCATTTTGCAGATAAAAGAATAGCATACAAAATACTCAATTTGGGGTATTACTGGCCTTCTATTTTTAAAGATGCTAAAAAGTATGTTAGAAGTTGTGATACTTGTCAACGGATGGGACGGCCAGTTCGATCTGATGAAATGCCACTTCAACCACAAATCCTCATAGAACTGTTTGAAAAGTGGGCCCTTGACTTTATTGGTCCAATTCATCCACCATCACAAGGGAAGAAGTACATTTTGGTTAGTACAGACTACATCACCAAGTGGGTAGAAGCCAAACCATTACCAAGAGATACATAATAGACTGTGGTAAACTTTCTTTTTGAGGAGATCTTTGTCTGATTTGGGGTGCCTAGAGAGATTGTAACTAATCAGGGTGCCCAGTTTATTTCAAAACTAGTGCAGGAGATCGCAGTAAAGTATAAGATAAAGCACATAAAATCTACCCCTTACCATCCACAGGCTAATGGCCAAGTGGAATCTACAAACAAGACTTTGGAAGGAATCATCACCAAAACTATTCATATGCATCGGAAGGATTGGTCAGCTAAGCTTACTGAAGCTTTATGGGCATACCGCATCACTTGGAAAAACAGTACTGGTTTTTCTCCTTATCAGCTTGTTTATGGTAAGAAAGTCCTCCTCCCTATCGAGTTTCAAATTCATACCTTCAAGTTAGCAGCAGATTTGGGTATGGATCTTTCTGAGGCACAACAAGAAAGAATACTTCAATTGAATCAACTAGATGAGATGAGACAGGCTGCCATAGAACACAATATTTTGATCCAACAGCGGAGAGCTCAATGGCATGACAAGTTTATTAAAAAGAAACAGTTTCACATCGGTGACTGGGCACTATTGTTTGACTCCAAGTTTAAAGACTTCAAAGCCAAATTCACAACTCATTGGCTTGGTCCATATGAGATTGCAGAGGTATATGACAATGGCTCAGTCAAACTTCAAACAATTGATGATGAAGCACATACATTTGTAGTCAATGGCCATCGGCTCAAACTGTATACCAAGCCTATCAACAAGGAAGATTTCATACAATAGATTTCACAGCAATAGGAAATGGAAGTGCCGGATAGACACATTGGTGTTTCTCCTTCACTTACTTCTTAGCTGATCTGATATAAAAAATAAAATAAAATAATAATAATAATAAAATATACAAACAAGAAAAAAAGGAAGTTTAGTTGTGAAAACCAGGTCACTAGCACAACATAAACTTGAATTTTCCATGGAAAACCAGGTTCGCTTGGCCATTGAAAATTCATAAAAACATTTTTTTCCAAATTTTATGTCTTTTACATAGCTTCATTTTTCAATAATCAAGTTTTTGTTTGACTTGAGGACAAGTCAATAAGTAGGCCTATGAGGGGGATAAGCATTTTTATGCTTTCTTGGAACCCTACAAGTCTTTTTCATATGCAGAGGGACCTGACTTCCAGTAAAGCAGAAGAAATCTACAGAAGGACCTGACTTCTAGCAAAGTAGAAGGAATCTGAGATGGCAGGAATTTTGAAAAGAAGACATCAGAAGGATAGATATGAATCAGAAATAAATGCAAACTAGTTACATCAGGAAACAAGCTCATCATAAAGGGGCACCAAGCAAAGTCTGTAAGGATTTTAATTTTTGTTTTTTAAAAGCTGCATGATTCTTTGTTTCTAAATAATGACATGTTTACCTATTCTCATAAACTTGACTGCCTATCCTCACAATCTCTGCCAGCATTCCATTTACTCTTCATTATTCCACCCTAGGGGTCAAGATGGTGGTCAGAATCAAACCCGGAAGCAAAATTTTAATGGCTAAAAACATATACTACATTCTTCACGCAGGGTCTCCTTCTTAGCAAAAAGACAGACAGGGCCTCCTTCTCAGTAAAAAGTGAAATATTTTAAGAAAAATAAAACAATAAACTAGAAAATGGAATTTCAAAAGTTTTTCTATAGTGCATCAGGCATTAAGTAAACATATAGAATTCAGAGCAGTGATGGCCGTGTGTATTTCCAAAAGGTGGAAAGAGTCCATTTCAATTGAAGACATCCCTTCATTTTAATTTGTAATCAAACATTGGGCATGCAAAGAAACTAAAGTATATTATATGCAGATGAATTAAAACCTTACCTTTCATTTCTTCCCTGAATGAATAAATGAATGAAAAGTGGCACGTTCATGTAATGATGACAAGAAACATGGTTATATGCCCACGACAGCATACAAATGTGCCTGAAACTTGTATTATGAACTGGTGAAGTCGAGGATTACGATTTGGTCATTTTTCTTTGGACCAAATCCAACTCATTTTCTCTGCAAAAGCCCAATTGCTGTGGGTAACAATTATCAGTAAAAGGGAAGCCATGGATTACAGGAAGGACGCAGGCACCAATTTGCTGTGGAAGTATTCGTGCAGGAAGAATTGAAGGAAACTACACCAGAAAGGAGGTAAACTTAAACCTTTTCTTTGCCAAAGAATCTGCTAAGACCAACAGCAATTCTACATTTTCAGAGTGTTGTTTTGGGATAATAAAACAAATGCAGAGTTAAAAATTGGAAGGTTGAAGTTTCTTGTTGCATATCTCTTTCCTATTAAAGTTCAAAATGTCATCTAGAATAGAACCAGAGAAATTCCACCCTATTGATATTCATGAAAAATGCATGGAAATCTTTGAAAAGAAACAGTGGGTAACTTTTTTTGAAAAGTTTGATGGGCATAATGAAAATGTCAGTCTAGCTTTTGCTGAATCATTTGATGGAGAAAGGGCTATAGTGGGAAACTTGAACTTCAGACTATCTGAAGACATCTTGGCTCAAGTTATTGGCCTACCACAGCAAGGAGAAAGATTTTTCAAAACTAAACAATTCAAGGAGAAGGCATGGATACCCTTTTTGTGCAGATCAAGAGCAGGGTCAGTAAACTGGAAGAAAGGAATACCAAGGAGCTGGTTGGTTCATCCCTGGGATGAAATAGTCTATGTTATCCAAAAATTTATTACCTGTGAAGGCCGATTCAGTATTGTGTATCTTTACCATATCAAGTTGTTGCAGCACTTAAAGGGTGATTGTGAAATTAATATGCCTCATTTCCTGTTACAGAGTCTATCTAAGATGGATAAGGCTGTCCAAAGGCATGCAAAAGATAAAACGACAAGCCTTTTTCACTGTGGACTCATCAAAATCATCATCAAGCATGAGTTACAGAAGCAAAATTTGACATGGTCAGAATTTTTAAATCACAATCAATTTGAAGAACAGGAAGAATTGCTTGAAGAAGGTTTAAAAGGAGATGAATTGTTGATGATAACATACCCTGAAGCAACAAGCTCAAAACTGCCAAAGGGGAAAAAGAAGGAAAAAAAGGTGTTGCGGATTATAGATGATGAAGACAACTCTAAGGCAGCAAGTTCAAAACAGGCTCAGAGAAGGATACGAACCAGGAGTGTGATGAGAGAAGAAAAATAGTTTCAGAAGCAAGAGCATATTTTCACCACTTATAAGAGGAAGCCAAGGAAGTATCAGCAAGCTCAAAGTAAGTCAGCATTAGAGGAATATGATGAAAGCCATTAGAAACAGTATGAATACATACAAACCTTGGGGAGTCAAGAAGAAAATCCAGCAGGTGAAATAGGGAAGGATACCCAAGAAACTGATGAAATGATAAAACAGACAAAAAGAATCAATCTCTTCTTGGATCAGCAAGAGAAAGAAAAGGAAAATCAATCAAGACAGGAAATAATAAAAGATTCAGCTTCTCCTTTCTTAGAGCAGCAAACTATGGAAGGAGAAAAGAAAGAAGATTCAGTACAAGAAAATGAAGAATTGGGGATGGACACCAATTCTGTACAGCTTCCAATGAAGATGAAAAAGAAGAAAACTTCTAAAAACAATAAAGAGATTAGGAGGTTGAAGCTTGAAATAAAGGAATTAGAGCTAAGGAATGAGAAGTTAAAAGAAACAAATTGGAAGCTTAAAGTTCAAAGGACACGCATCTCCAAGCATGCATACAGATGGTATAAACAAAAGAAGATTTATAAGACCAAGTATGAGAGACTAAAAGTTATTTATGCATCTCGAGCTTCAACAGATGCATCGTCTCAAATAGGAGATTAAAAGCAAGAGGGTCAGTAGCAAAATTTTGGTTTTTGATATAAACAGGGTCAAATATTTTTGGGCATGAGGACATGCAACAGCTTCCTCTTGGGGGAGATGTTGGGCACCATTTTGACCTCTTTTTGTCATCTAAATATCTTCCATTTTCCTCTGTAAAACCTTCATACTGATTTATAAAGCCTAAATTTCACCCACAAACTTTTATTAAAGGTATAAATGTCATTGCTTTTTAACAAATTGAATTATGAGATTTTTAAGGCATTTAAGCTAAGGTTTTTATGTAGGATTACAGGATGTGCTAACTTCCCGTAATGTCTCCAAGGTTGAATACTTGTAGTCCAGCTAGGAGTGAACTGAAAGATGGAGTAAAGATCATCAATGTCCAAGGATGGTTGAACTTCCAACAGATAGATGATGTGGCTCTCACAGGTGGCGAGTCAATGTCGGTCAAAGATGACCACCTGTGCTACCACTCAGCACAAAAATAGGGCAGTTCTGATTTTGTGGATCTGATAGAGGATCTCGATGATTGAATGTCATTATTAGCTTCCAGATTAATAGCATTTCTATTTTTTTAAAGTTTGTATAAGTATTTCATAAGACAGAGGAGAAACATATCACGATTTTGGGAGAGAAAACGCATACTGTTCTGGACTGCGTTGTTTTACTGTGTATGATCGATTTTATGGTGAATATAATTAAAGTTCAAGCTCTGTGATTCTTCCTCTGCGTGTGTGAACAAGGCATTGGAGGGCCCCCATTGTCAATTCTACACAGCTTTCAATTTCCAGTGAACGATTTAGATTGTTGTCATAAACGATTTGGAATGTTGCCGGTGGTATGTTTTTAATTCCTGTAGAAGTCAATTTCCTTATTGCAGAACGAATTAGATTGTTTTAAATCAGTTTTATGAGCTCTGTTATTTTATTAGTTATATATTGAAGGAATGGTTCAAACTATTATTTCGCATTGTTGTACATTGCTTTCCTATTTAATGATGGAGTATTAAGAACAATTACACATTGCGAATGCTTTCCTGTAAGGGAAATTGATGTTTAATTGTTTATTCAACGTTGAGATAATGGGCAGAGTTTTGTGATTCACATTTCAGGGTTAGGTTTAATTTGTTTGTATTTATTCATTGATTTCACATATAACTTGTTGTGTAACTGGAAGATCAAATGAAACTGCTTCTGTAAGGGAGTTTTTGTATTTTCAAAGCACAGTATCTTAATTTTTCAATAGGTTTATTTCATAGATAACTATGTTTCCAGTTAGGTCTAGTTTTGAGTCCTTATACTTGGATATGCCTCTAATTATACCAACTCCAGATTGACTTAAAATTAAGGTTTGACCTGCATTAGTGGATTGAATCCCAACAGTGTTACAGAGGATGCCATGTGGCACAAAATTTCTAGCTTGTGTGGGACCCATAGTCTCCACGTGTCTCCATGATCAATTTCCAGTTTGATTTTCCCTTGTATTTATTTATTTATCTCATTTATTAAATATTTATTCCATTCTAATGTTAAAACATAATTTATTGTCCCCCTTATTCCAAATCCCAAAGCTTCCACCCTTGACCTAGGAAACTAGTAATTTTCCTCCTTTGTAATTATTTTATCCTTAGCATCAATTTGACAAAACTCTCATGAATATGGAAAATGTGATTAGGAAATTGTGACACAATGCAAAATTTGGGACATGACAAATCCTCCCTTCCCAATATTGCTTGTCCTCAAGCAATTTCAAACATGGGTGTTGAAGAACCTGCTTTCTGTATGATTCTTTGAAGTTGCCACTTTGTTGCCCAACTTTGAGTCTTTGAGATTCCATGAAGATTTTTTAAAGGAAACAACATGCTTGTTGCTGCAATAATCTGATTAAAATCACTTTATTAAGTGGGGAATCCATCTCCCATACTTCTTGTTTCCCAAAAAAATTGAAATCAATGGGACTCAAAACTATCCTAGGGTCCCATTGCTTGTATTGCACTCCAACAATTAAGAGTGCTCTCCAACCCATAGCATTAGGAAAGAGAATTCTAGGATCCCATTTTCTTGTATGAATTCTTCCAAACATCATGAGTACATAAGATATATATCATCAAAGTACATGAAAACATAATAAAAATGTACATCAAGGAGGTGCCTCAACAAAAAATCATGAAAGTGCTTATACCTCCAAGTAAGTAGACCAGCATTTTCCAAGTGCATACAAGCTTCAAGTGACCAATAAAATCTTCTCCAATGACATAGGTGAGGATCCCATTTCCTATAATGCTGCTCCAAAAGGATGTGATATGCATCAAAATATTCGGCCATGTATTCTTTTATCCAAGAAGTGAATGAAGAATCTCCACTAAAATCTGAACCAAATAATGAGCAAAAAAAACAAGGAGACTTCAAATGACTCAAATAAGTCTCACCCATACATCCATGAATGAGAGAATCATAAAGATAGAACAAAGTATGTGGTTGGAAACAAAAATGTTCCAATCATAAATCTATTCACCCCAGTGTTGGATGAAGTTCCTCCAACGTCAAATGAACCAAGTGTTGAGCAAGAAAAACCATGAGTCTTCAAGTGACTCAAATGCATATCATAGGTGCATCCATGTAGATGTCCATCATCATAAAGTAACAAAGTATGCTGCTCAAAATGTGAATAAGAATGTGCTCCAACCATGTCATCATAAAAAGTAAATCTAGGAGTTCCATACTATTAGGGTACATAGGGTACTCCCAAAAGACCAAACACCTTGAGCAACCACTTCACACAAATAGATCACAGATCAACACACCGATGTTTGTCACGTGGTTAAAACCCTCGAGAGGGAAAGAGTCCACGGCCCTAGACAAATAGCTACTTGGAGCAATTTATTATGCAAAAGAAAGAAAGTTACATGAGCTTCTCATAATCGATCAACTAGCCAAGGACCCTCCATGCTCTTTGTTACCACCTAAGTTGTACTTAGTGGTTTTTTATCAAGTGAGCCTGGTGAACTGGACAAGGATAACTTGTTCGGACTTTAGAAGACCTTCAGTCTTGCTTCTGGGAAGCTTTGTTGTACTATATCACATGTTCATACCCCATGTGGGAATTGTAATAAATTTTCTAGCATGATAGTGTATGTAAAAGACTCAGTCTCTTAGACTTTATTTGTCAATCTAATCAGCCCAGGGTGTTTTTTCCCTTGGTTATTATTGGTTGTTGAATAAACAACTGATAATTTATGAGTTTTTCACTCCATACCTCCAAAGTTGGGGTGGTTGGCTTGGAATTTAGGCCTATTGATGTTATTAGAGCCTATGTTTCAATGTATAAACATGCTAGGCATCATAGTCGAGTCATATGAACATGTCTAAGTCCCCCTAGGTTTTTTCAACTTTTTTAATTTTTAATTTTTTCAGTGTTTTTTATTAAAATTTAATTTTTCCAAATCTTAGGCTATTTTTTAATAGTTTAATTGGAAAAAATGGTTTTTTAATAAAAGTGGGCTCGGAAGTCAGATTCAGTCATGCCAAGTGCTCATTTTCAAGCTAAGAGCACCATGTAAACCTATGGACCCACTATTTCCTAGTTTTGAGTGATTTTTCATCACTCGGGTTAGAAAGCCCAAAAAAATCATTCATTGATTATTTTAATTAATAAATTGATGAATAATGGAGCAAATCCAAAATCCTAGATTAGTGGATTCTTAGCCGATTTGATTGAAATCAGTCAAATCTGAACCAGATTGACTGGATTTGACAAATCCTTGACTAAAGGAGGTGACCTGGAAAGATCCAGAGTTGGAATTCAGCATCCTTTATGGGGAATTTCTCCCTCCCTCACTCCTCCACATGTTTGGGTTCATCTGGATGAGTTTTGGTGGATGCTTCAGTCAACAGGTTGAGGTGTCAGTCAGATCAGCTCTCCGATTGACAGTTTCACTCAGTGAGACTCATATCTGGCTCAGTTAGACATAGATCATGCATTGATGGACTCTCTTTCAGCTACAGTGGTCTATCTCCTTAGGATTTGTGCCCCCTGGGCTGGATCTCCTTTTTTTGTATAAATAAAGCTCAGGCTGCCTCTTCCAAGCTACTTAGAGTTGGATTGAAGGGCTTGCTATTGTAATATTGTTGTAATCTTTTGATTGTTGGAATAAAGAATATTTGGAGGCAAAATGGTGTAATGATATCATGTGTGTGGATTAAGCATTGTCTTATGGCTATTGATTTTGTTGGCTTTTCTCTCAATTTCTGCATCTGAACCCTGCCTGGCTTGAATGATTCAGCTAAATCAATAGGAGTATAGTTGGGAAAGTAAGGTTACTTATTTTTCTTATATCTCATAGCATATATGTTAGAATATATAGATTATACATGTTTAATAAGTTTATTTGCATGTAATTCTTGTCTCTTTTTCATATATATATCTAGATCTCATGAGGTTTCGTGCAGGATTGTGTGTTTAGCTTTCAGGTAGCAAGGATTGGACGAGCTGTGGATCTAGTTTGAATCCACTGTACATCCAAAATATTTGTGAATACATTGCCCCTTTGTATTCCAATAACAATTTTCCATTACAAATCCATCCAACAACGGGCCTTTCCCCTTCTCTTCCTCCTTTCTTTTAAAATCAATCTTCCGGTTACCTGTCTCTTCCTCTTATGATCAGATCTAGTTCCAAGAATTGAATATATATTGTTAGATATATTTTATAAGAGTTTTGATTCTTATATCTATAATTTCATAAAGAATATCAGTTCATAAAGATAGATCTAGGTGTAGGAAATTCTTTTTTTGCAAGTAGCTAAAGCATAGATCTAAAGCTTGCTCATAAGGTAGCTTCCATTTTTGTTCTTCAAAGATTTAAATTATACAATAAAAGTGTACATCTCATTGGATTCCCAAATATAAAGCCAATATCCCAAGGAAAGCTTGCTTTCCTTGGTTCCTTTTTGCAGAAATTAGATTACCCCTATTTAACAATTTTTACTTAGTTTTTTTTTTTGGTAATTAGCATAGTGACACAAAACACTTTTAAAGTGTGTTTGGGCACATTTCATTTTAATTGATCGCTATTTTTTATCAGGTCTAACATAAAAGAGAAGGCGACTCTGCCAAATTTCCAACTCTTGGACGAACCAGAGCTTCCCGGAAGCTTCCCCCACCGCTGTGTTTTAATTCAAGCTTCTTACAAGCTTGTTGTAAGCCTTTGGATCCCAGATAACAAGAACCAAAGTGCATCAATTTCAATTAACTGATATTTTAAATCGCTACTAATAAAAAGAAGAGGTCCTTTCAAATAGGCTCTTTCGAGCCTATTCGAAAGAGCCTATTCACCATCCCCTTTGGGGGGATTTGCGTCGGTGTCAATTTTTTACTTTTTGTTTATCTCTTTTCAATCTAGCATAGTTCTAATTTGCAGGGTAGTATACTTTGATTTATTATCATTTCCATATTCCATATTTGATATTTCAAAGTAATCTTAATACTTACCCCACGACTTGTCGATTGACCCGAAAGGGGAAAGAGATGCATGGTAGGACTAATTAGAAAACTGGGATTGTATATCTGTGTTTTCCTTTTCATCAATTGTTTCATCGACTATTATAAAATTAACCCCTCCTTGATTCCCTGATTGAGATCCACTTGGATCGAAAGATGTTCCTGGAGGGTTTTCTTTTTAACAAGAACACCCATCTCAAAATTTACTAAAATTGACAAGACTTCGGTGTGTATGCTCTGCACTTGGCTATGGTTTGTCTGATCAGTCAAGTTGTATCAAAAGCACTTGAGTGACTAGAATAATTAAGATTCACTCTACCAAATTGACAAACCATCAGGTGAAAATCCAACACCTAGATCAAACCATTATGGTGGAAAAATACCCAAAGGAAGTGGGAACTCCTGAAAAGTGACCTCGGGGCACCGATCTCTGTCACACCCTAATGGGTGCATTAGGAAAAATAGCCCCAGAGACTCCATTCAGCCCACATATTCCTTGTGAGTAGCCGTGACGGTTTAGTTTTGGACATACTCCAAGTACTCTCGGGTATATCTGGAGTCCCCCCCCCCCCCCCTTCGCCTAATTTTAATCAACTCATATTTCACATTAACGTAAAAAGTACCAAGAGGCAATCGCAAAACTTTCACTCCAAGCACATGCAAGTACATTGATTATCTTTTGACTCCATTTTAAGGCACTAGTTATTTTCTTGCTATATATATATATTGTGTCTCAGCATTGTGCTTCCGTGCACTCATTTTGTATCTTGTCATCTATGGTTGTTTATGGTTAAATTTCAAACTCCTAAGTAACTCATTCAATTTAACATCACCGTACTAAATAATTTTGCCTTAGTAACTTAATAGAGTTTACCCGCCTTTGCTTCATTAGGAGTTGAGCCTAAACGAAGGAGTCAAGAACAAGGTTACAGCCTTGACTCAAGACTTGCCCCTGGGGACACACCGAGTGGCTTGAATATTTCTGCCATGTGACCCAAGTGTGTGAAATGAGGCAACACTTTTTGGAGCCGCTACTAGGGATAAATATTTTTATTCCTAGGTATGACTTAGCTTAACTTTTTTCTAAACAACTAAAAAAGATAAAAACTTTTGATTGATCTAGTCTTTAAAAAACATAAAAATTAAAACTCGATCCATCTGGAAACTCCACTGTCTAACATCCCCCCAAGAATTTCTACCTGAAGAAACTGTCGACAATTATTCAATCCTCTCCCTGATCCCGAAAGGTTTATTAGGGAAATATTTAATGGGCATACTTCCCATAGAAACCTTGAAAATTTAGGAGATCAATCCCTCTCAGATATCCATTACATATTTGTAGAGAGTCATGTTCACCAATCTCAAGAAATGACAGAATTGTTCAAACCCCTTGATTTTTATTAGATAGCAGGTGCTCCCCATGCCATTCCAAAAGATGGTATCAATAAGCTCCCCATATTTAAGGGCAATAATGCCATCACTGCCAAGTCTCACCTTCGAATGTTTGAAAAGCACCTGGTCAGTTATTCCAATGATGCTGCCCATGACCATGATGATGTCAAAATGAAGCTCTTTGCTTTATCCATAGAAGATGATGTTGAAGAATGGTACTTCAACCTAGATGATGATTCATATAAAACTCTTAGTGAATTCCTAGAGGGTTTTAAGAAGAAATGGGGGGAAAAGAAAGAACCAAGACATCTGCTTTCTGCCCTTCATAACATAAAGAAGATGGAGAATGAAACCATGGATGAATTTAACACTAAGTTCAGGCGTGTGGTTACAGACCTCCCTAGAGAAATAAAGCCAAGGGATGCCTCCATCCTCATATCTTACATCGAAGCTTTCACTGGTAATTTGAGGTACCAGTTAAGGGACAAAGAGCTGGCCGATCTAAAAACTTCTTAGGAATTGGCCGAGAAAATAGAAAAGAATATGCAGTCTTCAGGAAAATTCAACATTCCAGGTTACACTAGGGGAAACACTTCATACAACAAAGAGAAGGGACAAGCCATTGAATTAGAGGAAAAGGAAACCTCCAAAGACCCCATGGAAAAGGTAACAGACATGATAAAAGACTTTGTTACTAATCAAAACCAACTTATGGAAAATCAGTTCGCACGATTGAATCATATGCATAATAGATTGATCACAATGGAAAGAAATAATGGACCTAGGAACTTTCAGCCTAGGCAGAATCAAATGTATCAAAAGAATTTTCCTCAGCAAGAGCCTAGGATTCCAAACCAGTTAGACTCAGCTAACATGGTAGAAGAAGTAATTCCATGGTGTAGACCCTGTGAACAATTCCACCAAGAAAGCACTTGTTATGTTGCAAATCAAGTCATGGAACATGGACTTCCCGAGGTCAGTAATCAAGAAACAACTTCAAGCGAGCCTGATCATATATACATGGTAGACCAGGCCTACCCTTTGTCGCCATCTAAACAATACAAGCCTAAGTTGAAACCATTGCAGAATCTTATAGTGAAACTTATGATGAAAACTGTAATATAGATGATGGGACTCCTATGTGTTCTCCATATAATGATATGACAGTCTGGAAGGTTTACTACGTTATGACCTTTTCTCTGAAGAAGATGAGTATGAAAATGAGGACAAGTATAACTTGGAGCATGATACAAGTGATGAAGACTCCCTTATCCCCGACAAAGATGCTGATGAGGAGTCTTCGACATTCATGGAAAATCCAATCTATGACATGAATAAAGAGGAAAATAATGACCCAAAAACTTTTGATGGTTTTGTTGGTTTTTCTTTCTATGGAATATCTAAAGCAGAGAGCATGGACCATGTGGCCTTAGCAAAATTTGATATGAAAAAGGAGCATGCAGTTTATCCATGTGATCAGTCTGAGCCATATATCAGTATCAGTAATGAAGAGAAGGAGAACTTGATATCAGCAATGGGGAATCCATCACATCTAACATAAATGATGGTGATGACTATTGGGATTTTTGTGGATATTTTATTAAGAATCCTATCTATGCTATATCTAGCAAGGGCAGTGCCTATTTAAAAATTTGTGGAAGTCCAATCTACTATACTTCCATAGAGGGAAGCATGGATATGGATACCTTGGAAAATCCTAGTATGGAAAAGCAGCATTCAAAACTCTTATATGATCATTCAGAGTCATATCATGCAGAGCTACACAAAGGTATCAATAATGAAGACATGGAGAAGCAGTGTTGTGAAAAGATAGATGTGATGCAGTTAGTAGAATATCAGTCTCAACTATCTTTTTCACATATAGAGGTTCCTTATGATTTGGAGCTACTTGGGGCTTATGCAACGAGTTATCATTTGATAAGACCGAAGGATCAATATGATGATGTAGTCAATCTGCCTCATCGTGTCGGTTGGTATATCAATCCTATCCAATCATGGATAGAAGCAGCATGCGTGAGCACATACCATTTTGGGAAGAAATTTGGTGAAGTATTATATTCTTATGATCTCCCATCCATCCCGCCCATTTCGGATCATCACGCAGGTTTGCATTTTCGGAATAAACTATCCTTACTTTGGTTGGTAACCAAAGACAAGGAAAAAAAATTATGTTAATAAAATGCTTAGGTGGTTACATTGGATTTTTTATTACACTTAATTCTTTTTATATCATGCTTAGAGTAGGAAAATAAGCTCCTTGAAAGAGAGCATTTACTTTCTTCATTTCTATTTTATACTTAGCTATAATAAAACTTTGCTTCTTTTAGTTAGTTACATTTATTTTGTTTAAATAAATCAGCTTAATGGTTCATTTGTTTTTTTATAAAACTTGTGCTACTGAGGTTTTTCTTGTCAAGTTGAGTTGTTTTTACAGGGTATATAAACCATAGATTCTGGTGTTCTCGTATCCTCTCCTTTCCTTAAAGACCAGATCGAGCACACATCCCACAATTGGAGCCAGAATGTTACCACCTAAGTTGTACTTAGTGGTTTTTTATCAAGTGAACCTGGTGAACCGGACAAGGATAACTTGTTCGAACTTCAGAAGATCTTCATTCTTGCTTCTAGGAAGCTTTGTTGTCCTATATCACATGTTCATACCCCATGGGGGAATTGTAATAAATGTTCTAGCATGATAGTGTCTATAAAAGACTCAGTCTCTTAGACTTTTTTGTCAATCTGATCAGCCCAGTATGTTTTTTCCCTTGGTTATTATTGGTTGTTGAATAAACGATTGATAATTTCTAAGTTTTTCACTCCATACCTCCAAATTTGGGGTGGTCGGCTTGGCATTTAGGCCTATTGAGGTTATTAGAGCCTATGTGTCAATGTATAAACATGATAGGCATCATAGTCGAGTCATATGAACATGTCTAAGACCCCCTAGTTTTTTTCAACTTTTTTAATTTTTTAATTTTTCCAAAACTTAGGCTATTTTTTAATAGTTTAATTGGAAAATTTGGTTTTGTAATAAAAGTGGGCTCGGAAGTCAGATTCAGTCATGTAGGTGCTCATTTTCAAGCTAAGAGCACCATGTAAACCTATGGACCCACTATTTCCTAGTTTTGAGTGATTTTTCATCACTTAGGTCAGAAAGCCCAAAAAAATCATTTATTGATTATTTTAATTAATAAATTGATGAATAATGGAGCAAATCCAAAATCCTAGATCAATGGATTCTCAACCGATTTGATTGAAATTAGTTAGATCTAGACTAGATTGACTGGATCTGACAAATCCTTGACTGAAGGAGGTGATCTAGAAATATCCAAAGTTGAACTTCAGCATCCTTTATGGGGAATTTCTCCCTCCCTCTCTCCTCCATACGTTTGGGCTCATCTAGATGATTTTTTGTGGATGCTATTAAAATCAATCATCCGGTTACCTGTCTCTTCCTCTTATGATCAGATCTAGTTCCAAGAATTGAATATATATTGTTAGATCTATTTTATAAGAGTTTTTCTGCTTAGATCTACAATTTCATAAAGAATATCAGTTCATAAATATAGATCTAGGTGTAGGAAATTCCTTTTTTGCAAGTAGCTAAAGCATAGATCTAAATCTTTCTCATAAGGTAGCTTCCTTTTTTTTTCTTCAAATATTTAAATTCTACATTAAAAGTGCACATCTCATTGGCTGCCCAAACAGCAAGCCAAGATCCCAAGGAAAGCTTGTTATGGAGAGAAATTCCTATGGCTTGGGGTACCACAACAGACAGCTTGACTCCAGAAATCAATCCTTTCCAATATGCAATAGAAATTAAATATCTAACACTAAAGGATCAGACCTCGTACCTTATTCTGGACGGTTGAAGTAGATCCCCGTTGAGCTTTCCAACTTCAGCTTGAATTGATAGATTACTTCCTCAACAACAAGTAAACAATAAAAGCATACTATATATATTGGTGTTAGATCTATTCTAGCATATATAATCAACAATGTACAAGCATTTGAAAACATCCATGGATAAAATATTCATTCAAATACACATTATTGGACATGAAAAGATATTTCTATTAATATAAAATTAGAGATTACAATGAATACAACCTCTGTCAGCACGTCTGCGAATCGGAGAAACTGAATCCCCCACTTGGGCCTCCACCACCTCAATCCTCCATCTCTCTATAGCAAGCTCACAAGCCAAAGGCAAGCTTGGGAAGAACACAAAAGTGCTCCAAGGGAAAAAGGGATGCAAACTCAAGCATAAGTTCTGGCAACAATGGACTATAGTTTCTTTGCTCTCAATTCTCTCATATGCCTTCAATGTACCATAGATTTCCTTATATAGCTTTTCAAAGGGGTAATGAAAGGTCGAATCCAAGCAATCTCAAGGCATAGGGAAGGCCAGGAGTCAAGTGAGTTGGATCCATGTCAAGGAAAACTCCAAAAGGATTTGGATTATGCACACATCCCGATGTACACGGTTTTAGGGGTCAAACCCGCATATATACGCAATTATAGGTTTAAAAGTCGCGTGTATTAATTTTCACATGTTTTTAGGGATGGTCAAGGAAACATCAAAGGACAAAAAATGGTCCAAGGGGTCTAAGGAGTCTGCAGAGGGACAAGGGAAGGCCATACAAAGTGTGATTCACCTGGAGTGGTGAAATAAACTATAATAGATGCCCCCTAATGTGTGAGGTTAGAGGGGTCATACGATGGCCGAAATACATTATAAGTCCATCCTAGAAGTGGAGTGATGAAGAATCCCAAATGGAATACCAGCCACCTAAACAGCATAGTGCAATGATACAACTTTGTACATACTACAAATACATATAGCAGTCCCGGATACATCAGAGTACAATGGCCATGAATAGGCATGATACAAGATATCACATAAGTGGTCATCGCCATGTACAATATACATAGATCAAAATCTCCATGATGAATATATACAAAGGATCATGATCTCCATAATAGATAAAGATATACAATGGATCAAGATCTCCATAATAGCTGGAAATGTATGACATATACTGGAATCAAGTCACGAGAGCTGAAATGTCATTAACATTGGCATGATCAAGGATGTAGCATATAAAATATGCCACCAATCTGGAAGGTCTTCTACACAAACCGCTACGAGTACATGTCCTACTATGTGAATAGAGGTGTCGAGGTCAAACATAGTAGTCCATCATCTGATTATCGGTCATTGATGTATACCATTAATAGATGCGAGATCACCCACCGATAATGAAAATGGGAATCAAGGTACTAGAGTGCAAACTAACAAGTGTGAATAAATGTGTTGAGGTTGAACACTTGAGAGGATCCATCGATCAGGGGACATTGATGTATTCCCAAATACTATTGATGGCGAGAGAACCTGCCACTGATGACTACAAGTCTCAAGGCACTCAAAATGACTCTAGATTCCAATCCCAGAATAAATGATCTGAAGTAGATGGGATGAAATCTGCTGGAAGGAGGGCATTAAGGCATCCCCCATCATCCAATATGAGGTACTCAGAAAAGTTGTATAATGTGGAAGGACTCGATCATAAGGTGCACGAACCAGTAACTGTACCAGGAATGGCCAACATGAAAAGTCAAGATAATTGAGGAATGGACGTCTCAGGTTTCAAATTCCTTCAAACAAGAGCATAACTGCAAATGGTGACTGAATAAAGGCAGCATAGACTCGATATACAAACTAGGACATCTCTGCGACACAGGAGGCATCGACAGAGGCTCCATAGGTACTGGAAGCTTAACCAGTCGGTGGAGATAAACTTAGATAAACGAGTACAGCTCCTCAAGTCAAACTATAAACCCAACCAATGGATGTGATATACAGTGCTCTGTTCGAAGGCGACACGACTCGATAGCTGCCAAAGATAACATCTTTCCTTGTCCGACTTTTTGGTTTTTTTATTTTTTTTTGGAATTTTTCAAATATTTAAAAAGCTTGAAAAATAATAAAATGGCTTTATAGTTATAGACTATGAGGAGACAAGTGTCATAGGGGCAAACAAACTAGTTCCAAGCAGTGGAACATACCTATGCTCAATGCAAGGACACATCTGTAGGATATCGACACTCGGGGGAAAATCCCCTCCTGGTAAAAAGGGAATCAAGCTGCAAGAGATATATAAAATGGCTCTGCATGGCTAGACATGAGACAAGCTCAGGATATATGGCCAAAGTGCAATGTCAGGGAAGTCGACATAAAGCTCAATAAGTCAGGAAAAGCTCATGATAATGCAATTACAACTTGACATAAGGGAATATTGAGGAAAATAAGCCAGCAAAAGATCAAGAGGAGTATGAGGCTCTTGCGAAATGTCATGGCAATACTATACAACGAACTCCCACACTGTAAAGGACAAAACGTCAACATGGGCACCAAAATGTAGATAATGCACTACCTAGGGTACCCATGTAAGGTCAAGCTTTACCACTCATACCATGCCACTTCTAAGACAACAAGAAAGTTCTGTGACATAATAGAGTGGGTTCATACCTAAGGCTATGATGAAATAGTCATAAGGTCATGCAAAATGCAAATAGTGATGAAACCTAACCTATATGCTAGTTTAGACATGATACCTGAGATTGGTATGAACGGGTCAATCCAACGGCTAAAATGGCACTGAAAAAGGCCTCCTACATCATGAATTAGGTCAAAAACGGTCCAAAAGGATTAGAAATTGTCGAAACTATAGGAAAATGGGGTAAAAATTTTCAAAAAATTGAAAATTTTCTATAAATAGTAAAAAATTCAAAACATTATAAAACATTTGAAATTTTTACCCAATTGAGCTTAGATTTTCAACAACAAATTCCAAGAGATCTAGCCGGCGGAATCCACTACCATTTCTTCCAGGTACTTACCCATGCTCTTCTCTTCCACTTTGATGCAATTTTTATCAAATTCCATGGTCATTTGAGGTTTTTAGGCCAAACTAAAAGGGGCGCTATGGCCCACATGGATATCGAGGGTTTTTTCATGTATAGGGCTAGATATACGCAGAAAATGCCCCCATAGTCGCGTACATACGTGGATGTTTGGAAAAACGTTGCGTATGAGGCCGCGCATAAGGTTTTTTAAGTATTCTAATGGGAAAACTTGCAATTTTTTGTGCAATATGGTCCTAGAATGGAGAGAGCGTGAACATGATGAGGTAGAGGAGGCAGTAAGGGCCGATCTAATGGCTCAACAAGCTCTATGTGCATGTGGACTCTATAAGTTTTGGTGTCTTGGTGGCTTGAGGGCCAAACTAAGACTATTGCAGATGCTGGTGGATTACTGGGATCCATATTTTGAGTCCTTCCAGATAGATGGGATGTCCCTCACTATAGAGGTGGAGGACATATACTTTATTACTGTACTTTCCCGACGGGGGGAAGTAGTGAACCTTCGTTCTCATGGTGGGCCCGGAGGTGGCCTGAATATCGATGAGTACATTGCGGTGTACTGCTATCCATACACAGAGAAGGTGGGGAGTCAAGTCCCAACCAACTCTATATAGGTGCTGGGCCTAAAGGCCATTCTATTGAAATTGGGCAGGATAGCAAGCTTGGCATCACTCCACCAGGCCTCATGGCCTCTGATGTTCTATGTTGTGGAGTGCATGAGACCCACTGTCTATGACTGGATCACTACACTACTGAGCAACATGAAACATCATCTCAGTGAGTGTAAGGCGGGCAGAGTGCAGAACTTCGGGTTCAGCAGCATATTGAGCATGTTTTTATTCGAGCGTGTTCTAGGATTGAGCCCCAGAGTTGACGTTCCTCTTCACGGGGTTCAAGATCCGTCCCAACGGTGTTGGGAGGATGTGATGCATAGACTGGGGGGAGGTAGGGTGGCCAACCCCTATGCAGCTAATTTCTTTCCGTGGTGGCGACAACAGATAATTGCCATCGATGACTACCCCTATGCGGGGATTGATTTCCGGGGGGACCCAAACATGCCACTACTACCAGGATTGGCATATGGCGATATAGGTAATGAATCTCGACCCTCTCTTTTAATTTTTTGAGTTATTTAATTTTTTGTGTTTTCTGATTATATGGAATCAAAAGACGTATTTTTGTGTTACAATACATAGTGACATCTACCATTTGTATGCAGATGTGGGACCACGGTGGCCGAAAGGCTTCCCTCATCACAGATGGAGGGGAAGAGGAGATGATATCACGGGTGTGGATGCAGAGAAGACGCTCTATAGAATCCATACCAATTTTGTGAGACTGACACATAGGGTTCCCATGGCGCAAGTCGAGGACTTTCCTGAGGCTATGCAACGCTAGGTGGTGGGTGTACCACGAGCATGGGTGCGATTATTCCAATGGCTAGCTAGAGCCGTAGTGACCGTCCATGATCACAACCCCCCTCCTCCTCCACAGGATTAGATACCTGGGAGTGTATACATTTTGTACTACTGTGTATTATATCTTGGTGGCTCGAAAGCCCCATTTTTGTATCATGACACTATGTATTACCACGTTTTGGATGTTATAAATTTTTTTATGGTGATCGGTTTATTTATTTACATGTGTAAAAATTTGTGTTTGAAATGAATTTATTGTGTATGAAACAAATGCCAATCTAACATGTAGTTAGCATACGAGTCAGCAACTTGATTATTAATTCTTGGAATATGTATGTATTTTATATTGTCAAATTGTCGTTCTAATAATCTCACACGTAAGAATCTTCTTAACAACATCGGATCTCTAACATGGTACAAACCATTAAGCTATGACACTACTAAATCTGAATCAAGACATACCTCAAGAGAGAGAATGCCATGTGAAATGGCATCCCGTAGAAACTCAATAACGGCACTATATTCAGCAACATTGTTGGAGGATGGTTGCAAACATACACCTCCTGAAGACAGTACCTGACCCATAGGAGTATAAATCACCCAAGCAGCAAAGGTTGAGTGTTGAGTGTGACGGCTCGCACCATCCACGAATCCTACGTAGGTGGAATATTCCATTGACATCTGCCAAAAGAAACGGAAACTAATCACAAACCCGATCACCATATGAAAAATACCAAACTATGTAAAATTGTATAATAATATACAATAACCAGCCTTGGCTGAGAATCATGCATAGTAATTCTTGAGATAGAGCCCATTTCTAGGATCCGCCAAGGATGTTCCCTCATAATGCACTAACTCATAAGCGCCCTTCTCTAACACACGTTTGATGACGTAAGGACCACACCACATGGGGTTAAACTTTCTTGCCCCCAAGGGTTCTTTCAGTTGATCCCACAAAAGGACCAAGTCTCCCTCACTAAACCTCCTTGGATAGACAGAATTGTCATACTAGACCTTTACGCGACATTTATTTACTTCTAGAGCCACCAAGGCATCTCGACACTGCTCATCAAGTTGCTCAAGGTGGACCAAACGCTCCTCCAATGGTGAAGTGTCTGGTAAGAGTTCTATGGCTAGCTTCAAAGAAGGAATCTCGCATTCAACCGGCAATATCGACTCCACTACATGTACAAGTTGATATGGAGAAAAACCTGTGGTAGTCTTAACAACGGTTCTATACACCCACAAAGAAGGATATAACATAATGTGCCAATTATTCTTGGTCTGTGCGATGGTTCGTTGGAAAATGGATTTGAGTGATTTATTCACTGCTTCTACCTGTCCATTCGCTTGAGGGTAGTAAGGGGAGGAATTCTCTTGCTTGTACCCTAACTTTGATGCCAACTCTTCCATCATATGATTTTGAAAGTACGAGCCATGGTTAGTGACAAGCTCTTTCAGAATTCTAAACCGAGTAATAATCTAGTTGAATATGAAGTGCGCGGTTGTCTCACTATTGGATTTAACTATAGGCATAGCCTCAGCCCATTTCGCAAAGTAATCAACAGCCACTATGATTTGATGATGCCCCCTAGCTGAAGCTGGGTTGCAATCCACAAAATAAAGCCCCCACTTAGTGAAGGGACCGGCGATGATGATGGGATGTAACGGGGCATATTTTGAGTGCATATTATGTGCGAACACCTGGCAAGGGTGGCACCTCTCAACCGCATCTACACAATCCTTAAAGATCGACGACCAGAAATAACCCGCTCTTAAGATTTTTTGGGCTATAGAAAGCCCAGATAAATGACCACCACATGCCCCTCCATGAAAATCATTCAGCACTACCTCAACCTCCTCATGAGTTAAACAATGTCATAAAATAGAATCTACCCCACGGCAGTATAAAGTGTTATCCACTATGAGGTAATTCTTAGACACATGATGTAATCGTCATCATTCATCCCATGAGAGGTGAGTAGGGACCTTCAATGTTTGCAAATATATAATGATATCCCCATACCATGGGTCTAAAGTTGAGACTAAGAATATGTGTTCATCAACAAACATTTCTTCACAAACCAACTCCTCGACCTTACTTGGGAAATCCGATATAAGCTCTGCAAAAATTAACGACTTCTTCGATTTTGCTAAAACAAATTCGAGATCGAATTCTTGCAAGATGACAATCCATTTATTATATTTTCCCCCAATCATCCTTCGAGTGAGGATGAATTGAAACGGATTGACATGGGCTACAACCAAGGTCTGGCGAAGGAGAATATAATGTCTCAACTATTGAACCGCATGTACAGTAGCTAAAGCAAGCTTCTCAACATGAGAATAATGAATCTCTATGTTAATAAGGTTCTGAATCAGATAGTATATGACATGCTCTTGGAGCTCCTCATCCTCTTGAACCAAAACCATACCAATCGCGTCCATGGACGCGACCACATAAAGTAGAAAATAACGGCTATAGTTTGGGGGACTAATCACCGAGGTCAATGCTAGGGCTCACTTGAGCGCATCAAAGGACTCCTGGGCTCACTCATCCCAACAAAAGGTGGTGTCCTTCTTCAAAAGACACATGAAGCCTCTAGTCAAATTGAAAAAATTGACAACAAATCTCCGTAAGAAGTTTTCCATGCCTTACAAACATTGAAGATGATGAATATTCTTCAGGGGAGACAACTGAAGTATTGCCTCAACCTTCAAAGGGTTGACTCTTATACCCTCTTTAGAAATGACAAATCCTAACAAGTGACCTGACTTCACACAAAAGATGCACTTATGAGGATTTAACCTAACCAAATAATGGCGCCATCTTTTGAATACCAATTTCAAGTGATAGGAATGACGCATTCTCATACGAGAATGAGCAGCAAGGTCATCCAAAAATACTTCGATAATTGACTTGAGATCGTGGAAGATCAAGGTCATTGCCCGCTGAAAAGTAGCTCTGGCGTTCTTAAGGCCAAAAGGCATTTTTCGATATGCAAACATTCCCCAAGGACAAATAAATGCAGTCTTATGTTGGTCCCTAGGTTTAATTTGTATTTGATTATATCCAAAAAATCCATCCATAGAGGAAAAAACCTCACTACCCTCACACTCATCCAAAATCTGATCAATAAATGGTGTGGGGAAATTGTCCTTAGGACAGGCACGATTCAAATCACAGAAATCAATACATATGCGGATCACTCCCTACTTCTTATCCACTGAAATGGGGTTTGAAACCCACTCTGTCAAGGGAACGAGATAGATAAAACCGGCTTTCAATAGTTTCTCTATCTCTTCCTTAATCGCAGGTGCTTTCAAGGATTCACCGCATGCAAGCGTTGTCGAACTGGCTTAGCGTTGGGATAAGTATTAATCTTGTGTTTGACAATACGAGGGTTGATACTTGGTATTTCATCGTAAGACCAAGAAAATATATCATGAAATTATTTAAATAGCTCGGTGTATTCTTGAATCTTAGCATGGGAACATTCTGCCCCAATATAGACATTCTCTATCTTGCCAGGATCACGAGAGATATTGATAGGGATCATTGAAGATATGTTTTCCATGTTTCCATCAGCCATCAGACCAGGAGAGCTTAATGGAACCATAGGACTACCAATTCTCTCACTAATAACCACCCTAAAGTCCTCACGCTCCAAGTGATCAAGCTCAGGAAGAAAGTAAGATCTATGATGGAGTTCCTCCCATGGTGGCTTAACTCCTGACATAGCCTCAATAATTGCTTCATCTGAAGGGAAAACAGTATCAAGGTAGTCCTACGTGTGAGAAGACTGCACTACCCATGTTGTAGCACATAAGGGTCCTCCTCCTCCGTCCATGAAGAGGAAGGACTGGGCTCTGCAACACACCCAATATTAGCTTGATAAGCTATCATAGTTGTAGGCAACAACACGTTCGTCACGATGGGCTCACTCGGAGTACTCGATGTAGGAAGAATCCAAGGATCTTCCATATGACTTGTGCGAAAAGACACTGATCTCATATATTTCAAAGCCTCCCCAGAACTAGACCCTATCATAAGGATTGGTGCAGGACAACTAAAGCTTCCCATGAGGGATGGATACATGCCTACACCCACACTCCCAGTTGCCAGCTGATATTGTTTAACAATCAGGATCAAAGCTCTCGAAGATGCGATAACAGATGGATTCTTGAATGTCGTTTGATCAATTGTGACTATCTTCCCATCAAATGGAAAGCATACAACATGAAATAGGGAAGAATTAATGGATTGCATACTGTACATACAATTCCTACCCAGCAAGAGATTGTAGTCAAGGGGCGCATCAACCACCTCGACCTCTACCGCAACGGTCTTCCCTCCCAAATGGACTTGAAGGGAAGGAAGGATGCTGTGTGGCCTAAACGATCTTCCATCAAACGTAGTTAACATGGTCACTGATTTAGACAACTCAGGGGAACCTAAACCCTTCCAACATGATAAATACATCACAGAAGTGGCAGCGCGTTCATCAATCACAGTGGGCTTGATGGTCATATTAAGACATTCTATGTGAATCAAAAGAGACACATAGTAAGGAAAGCGAGGCTGAAGTCCTGTGGTTTCAAATTTAATCACGGAGGAATAATCATCATCATTCACACCAAGGGAAGAAATAAAATCCTTCCTTTGCGAAGGACAACTCTGAAGCACTTCCAATGTAGACATCGCACAAGGAGTGTGGCCCAAATCCTCGACAACTAAATAGTTCTAGGCAGCTCGGGCATTAGGATTATGCCCCAAACGCTTAAGGACTCCCTTAGGAATGCGAGGTGCAGCTTCAGGTTTATCCACAGGTTTCTCAATACGCAAAGGATACCCTGGTGGATCAGGTTCCTTTCATGGGCTGGGTTGTGACGAACCATAGTCCTTTGCACGGGTCACAACTTTTGCAGCACGTACCATGTTAATGTGACCACAACCACTACCCTCTGGTGGATATTGATCACCACTAGACTGATCATGGGTCCTCGAGTTCATATTTTGATTGTGAGGTAAAGGGTTAGTTAGCACAGCTGGGCCCTATGCCAATAATATTGAGGCTTCATCAATACGAGGGCACAAGTAAGTGAGGCGATCGTTCTTACACAACTTGCAAGGGAATTTAACCTTAGCTTTAGCTTTCTTGTCCCCCCCAGCATTACAGGCATTCTTGTCATTATTATTAGCAATATCATTCTTATTCCCACCCTTACGATTATTCTTACCCTTCTTTCTATTCCTTTCAGGTTGCTGGTTACCTTTCTGGTTCGACGATTGCACCGAAAGTACACTCGCCATTTGGGCGGGTTGAGACGAAGTCGTGGCTTGTCCAGAAGTAGATTGGTTGATATACAATTGGCTAACTTGTTTTGTAATCGAATCCGCAGGTTTAGCACTTGCACAACCAACAATGCCATCTGCATGTGGTCCAGGTTTGACTTTGGGGTCGAAACTAGAACGCAAAGAATTGGGAATAATCTCATATAACAAACTGGACTGAGCATAAATCAAGTCCAGTTCCTACACCCTAAAAATCACTTGTTCCTCATTCTGCACTCCGGATGTAGAAACATTCTTTGCTATATATGGCAATAACGACTTAAGGAACTATTTGAGGAGGAATTCCCGCGGTATAAAGGATTTAATTAACCTCTTCCATCTACGCCACTCTTGGATATGATCCGAGATATGTGTGGCCTTATCCTGCCAAAATTTCGACAAGAGTTCAGTAGCAATGTCATAACGCACTGGTAGCTGGAAGTGGTTAAGAAAAGTCATTGCTAGGTCATCGAACAAAGTGAATTGCCCCCTAGGTAGCTCTATATACTATTTCGCGGCAGGCCCTGTAAGGGTGCGTTGAAACAGCCTTAAATGGATGGAGTCTTAGTGTAAGGAATTCAAAGAGCACCATAGGTGAAAGGTAGTAACATGTTCTCTCAGATCCTCTCCCAGTTTTCCCTTGAACTTAGGTATGTCCGAGGGAAGCTTAGTAGGGACAGCCGGCCAAGCCAAGTCATGAGCTACAGAATCATTCGTCAATCTCGACAAGTCAGGAAGATTCAGCGTCATGAGGAGAGGGAGCCTAGGATGATGAGGTCGATGGACCACTCCTTGATAGTTCTGATTCACATAGGTCTGTTACCACCATGGCCTTGGCCATAGTGCCCTCCTCCCATTTGACCGATATAGGGTGGCATGGAAGCACGATAATGTAGTGGACCTTGACTATTAGGAGCTACAAAGCTGTAATTTGGAGAGTAAGCAAGTTGTTGATACCCGCCCCCATAAGGTGAAGAACCCTGTCCATACTGTGTCCCATAATAAGGTCCATAAGTCATCGCATGAGATGTCCCATGAGACACTCCGTAAGTAGGAACATACGCTCCAGAAGTAGGAATGTGACCTCTAGAAGTATGAGCATGACCTCTTGAAACAACGGGCGGTGCATGAAGCTGAGACACAACCAGTCTAGTAACCGCAGTACAGACATAACTCGTAGCAACGTTTCAGCCCAAAGGACCACATGAATGAGGTGGAGGGTGAACATTCGAAGAACTAGGGACAGAGGACGAAGGAATCTATGTAATTAAGTACATACTATTCCCTATAGTCACTCGTCTCGGATCTGGTATCCTAATAGGATCACTAACCCTAGACCTACGATGAATATGTGATGTAACTTCCAGCACCGAGATGGAAGGTGCAATGTGACTAGTGCTCCCAAACCTCTCCGCATGGTAAGGAATGAGAGTGCCCCCAGGCATAGTTTTAGGCTCGAACTTGGATTCGACATGAAATGCCAAATCATGTGTGGGAAAACTAGACATACCATAACTACCATAACTAGTGCTTGCGGGTTCAAAATGAGTCTCGGCATCCTCCGGCATTCCATACCGATGATGCGTTAATGGGGAATCAACCCTGGAGTGAGTAGGCCTATCATGAAAGGTTCCTATCTCAGAAATCATAGGACCTAACTCAGTCAAGTCGGGTGAAGGATTATAGGTAGGAGTAAAATCCCCATCTTCCACATGAATGGGAGACGGTGGTTCAGGAATACCTTCTATATGATCTCCCATGGTGTGTGAATGAATGTGCGAAGTAGTCCACCTGGACTGTCTATTTCTCATTCCCAAAGGAGGAGGATATGTAGAAATTTGAATACCTGCTAAATGACAAGAACGGCAAGGAGCTGCACCTGAATCCACAATGACCCAAAAAATAGAAAAGACTCACTATCTACGCAAACCCTAGGCAAGCTATCATGCATAGAGCAATCACCAATAAAATATAAATCCAAATGTAAGCAATCAAGGGTAGGATAAGTGAGCTCCTGAATGAAGCAGGTATGCCTTGCCTAGGAGAGGCTTGAGACTCCCATACACAACAAGTGGAGGTACGTAACCAATTATTGTGGCCCTCAGCTTCAACGCGTAAAGAAACTATGTTTTCCAACCCCAACCTGGCTGGGACACCTACAGAATAACCCCTGCAAAGTACCCCCTCGATATCTTAGGTAAGGCCACTAAGGTCACCTCAATATAATCAAAGCTCAAGCGGACAGTCGTAGGAGGGATTGACCATATGGGCAGGGTAGCAAAGCCTGAAACTCCCGAAAGAGCCCCCAAATATGAATAAAATCCCAGAAATATCTCCGGTGCTACTCAGTTATGACTAGGGGTCATCCCAATCAATAACCGCTCACACTACCTCGTGCTTAACTCCCTTTTGAGAGGAGGATCCTGAGAAACACTAGTTATACCAAGGATTTCACACACTCACCTGGATAGACACATACATGTTTTTGTTTAGTGGTCTTGGAGAATTTACTCACAATGAACTATTTCAAGACCCTAAAACCTAATCTTGTTGGTGAACCCTATCAAATAAAATAGTGTAGTTCATTTTAATTAAGCGTCGATTTTAATGGGCTTTATTACTCAAAAGAGGGATATGGTCATGCAACTAATGGTGTTATGACACAACATGAAGTAAAATGCACACCTAACAATCAATGCAAATCCATTGTGTCCATGAAAACATGGTATGCTACTATGTGAAATGCATAATTTTCTTCAAATGATAAATGCAAGATTTCCTATATGAAATCCTAACTAATACTCCAAAGCAAATCTAGTGCAAGTACTATGCAAAATGCAAAAGGCAATGCATGATGATAAGAAAATATTTTTGGATTTTTTGAAATAAAATGAAATACAAAAAGAAAAAGAATGATTCTACAACCCCTGGACTCTGCAAGCACACTCAAGCAGCACTCAAGCAAAGCACTAAGGTAAAATAAGTCTAATGCACTAATCCCAAAAAAAAAAAAATGAAAATGACATGACAAGAACATTCTTTAAAAAAAAAATTACCCTAAAAAAAACGTCTCTGGTCAGAAACAGAGGTGTATACAGACTCTGGCAGTATCAAAGGAGACTTAGCAATCATCAAACTTCACCCAGCAACCATTTAACTTCCACTAAAAGGAAAAACTAAGGACATACGTGACCGTTCACAGTAAACCCGCGTGTATACGCAGAAATCGCAGAGAAAACCATGTGTATACGCGACTGTGAGTTCAAAACTCACGTACAAGAAGAAAGGTGCATAAAAATCAAGGCAAACAGACAAGCTGAGACAAACTTCACACCAATCAGACACTACCAAGAAAACATGCCCCCAGACCCGACACAAAAACAAGAGAGAAAGAGCAATTCAAAGTCATTGAATGCCGATAGAAAACCCCCAAAGGACAACTACTAGGAACTCCCCAGTGGAGTCGCCCATTCTGTTACAGAGAAAAATTCTTATGGGTTGGGGTACCACAACAGGCATCTTGACTCCAAAAATCAATCCTTTCCAATATGCAATAGAAATTAAATATCTAACACTAAAGGATTAGACCTCGTACCTTATTCCGGACTTTTGAAGTAGATCCTCGTTGAGCTTTCCAACTTCAGCTTGAATTGATAGATTACTTCCTCAACAGCAAGTAAACAATACAAGCATACTATATATATTAGTGTTAGATCTATTCTAGCATATATAATCAACAATGTACAAGCATTTGAAAAAATCCATGGATAAAATATTCATTCAAATACACATTATTGGACAAGAAAATATATTTCTATTAATATAAAATTAGAGATTACAATGAATACAACCTCTATCGGCACGTCTGCGAATCGGAGAAACTGAATCCCCCACTTGGGCCTCCACCACCTCAATCCTCCATCTCTCGATAGTAAGCTCACAAGCCAAAGGCAAGCTTGGGAAGAATACAAAAGTGCTCCAAGGGACAAAGGGATGCAGACTCAAGCATAAGTTCTAGAAACAATGGACTATAGTTTCTTTGCTCTCAATTCTCTCATATGCCTTCAATGTACCATAGAGTTCCTTATATAGCTTTTCAAAGGGGTAATGAAAGGTCTAATCTGAGCGATCTCAAGGCATAGGGAAGGCCAGGAGTCAAGTGAGTCAGATCCATGTCAAGAATAACTCCAAAATGAGTTGGATTATGCACACATCCCGATGTACACAGTTTTAGGGGTCAAACCCGCGTATATACGCGATTATAGGTTTAAAAGTCATGTGTATTAATTTTCACATGTTTTTAGGGATGGTCAAGGAAACATCAAAAGACAAAAAATGGTCCAAGGGGTATAAGGAGTCTGTAGAGGGATAGGGGAAGTCCATACAAATTTGGATTCACCTGGAGTGGTGAAATCAACTATAACAAATCTTGCTTTCCTTGGTTCCTTTTTGCAGAAATTAGATTACCCCTGTTTAACAATTTTTACTTAGTTTTTTTTGGTAATTAGTGTGGTGACCCAAAACACTTTTAAAGTGTTTTTGGGCACATTTGATTTTAATTTCCTGTTGTTTTTTAGCAGGTCTAACATAAAAGAGAAGGAGACTCTGCCAAATTTCTGACTCTTGGACGAACCAGAGCTTCTCGGAAGCTTCCCCCACCGCTGTGTTTTAATTCAAGATTTTTACAAGCTTGTTGTAAGCCTTTGGATCCCAGATAACAAGGACCAAAGTGCATCAATTTCAATTTTCTGATATTGTAAATCATTTCTAATGAAAAGAAGAGGTCATTTCGAATAGGCTCTTTCACCATCCCCCTTGGGGGGATTTGCGTCGGTGTCAATTTTTTACTTTTTGTTCATCTCCTTTCAATCTAGTGTAGTTCTAATCTACAGGGTAGTATAATTTGATTTATTATCATTTCCATATTCCATATTTGAGATTTCAAAGTAATCTTAATACTTACCCCACGACTTCCCGATTGACCCGAAAGGGGAAAGAGATGCGTGGTAGGACTAATTAGAAAACCGGGATTGTGTATATGTGTTTTCCTTTTCATCAATTGTTTCATAATCTATTATAAAATTAACCCCTCCTTGATTCCTCTATTGAGATCCACTTGGATCGAAAGAGGTTCCTAGAGGGTTTTCTTTTTAACAAGAACACCCATCTCAAAATTTACTAAAATTGACAAGACTCCGGTGTGTATGTTTTGTACTTGGCTGCGGTTCGTCCGATCAGTCAAGTTGTATCAAAAGCACTTGAGTGACTAGAATAATTTGGATTCACTCACCCAAATTGACAAACCATCAGGTGAAAATCCAACACCTAGATCAAACCATTACGGTGGCAAAATACCCAAAGGAAGCGAGAACTCCTAAAAAAGACCTCGGGGCATCGATCTTTGTCACACCCTAATGGGTGCATTATGAGCAATAGTCCCAGAGACTGCATTCAGCCCACATATTCCTTGTGGGCAGTCGTGACAGTTTAGTTTTGGACATACTCCAAGTACTCTCGGGTATATCTGGAGTGCCCCCCCCCCTTTGCCTAATTTTAATCAACTCATTTTTCACATTAACTTAAAATGTACCAAGAGGCAATTGCAAAACTTTCACTCCAAGCACATGCAAGTACATTGATTATCTTTTGACTCCATTTTAAGGCACCGGTTATTTTCTTGCTATATATTTATATATTGTGTCTCAGCATTGTGCTTTCGTGCACTCATTTTGTATCTTGTCATCTATAGTTGTTTATCGTTAAATTTCAAACTCCTAAGTAACTCATTCAATTTAACATCACCATACTAAATAATTTTGCCTTAGTAACTTAATAGGGTCTACTCCCCTTGGCTTCGTTAGGAGTTAAGTCTAAACGGAGGAGTCAAGAAGAAGGTGACAACCTTGACTTGAGACTTACCCCCAAGGACACATCGAGTGGCTTGAATATTTCTGTCACGTGACCCAGGTGTGTGAAAGGAGGAAACACTCTTTAAATAGAGATCATGGACCAATCGGGTGTTAATCCACGGATCAATGGTAGGTATGATCTAAGAGAAGTTGAACAGTCAAATCACTCTATGTCTAGAACATATTGTGATCGTTGAATTATAATATTTACAAATGCATACTAATGCATACTAAAGAAACACACTTTTACCTAATGGATATATTACACAAGTTGATCTTAACTAACTCCTAAGTGTCTAAATATTATAACATCCCCCCTTAAGCACAACTTGGGATAAGAATGAAGGATTTACAAAAGTGACACTATTAGGAGAAGGAAGGAGGAACTAGAGCCTATCCCCCTTAAGGACACATTCCTAAACTCCTAACATAGACCAAAGTTTAGAAAAATTCGCTTCTGTAAGAGACTTGGTGAAGATGTCTGCAACTTGATCATCTGTAGGGAAATAGAGCACTTTAATAACACGATCATGAACAATATTTCTGATGAAGTGCATGTGTAGCTCAATGTGTTTGTTGCGCTGATGTAGAACTGGATCTTTAGCAAGCTTGATGGCACTTTGATTGTCACACCAAAGTGGAGTAGGTTGCTGCTGCTCAAATCTAAACTCTGAAAGGATCTATCGAAGCCATAAAGCTTCTTGACTGGCATTAACTGCGGCTTGATATTCTGCTTCTGCTAAAGAAAGAGCAAGAGCTTGTTGTTTCTTACAAGCCCAAGTGACAGCTCCAGATCCCAGACTGAAAACATAACCTATAGTAGACTTTCGATCATCAAGATCGCTAGCCCAATCTAAATCAGTGAAACCATCCAACAAAGGTTTCCCCCCTGTACTGTAATGAATCCCAAACTAAATTGTACCTCAAATATATCGAAGTATTCTTTTTGCTTCTTTCTAGTGAATTTCATGAGGTGTTTGCATATAACAGGAAACACAACCAATGGAAAAGGAAAGGTCAGGACAAGAATGATTCAAGTATAAGAGACTACCAACAAGCTGACGATACAAGGTGGCATCTACCTTAGGAGAAGTACAAGTGGCAAAAAGTTTGACTCCAGACTGGAAGGGAGAAGGGGCTGGTTTACAATATTCCATGTGAAAGCAATGAAGAACGTCACAAGCATACTTAGACTAAGAAAGAAATATTCCTTCTTTGGTTTGTAATACTTAGAGACCAAGAAAATAATGCAAATGTCCTAAGTCTGACATTTCAAAATTTTGCTTAAGACTAGATTTCACATGGGTTATAAGTTTAGGGTCACTACCAGTAAGGATAAGATCATCAATATAAAGAACAAGTATGATGAGATGATTTCCTACTTTCTTGGTATAGACATTGGGGTCAGAATGGCATCTAGAAAAACCAGTGTCAAGGAGAAAGCTATCCATTTTGGCATACCAAGCTCTAGGAGCTTGCTTAAGGCCATATAAGGATTTCTTAAGGAGACAGACAAGGCTAGAATTATCCTGAACATATTCTAGAGGTTGTTCCATGTAAATTTCCTCTTGCAAATCACCATGTAAAAAGGCCGACTTGACATCCATTTGATGGACTTCTCAGTTATGTAAGGATGCAAGGGAAAGAACAAGGCGGATGGAATTCATTTTTGTGATAGGAGCAAAGGTTTCATTGTAGTCAATCCCTTCAACTTGGGAAAAAACTTTGGCAACTAACCTTGCCTTAATTCTTTCAACACTTCCATCTGATGCATAATTAGTTTTGTAGACCCATTTAGATCTGACAAGTTTTCTTCCTTTTAGAAGGGGAACAAGATCCCAGGTATCGCTCGCCATTAAGGAACAATATTCTTCATCCATAGCTGCATCCCAATCTATATTTCCTAAAGCTTCTGCAAAAGTTTCTGGATCATGATTCTCAAATACTTGATCCAAAATAGAAAAGGCTTACTGAAACTGAGAACATGTTCGACGTTGATCTCTAGGATCATCCGTAAGATCACCAACTGCTTCAGATGTTGAACGAACCCATTGAGGAAGCATTGGTGCTAGTGCAATTGGAGGAACATGAGTAGGCAGAGGTGGATTTTCATCCTCACTGTCATAATTAGAAACTGGATTTGGAAACCTGTCAAGGAAGTTGGAAGAAGAAGAAGAAGAAGGCACAATTGTCGAATCAGGCTCGCAAGCCATAGATGCCACATTCGCCAAGTTAGGCTCACGGGACAAAAGATTTTCATCAAATTTAACATCTCTTATAATGATTATATCATGTGAATGGGGCTGAAGAAGTCTATAACCTTTTACATCTTCAAAATATCCAACAAATATGCACTTTTCACTTTTAGGCTTCAATGCATTCCGTTTTTCATCTAGAATGTGAGCCCATGCTTCACAACCAAACACACGAAAGTGACTTACATCTGGTTTAATTTTACTCCATGCTTCTTCTAGTGTTATACCTTGTAAAACTTTAGTGGGTGTGCAATTAACTATGTAATTTGCACAATTTATGGATTCATCCCAATATTCAATACTTAGTCCCTTAGATTGGATCATACAATTAACCATTTCTTTTAAAGTGCGGTTCTTTCATTCAACTACACCATTTTGTTGTGGTGTATATGGAACAGTGTGTTATTGTTGGATTCCTTGTTTAGTGCAAAAAGTAGTGAACTTGTTGTTAACATATTCTCCTCCATTGTCATATCTGTTGGGGCCTGAAAAATCGCAAGTGACAACAGTAAAGGATTCTCCCCAATCAACATTCCCAACTAGTCCGTTGACTGTTTGGTGTAGGGAATCCGTCTGGTTTGCGGTCCGGCTACCGTAGGTCAATGTAACAAAAAACAAAGCTTTACCGGTTGTGTCCCAGTCCACCGAGTTTTTGTATTTTGACTTAGAAAGTGAAATGCAAGTGCCTAACTAAATGCAAGGTGATCAGAATGCGAGGGGCCATCACAATGTGATGTGCAGGTTCTTACCTCTCGTCTTAAGGCGTGTAAGCATTTAAATCATGTACCGCAAGTAAATAAACTAACTACCTAAATCTATCCCTAGGGAGCAAGGTTATCATTCGTTAGTGAGTAATACATTCCTTACATGCATTATGAACAGTTACAGACAGTTGATACTTCATTCAAAACACATGAACCATTACAGATATTTAAACAACCAGATAGCCGATTATTTTACGAGCAACATTTATTACTCATAGTGGAAGAAATCCTAAAGATACTGGAGAACATTTAACAAGAACACAGGTTTAGGAAATTAAATATTCTCACAGTAAATGAAACATAGCTGAAAACGAAATAGTTCCTCTTCAACATAATTCATTGAGTCTCATGGATACATTCCACAATTTCACTCTCCCTAGCAGGAAAAAATTGCAGTTTCTTTGCAAAACGAAGTAGTTCCTCTTGCAAGAAAACATTTACAAAATTTTCCAGGGGAAAAACCCCCCCCTCAGTTCTCTCTATCCCCTATTTAACTATAGACGCCCCTCTTCTGGGCTGTCCCCTCGACGTCTGACTTTTTCGTTCCCCCACGCTTCATATCCTTCGGTTCTGTCTTTTCTTGCATACTCATGAGTGGTTAAGTAATGGCTGTATTCTTCAGACTCGCGCTTTTGTTGTCTTCGAAATGGTTTTGTTCATACCACCATCAACGGTTCGCTTCCCCTTTTGTCGTGGCAGTTTCATCATTTTCCAGGATTTCACCTGCAATCAACAACGAGAGCCATTCATTGGAAAATATAACTACAAAAATAATGCTAACTAAGAATACCATTCCACAGGGAATGACTGGGTGCTTCTCTATAATCGACAAGAGGCTGGATTAAGTCTTTTGGGCGGGAAGATTATAAATCGGCAGTAGGCGGGGTTTGGGCATCGGACGCTAAACCACTTTCCCAGACGCAACGGAGGATGGGTAAAGACTTTAGGTATGCGACGAAAAAGGCGGGAAAACTTTAAGTCGAAAGTCGGAAGGCTTTGACGTCGGAAGCGAAATGGATTTCATGGCCACAACGACGGATGAAGAAAAGATAAAGTCACACGATGGACATCGGGGAGCAGATCGTTTCGCACTTCGGAGGCTAGACCGCTCTAAGAGCCGCAACGATAGACGAGACAAAGACTACAGCCCCCGATTCAACATAAAAGACGCCCAAAAAATTTAAGTAATGGAAAACTCAAAACATCAACGGTCCAGCTGATTCGCCTCAGAGACAATGGGAAACTTATCAGATAGGTTTCTGGCTAGCAGACCACATTCAATTCTGCGACCCACAACAAAATCTAAAAACCTGCATCCTCTGGAAATAGGCCACAAAATAATCATTAAAATCTAACAAAGCTAAAGCAAGACCAAACCTTTATGGATCAAACGGAGTCAAATTAGCTTTAAATGGAAAGAAGGGGTCCCAAAATTCAAAATATTTGGGGAGAAAAGTTGCAGCAGCAACAACTGGTGATTACCTGGCGAACCCAGATCTCTGGGCAATTAACCTTTGAGTGACAGACTATTTAACAACAAAAGCATCATATTGAATTCTTCCAGCAATAGGGATTTCTCAAATGACCGAAGTGTGTACCCTTAATCATTGATGACAGTCCAATTAGGGAGAGTGGAAACCAAAATCGTCAAGTCCAGATAACTATGCTGAGGCCGAAGGATGAATTTCATTGTTACCTTTGTCTTTAGGTAGCTAAGAGCTTTGGACACCACATGATTGGAGCATATGTTAAACAGAAATATTCGTTTGTTCCTCATTCCCATGCCATTTCCACACTTGTCTTGTGCTTTCGGACTTATGTCCTATTTCACAAGAATTTGCTCACATGACTTTCTTACTGAATTTTGATTCAGGATCCTCTATCCCATAGTGTCCTTTTGTGTGAGTGGTGTACTTCAAGTCTCAGCTCATGGACAGAGAGGATATTTTGGCAATTCAGCACTTATGATTCAGCTCCTGCTTTGATTTATGATGCTTTCATCGGAGTTTTTTTTTTTACTCTTTATTTGCCTTTTGGCATTCGTTTCTTGGCATGGGATCATTTATATTTAATACACTATTCACTTTGCTACTTTCCATGGGTCCTTTGCTGTTGCTCCTTAGAACATTTTAAATGTGACATGGATGGAGCCTCGACATAGTACCCCAGACTCTTCGAATCTGGTTTATTTCACAAGGGTTAAGCAGCACTTCAATGCACACAGAGTTCTTCGAGAAAACTGTTGTACTGGAAGAAATTATTTCATATAAATTAGCAATACACATTCTGATACCAAAATGTTTATCAAACCCAAAAATTTCAGATGTATTCCATGCAACTGCAGGTTTGCTCCCTTTATTGAAATCAACGAAACAGGATAGAACGAAATGAACAAAAGCAAACTAGAAACATGACTCAAAAGACAGCCGGGTGGGTTATTTATGTACAAGACAAAAAAATTAGATAGACTTCGGAAAGATAAGGTTTGAGAACCATACTATTTACTGGTAGGTTCTCCTCCCACCCCTGCAGGTCTTGCAACTTGTAGGTAGAAGGACCAAGCTTGGCTGCAATCTGAAAAGGGCCTACCCACAACTGCTGGAATTTGGTATGCTTTCCTTTCTCATCATGGGGTTGGTCCCATTTGAGGACTAATTCTCCCACTTCAAAGTCTTTTGTCCCAGATTTATGCTTTTCAAACCATCTCTTAACTGACTCTTGTTGCTGCTTAAAGCGTTCTTTGGCTTTCGACCTGGCTTCTTCAGCTTTCAGGAGATTATATATTCTTATTTGTAAAACTTCATCATCCGACCCCCTAGACTCCTGAGCTAGAATGGAAGATGGTAGCATGATATTGGGAGGAAGGATGGCCTCTTTACCATAGACAAGGGTATATGGAGACACTCCTATTGCAGATTTGGGGGTAACTCTGTCATCCCACAGGGCGTTTGGTAAGGCTGAGTGCCAACTCCTTTGGTTTTCTATGACAGTCTTCTTTAGGATTCTGATCAGATTTTTATTAGAGGATTCATCCAGGCCATTCCCTTGTGGATAGTAGTTAGCAGAATAATGCAATTTTATCCCTTTATCATGAGCAAAAGCAGTTAACTTAATTGACGAAAAGTATTTAGCATTATCAAAAACTAACCAAATTGGAACTCCAAACCTGGTCATGATATGATCTTGTAGGAAGCTGATGACTTCGTCTTCATTTATCTTGTGCAGTGGGATAGCTTTGACCCAGCGAGTGAAATAATCAGTCGTAGCAAGAATGTACTTGTGCTGCAGGGACGAATTTGGCTTTATTTCTCCAATAATGTCCAGCCCCCATTGCTCAAATGGTTCCATGATCATCACAGGTTTTAGGGGCGCTGCTGCTTTAGGCTGTCTTCCACCACACCTTTGGAAAATATCACACTTTCTGACGTGTGCATGTGCATCCTTGAAGAGTGTAGGCCAGTAATAACCAGCTCTGAGGACCTTGTGGGCTATAGTGTCCCCTGAATAATTTCCCCCAGTCGGACCGTCGTGCAATTCAGAAATCACTTTCTCAGCATCTTCTTTCTCCAAGCATCTCAGAAGAACTCCATCGTAGTTTTTTCTGAATAGTATTCCTTTAACAAGTTGATGGGATGTTGATTTAAGACGCAATGCTCTTCTCTGCTTGGAATTCCAATGTTCTGGCAGCAGCCCTGACTGTAAGTAATGCACAAGGTCTCTATACCAAGACTTGGGAGCTGTAAACAAAGGGCATACATCCATTACATGTAATTCGGCATCATCTTCCCAGGCTTGTTCTTCGTTGTTCCCACTTTTAGTCATTGATTTGCATAATCTTTGACCTTTGACTATAGAGGCTGGCTTGAACTCAAGGTCGTATTCTTGAAGAGCTGTTACCCAGTTACCCCTCCTTTCTCCTAACTCTTTCTGTATGAGAAGGGATCTTACAGCTGGGTAGGGAACTATTACCTTGGTTCGATTCTTTAATATATACGGCCTGAATTGCTTCACTACCTTAAACACTGCATAAGCTTGCTTATCAATGGCCGGGTAATTTAACTCAGCCCCTTGCAGACCAGTACTCATAAAGGCGATTGGGAATTCATTCCCCCCATTTTCCTTTTGCGTGAGTACAGCTGCCAGCGAATCATCGGATGCAAATGTATACATAATAAAGTCTTTATCAAAGTCGAGGATTTTCAAGGAAGGAGCGTGTGCAATAGCAGTTTTAATTTTGCTGAAAGCGTCCTTCTCAATATCATTCCACTTAAATTGTGCATTTTGTTTGACCATCTGCTGTAGTGGTTTGACAGTCTGAGCGAAATCAGGCACAAACCTTCGTACAAAATTTATGGTTCCCATAAACGATTGCATTCCTTTTTTATTATGGGGCATGGGAATTTGTTCAATGGCCTTAATTCTTTCTGGGTCTATAGATATACCCTTCTTTGAAACTATGTGCCCCAATAATTTTCCCTCAGTGATGGCGAACATGCACTTCTTAGGATTGAGGGAGATGCCATATTTCAGACAGCATTCGAAAATTTGCTTTAGGTGAAAAGCGTGCTCTCCTCTTTTCTTCGAGAATATTGTAATGTCATCAAGGTACACCACAACGCTTCGTCCAATTAGTCTGTGGAAAGCTATGTCCATAGCTCTCTGAAATTTCGCTCCAACATTAATCAGTCCAAAGGGCATCCTTCTATATGCAAAAGTTCCCCATTTTGTCCTGAACGTTGTCTTTAATCTGTCTTCTTTGGCTACCAACACTTGATTGTAGCCAGAGAACCCGTCTAATAATGAAAATAGTTCAGAACCTGAAACCGTTTGTAGCAACTACTCCATGGGTGACACGTGATAGTTATCTTTATCCGATGCGCGGTTTAAGTTCCTGAAACCCACACACAGTCTGATTTCTCCTGACTTCTTTCTGACCGCTACCAGATTTGATACCCACTCAGAGTGTCTGACTTTAAAAATTATTCTAGCATCCAACAACTTCTTTACCTCACTCTGAATCAGTGGTTCCAGTTTTGGATGCATTTTCCTCAAGGGCTACTGATATGGCTTGACTCACGTCTTGATGGGAACAACGTGCTTGATGATGTTGTTATCGTATGTCTTTAACTCTTGGTACGTCCAGGCAAAGACATGTTTGTATTGTTTAAATAGACTGATGAACTTGTCTCTTTCTGTCGGCAAACAGCATTTGCCAAGATTCACAAATTTAGGTGCCGTTTCAGTTCCCAAATTTATCAGCTCGAACTGTAAATTTGAGCTGTGAGTCTTCACGTTGGCGGGTCTCTTAAAATTTTCATTCAAGTCAAACATATTTTCTAACGTTCTGACCCCTTTAGGGATGAAATTATCAAATTTCATCTCGGCCTGGTGTTCTTCATCATCAATAATCGTTCTTTTGAATACCTCGTCATTTGTTAAACATTCTATAATTTGTTGGTCATCATTGAACACACGCAGGTTGGTAGTCATATCAGGTACGGAAGGCTTGAAAAGCAATTCAATAGTACATCGATTATTTGAGGGTACAAGCCTAGCGGCCGAAGTAGCTAATAAGTCGGCTGCTGCGTTTTTAATTCTTGGGATTGAAATAATGTTGAATGCATTAAAACATTTAAGAAGGTCCCATACCTCATTCTGGTAAGCTTTTAAGTGAGGAGAAACATAGTGAATTTGATTCCGGATTTGTTTCACAATGATTTCAGAATCCCCAAAAACTTTTAAATTACTTACCTTCAAGTCAATCGCTTTCTTGAGTCCCTACACCAGTGCTTCATACTCAGCTGTATTATTAGTACATTCAAACTCTAATCTACATGAAAGGAAATGTTTATTCTTCTGTGGGTCAATTAGGACACAGTCGGCCCCTGACCCTTCTAATGTCTTAGAGCCATCGAAAAATAAAGTCCAAAAACCATTAACTACTGAAAATGAATCTACTCCTACTGCTAAGTCTACTATTTTACAATCAATCTCGCCAGCCTATGAGAACCGAAGGAGATCAGGCTGGGTATCAGATGGGTTTCCGGCCTCTTTCACTTGATAATTCCCTGGTTCCAACTCAAGAAAATAATTTCCCAATACAGAATCCACAGGTATATTCTTCTCATCCAGTTGAGTAACATTGTACTTCATGTGGGGTTCTCTTAGAATCTTGATCTGGTTTGGACTCCCCTTGTACGGCAACCACAGGTGCAACCAATCTGAAGCGAAATATCCATTTAATTTGGCTGACCAATCTCTACTCAGGACCAGACCGTAAGCGTCTGGTATATCAGCCACTATAATGTTGATAACTTGGCATACTTTGTCATTGGATGCCAGACGGATTAGGACGTCTTTCATCTCGCCAATTACCTTAACGTTTGTCCTATCCAACTGAACCACCCTCCACGTGGTTGGCTTTGGCTACCCATTTATCTTCTTACATATTGATATGGGCATGAAATTAATGGACACCCCCGAATCTACCAGACAATTGTGTACGTTATGATTAAAAATTTCAAACGTTAGGAGAAAAGGTAGATGCTTAGCTTTAGACTCACCTCCAACGCTGGTTTCTGCAATTTCTTCTTCGTCCTGAGGTTGATTGTTAGTGGGAAGCTGGTCATCTGATGCTTCAAGTGCTTTCAACAATCTCTCTTTTTGATGCGGCACTTTGCACATTTCAAATAGTGGAACATTCGCTTTTACCTTTTTCAGGTCCTCCACAATATCATAATTCATCGGCTGTCCAATTGGATGTGGTTTGTCAGCATTTCCTTCACTTGTCTTGGTTGTTGTAACATCCTGTATAGGACTTTGGCTGGTAATCGTGAATTC
Source organism: Pseudotsuga menziesii (assembly GCA_001517045.1). Classification (NCBI taxonomy): domain Eukaryota; kingdom Viridiplantae; phylum Streptophyta; class Pinopsida; order Pinales; family Pinaceae; genus Pseudotsuga; species Pseudotsuga menziesii. The sequence goes on along the minus strand of LPNX010956213.1, from coordinate 10,452 downwards.
TGGAATCTTATCAGCCAAGGCTTTATTTTGAAACTTCTTCTTGACATTTCTCTGTAGCCTTCTGATCTTTGGAAGAATAAGACTGTCGTCCTTAACCGCTCCTTGGCTTCTTGTGGTCACGTTGGTCTCCATAACGCCCTCGTATCCCTGAGTGTTTCCTTCTTCAGCATCAAATATTGAGACTGAATTCCATAATGCCAAGGTCTCCTTTTCCTGATCTTCATTAGATGTAGAGGCAGAATTTTCTTTTCTTTCTTCATCTCCCTCTTCTGTTAACCTAGAATCCAACAGTTGATTCATCACCAGCGTAATAGAGTTTATCCATTGTGGGAAATTCTTTTCAGAGTGTGGCTGTTGGTGGAAAGTACAGAAATTGTCCATTCCAACCTCTGTTAGATTCATGGACGCAGCATTGTGAGGAGGAGGATTAGAATGCTCCTTATCCTCTCTTTTCTTATAATATGGCTTATAAAACCTTTGTGCCTCCTTTTCTTTTTCCATGTCTATGATCTTGTTAGAAAGCTTCTGCATCATCTTGGCCATATTTTCCAGATCCAGCGACTTTTCTTCCTTAGGCTTAGTGAACAATAAGGCTTTTCTCCCCGCACCTTTCTCTCCTGATTGCTCTGGATAATCTTCAATACTTTCTCTTTCTGCTTCGACCACTTCTGCCTCTTCATAGGTCTCTGTCAGAGTAGGCTTGGTTCTACCTTTCGCAAACATGGCCAAGTCAGGACCCAAAGCTGAAGTATAGTACTCAATCAGTACTTTGTCTGAAGGCTTATCTATTTCAGAGAAGTTCTTAAGGTATGCGGCAAACCTTTGTGTGAAACTGTGCACTTTTTCCTTTTTCTCTTTCTTCAATGCACATAGTCCTTTCATAAGGGCAACATGAGTCTTTTGGGTTGCATACTTACTTCTAAAAATCCTCTCAAAGGTGTTCCAGTCTGGAATCGAGTTAGCAGGCAACCCAAAATACCATGAAGCTGCAGCTCCTTTAAGTATGCGGGAAAAGTCGACATACTACATATTTATGCTCCCCAGCCCTTAAACCCTCTATTACCAAGTAGAAACTCTGCAAATGATCATCCACTAGAATCTTCTCATTGGGGTCAAATTTAGGAAACAATTTTTCGAAGGATTGGGGTAAGTCATGTAATGGAGGTGTTAGATTTAGAGGTGATCTAGCTCTCCATGCAGGTGGTGGATTTGGTGGGTTGGGGGGTTGGTTTGCATTTACGCCAGCCATGAGTCGGGGTGGAGAGTGAGGGGGTGAACCAACAGGAGTTTGAGCAGGAGAACTGTAAGGGGTATCTGGGCCTTCTTGGTTCAAAGGTAATTCAACCTCCTGTAGAGCAGTCTCTACAAGTTCTTCCCAGTCTCCAACCAACACTGAATCTTCTGCTATAGGACAGTCTTTCTTCTTTTATTCTCTTCTAGGTAAGTCAGGGATAATTGGAAACCCTCCAAGCTTCTTTACATATGCCCGGGTGTGCCTTCTTAAGTCGTTAACCACTTCATTACCAACAACGTATAGATGTTCTCTGTTTTCTTCCGGGGTTGGATTATGGAACCCACTTCTTTCGGAACTGTCACCTATGGAAAATTCTTGGGAAAACGGGTTTCCTCGGCCAGCCATGCACTGGATTCCCTCCTTCTAGCGCCAAAACTGTTGGGGCCTGAAAAATCGCAGGTGACAACAGTAAAGGATTCTCCCCAATCAACGTTCCCAACTAGCCCATTGACTATTTGGTGTAGGGAATCCGTCCGGTTTACGGTCCTGCAACCGGTAAAGCTTTGTTTTTTGTTACCTTGACCTACAGTAGCCAGACCGCAAATCGGACGGATTCCCTACACCAAATAGTCAATGAGCTAGTTGGGAACGTTGATTGGGGAGAATCCTTTACTGTTGTCGCCTGTGATTTTTTAGGCCCCAACAAGATCTTACCTTAATAATTTGATGACCAAATTATTTTTCAACAAGGACCTTGTAGGCTAAGAACATGTTAAATAATTCGCTCTTATTTTTTAGGAAGTAAACCCAAGTGTGCCTGGAGTAGTCATCAATGAAAGTTAAGAAATATTTGAAACCAGAAAAAGAAGCAGATGGAAGAGGGCCACACAAGTCACTATGCATAAGCTCCAAGGGAACCAAGGCATATCAAGAGGCATGTTTGTAAAAACTGTCCCGATGATGTTTTCTCAGTACACAACCGAAACAAACACCATCCTTGCAAGATACCATCGGAAGACCAGTCACCATATTGTATTTACATAGTTATTGAAATGAGAGATAATTTAAGTGACCAAATCGCTTATGCCAAAGTTTGCTCAAGTTATCACTATGAGCAACAAAAAATGAAGGAAAAGGTGATGAACCAAAGTTTTTAAATTTGTACAAGCTGGTAATATCATCAATGGTTCCAGTAGCAAGAACATTTTGAGTATTTTTAAAGTCCTTGATTACAACTTGGTGAGGTGTAAACGTCACAATTTTACCTTCACCTGAATGAGTAATTTGATAGACTGATAACAAATTGCAGGAAATTTTTGGAACACATAGTATATCACTGAAATGACCATTTTCTACTGGAACTGTTCCAGATCCTACAACACTTAGAGATCTATCATCACCAACAAATATTTGTTTGGTGTTACATTCATGCATAGTAGAAAAGATGGCTTGATCCTTAGCCATATGATAAGATGATCAAGAATCAATGAGCCATTCAGTTGAAGTAGAAGAAGAAGTTGCAGTATAAGAGTAACCAGAAGCACAAAGTGCATGTCCATGAGAGGTAGATTCTGAAGACGAATCTAGGCTGATGTGGTGTTTCTTCATTGTTGCTTCCAAGGCTGTCATCTTTTTTAAACACTTAGATTCATCATGATTATATTTCCCACAAAAATTGCAATGACGCTCAGTCTTATTTCCTTTTGGCTTGGATACTTTGTCATTTTTTAAAGAAGGAGCTGACTGAGAGGGTTTGGGACCCTTGTTACTTAGCTTATTATTGCAAAAATTTTGTTTCTTGGGAGGCTTGGAATTTTCTTTCTATTGGGACAATAATGCTTTCCCAGATGTATCTACATTGTTAATTATTCCAAGATGAATGAGCTTATCTTTCTCTCTAATTAAGGAATCACAAAAGGATTCAAGACTAGGCTCTTAATAGCTAACTGCAGTCAATGATTCTTTCATGGAGTAGAATGTAGATACAAAAACAGAATATGCAGGTCCAAGTTTGGAAAGAATATGATAAATACGTTGTTTGTCTTCTTTATTAATTTTGCATTATGCACATAAGAGTCTAAGAGTTTTATACTTAGATAGATAGTCTTGAATGCATGAAAAATCATTTGGATTCAAGGAAATCAACTCATTCTCAAGTTGATGACCCCGAATTTCATTGTGTTTACCAAACACAGATTCCAACTTTTCCCAAGCTTGATCAAGTTCATCAATTCTAGATATGTGGAATTGCAAATCAGTAGAGATGGACATCCCAATAAATCCACAAGCTTCATCTCACCTATTTTCCCATTTAATATTTTTATCATCATCAGTGGGTTCTGTTTCTTTCCTTGAGGTTATCCTGAAAATTCCCCTACTTCGTAGAACATCCTCCATACAAGATTTCCATGAGAAATAGTTATAACTTGTAAGTATAATATCACAAGGGGCGTCCATACTGTAAAATAATAGTTGAAATAATAGAAACTAACTGTCTGGATGCAAAGAGCTCAAAAACATTGGCAGTTTAAAAAAAACGACATTGAAAATTGATTCTGGATGATGAAGTTATGCTTGATCAAAGAAAATGTTGAAGATGTCCCCAATAGTGATGTGGAAGATATTAACTTGACCAAATAAAAAAAAGAACCCCCCTCTTCCCAAGAGAAACATCTGACAATCACTTTACAATAAAGTTGATTTTAAGTGAATCACTTTTGTAGAATAAGTGATGTTCACTTTTACAATAATGTTACTTTAAATAGTGCGACAATAAATTAAAAGATTTTAGTGACTCACTTTTTGTTTTATTTTATTTAAGTGAGATGCACTTTTACAATAAGGTAACTTGATAATATAAATTGCATGCACTAAAGAGTAGCTTAATAAGACTTGAACTCAAGACCTATTAAGAAATAAAGCAACTTTGGACCAAGTGAGCTAAGTTTAAAAGGTACATAAAAGAATGGAAAGAGGAAGAGGTTTTTTTTTTTTACTCTTCTCTCTCGTTTTCCGTGCTTGCCTTTTTTTTTCTACAAATCACAAAAGAAACAAAAAACAAAAACAAAAAAACTTTTTCCACACAATGGGGTGGGGTTAGATCATGGTTAGCTTACCCGAAAAGTCTACGTTTTCAAGTTTTTTCGATGTTTCTGATTCATCGTGATCGTACAAGGTGCACGGAAAAGAGAATACGTAGCCGAGGAAACAAGAAAAAAAAACTTTCCCTTTCTGTTTCTGATTCGCCACGATCGCACAAGGTACACGGAAAAGAGCACACGTAGCCAGGGAAGGTAACAGTCCGAGACTAAAACAGTAAATATCTAATAATAAAACTGATAAAATATGAGAGATTTAAAATTAAAAATAAAACAAATCCATCACTGTAACATTATACTTTCAGATTTTCCAAAATGGGTGTTTCTGGAACAAATGGAAACAGTTTTCGATGAAACGCAAACTATACCCGAATGGAAACGACGCTCTGGACAGAATTGAATAGCTCCCACAGGCCACAAATGCACAAAAAATCTAGAACCAGAAAGCCTTTCAAAATTTCAGCAACACCGGTTCCAGATCTTGATCAAAACCGAAAGCAACTCTTCATAAACACTCTGATACCATGTTCAAGTACATAGGGTACTCCCAAAAGACCGAACACCTTGAGCAACCTCTTCACACAAATAGATCATAGATCAACACACCGATGTTTTTCACATGGTTAAAACCCTCGAGAAGGAAATAGTCCATGGCCCCAACCAAATAGCTATTTGGAGCAATTTATTATGCAAAAGAAAGAAAGTTACATGAGCTTCTTATAATCGATCAACTAGCTAATGACCTATTGACAGGCCAAGATTTGGTGCGATAGTCAACTAAGAGACAACCCGATCCAAGAGCTTTCAAAGGCTGTTCCCAGTCATTAGATAGCTATCTCTGACAGGATTTAGGCCCCGTTGCCTTGTCTTAAATCACTCCCAATCACAAGATCATACTCAAAGGAAAGAAATAATGTAAATGTTTGTTAGCTAAATATATACTAGACTTATGACTATACAAAGGAAATGGTTAAAACTGATTAATTACTAAGTTAGTTCATATAATACACAACTGATAACTAAAAATTCATCTAGTTAAACCGATTAACATATGTCTATAGGAATAAATGACAAAGAAAATGTTAACTAACTAAACCAATCATATGAGTTACAATATAGACACATATACATCTATTATAAGGCTGAATGATAATTCGACAGAGTGCAAATATGAATATCAGATTCAATCTCGTTTCTATAAGTTAAATGAAAAACTAACACACACATATCCTATATACCCAATCCTGATTAGGAGCATAATAACATTAATCCCTAAATTAACTTGTAATTAACGATACTGTGTAGACAATATCGAAATCTACAGAAGAAATTATGAGAAAGAAAAAGATAATACACAGAAATAGTATATCATATATTATTTGAATGATAACATCAAAATTTAATACATGACATGGATTTACAAGTTAACCCAGAATAGATCGATAATTTAACATAATATGTTTGCACATTTTCTCAAAGGAAAAACGAAGCAACATGGAAATATGTGAAAAGCAAATAATGGGATCAAGAGATACTACAAGTACACCTCCATAATGAAAATATTGAAAATATACTTATGATATCAGTAGTCAAAAGGATGTTGTAACTACAAACAAGAAATTGTCTTAGTTGTAGAGAAATGTCATAGAGACATGATCCTTCCTAGTTCCTTTCCTCAACCATCGATCCCTTAATATTGTAAATTGTGTCTCCTTAAATACATTAGATCTCGTATAGAGATATTTCTAGTTTACTAGGAAAAGGGATCTACACTATTGTAATCTTAACCGACTTCAGCTAAAAAAAGAAAAATGACAAATGAAATTGTCATTTTCTTTACACATTACGATATCCTGAAATCGAAAAGACTTCAGACTATAGTGCTAAACCAAAAATGATGGAGAAACTAGTAGATTAGTGACACTTGGAGGACGATATATCCACAATTGAAACCAGCTTCAACTGATTCGTTCACAATTCTTGGGAGATAATCCTGAAAACATGTGATCATCAAGATCCAAAAAAGGCGCATCTGGAAAACCGACCAAATCATATGCAATACCAAAACAGTAAATATTAGCACAAACTACGAAGATAATTAACCTGAATTACACAACTCACTAATTAACTCAAAAAAATACCTGGAAAATAAAAATAACCTCATATCATTTGCTGCTTCTATTTACATACTTCAAACTTGAAATTATTTTCTAGACATCTGTACAAAACGTGAGTATCCCAAAATGCTATGGTCTAACAGGGGTATTGTAAACCTGTATGTTCACACCAGTGGCCGGTATTTGATAAAATGGAGCCTGCGAGGGACCCTTTAGTTGCATCAAGGAGACCTGAGCGTTCAGCTCACGAATTCTTTCTTTCTTTTGATGATTCTTACGAGATAATTTGTGAACTTTATAGATTAGCATGTTCTTGTATCGTTTCAAATGTAGGATGCATTTATCAGCTGAATCAGAGTTCTCTTGCAACCTCGTATTCTCGGCCTTCACAGCATCATTAAGCACCACTACCTCCTTTATTTCTAACTCCATGCAATGTATCTTATCAAGCAAGCAATTGACGAATAGTGGGTGGACTGCTTCACTAATTTGGTATGAAACAGTTGCATCGCCTTCAGCAGTTTTACCCTTGATTTGAGGATATGGCACAGAATCCACTTGGGGGATCCTTATCAGGAATGTGAGGGTTGTGTTCTATTGGGTGAGTCACAGGATCGAGATCCACATCAGGGCACTTGAAAGAGATAGATCCATGCTCCTCATCATCCAATACAATCGTCTCTATGTCTTTACTATCCTTCACAGAGGGCTTAACAGTATTAGCTTTTTCCACCATACTCCTAGTTAATCTGCCCGTAACCCTAACCCTTGGTGTCTCACTCCTCTATTCACAGGGTTCATCATCATGGTTCGGGGTTACCAGGGAAGGGTTTACGGATTCCCTCCTTCGTTTAAGATGCACGGGAGAGCCCGGACTTTGCATAGGAGTGGGAGCACAATTTTTCTGGACGGTAAGGTTTTCACGAGCGTCAGAGTTTGGCAGAGGGTTATGTGCAGGTGGATTTGGGATTCCACAAGGCTACTGATGCCTAGAGCACTCCTCTATGCAGTCAAATTGGCAGTGGAAAAATGCCATGAAACTGTTTTGCTCAAGAAAATAGTCCCAAGACTGATTCCATTTGGATAACTCCAGTTCCACTAGCATTCTAACAAGACCATGGTGGAATAGACTTCAACCAATATTTTTAGGCCCTTTCTTGATGGCCGCAGACATTTTAGTCATACTTTGGACTAAGTAATGAGGTAAATTGATAGGCTGAACAAGAAATATAGTCATTAACCTAAGATGATAAACATACGCAGAAGAAAGATGGCCCTCACAAGTAACGTACCTGTGAATGACCTCTAACACAGGTCTCCATTCCCTTTTAAAAAACTTGCGCGACACACCAGCCCTGAAAGACACTTCCTGGGAGGGGTTTTTCATCATTTGCCTTCATTCAGTAGATTTCATCTGTTTAGACTTAAACCAGCATTCACCTGCTAAAGGTAGGTTCGTGGCCAAGGCGACTGTGCGCTCATCCACTATGAACTGAAGGTCGGCCACCTTGGCTTTTCCATCAATGAGCGAGAGGGAAAACAACCTGGTAACTTCAGGGTTCGAGTCTGTGAATTTGCAGAAAAAGGGAAGCCACCTGACTGCCTCTACTTTGGCTAGGAGTTCTGGATCCTCATCTAGAAGCTTCGCATTATCAGGTTCAACCCTGACAACTAGGGCCATGACTACGAGTGCGAATGTACACAGTTGTGCAAAGAGAAAATACAATAGACTGCAATAACCCAGAGCACTAGAGAGAGACCATTCGGAACACAAGCCAAGGAAAAACCCTGGACAATGAAATCCGACTTCTTCATAAAGGAAATGAGACATGGATAAACTCACACAGAAACCCTGTAAAATGGGCAGGAGCGAACAGGAATGATTATACAGAGAGGTGATCAAATAATGGCATGAAATGGTGAAGAATACAGAACAACCTCGCTTAGCCATGATTTAACCGGCTTGATCGAAATACAACCACGAATCAAATACGGTACAGGTGTTCAATGAGCAGGAATACACGATGGTACGCTTGTACTAAAATTAAATTTCATTAAAGGGTTATGTACGTGTGTAATGATGACATATCATCCCTCAATCAGGCGGATCAGATTTGGGGATGGCGATGCGAATTGAACTGACCATAGGCAAAGAACCTTGGGCATTAAAACACAGACCTTGTTATATAATAATTCCAACCTTGGAAAATGGTGAGCACGCTATGTGGCAAGCATATATCGCATAACCCATTATATCAACCCCAGCCATTAAACACATAAATGTAAGCCACATATGAAAATATTGCGAAGATCGATATTAAATACTTGTGGTTGGATTAAGCATAGTTTGAAGATTGGAGAGTAAACCTTGGGGATAAATATTTGCATGAATTTGATAGGAACCCAAACGCGTGATAGTTGTTAACACCCAAAAAGGGTTCACTACCTCATCTACCCCATCACATGGCTCATTTGTCCATTTTCCCACCATATGTCCATCAAAAATCCATAAAACCATGTAAAAAGCCTCCAAAAGGCTTAAAATGCCTCCAAAAGGCCATAAAACCCACTTCTCAGCTAAAAATATCCAAAATTCCTCCAAAAAAGCAAAAAATATCCAAAAAGGAAGAAAAATATTAAATAATGAGGAAATGAGGAAAAAACCCTAAATAGCTGAAACCCTAACCCTAAAACTGCATGGTTTTTAATTATAAATAAGGGGTGGAAACCCCTTATTCCACATCCACAATCACAAGTATCCTGCCTCTGCCAAAATTGCTCGTGAAACCATAGCTCACCATTGAAGCTACTTTCACCGTGAGAGCCCCTTTTGGCCCATTTCCACCATTGGAGAAAGAGAAGAAGCAGCTTGAAGCTCGGAGCTACCGACTCGGATCACCGCAAAGGGCTTCACCAACCTTCACATTGAAGGTCAGATTAATACAAAATTACTATTTACTTTTTACTGTTTTGTTTAATGAACTTGTTTAGATTTAATTCTCATTATTGTTTAGTATCTTTTTATTTTAAGTTATAGCTTTTAATTCATACATCATTGAACTCACTACTACATTTCGACCAAAAATCCGACGGCCTTAGTGTCGGATTTTCGACACTTCCCTGTCGCATGTACGACACTTTGATATTTTTTTAAGCGTCGGAAACTTGCCGTCGGTTATCCGACATCGCTTTAATCCGTCGGTTAAGAGACACCTAGGTTACCGTCGGTTAATTGTACACCGTCGGGTATCTGACACTTACAGGACAGTGAAAACCGTCGCTTAACCGACAGCTGCAGGCCATTTCCATCGCTAAACCGACATTTAAAGCCATCGCTTATCCGACAGCAGCAGGCCATACCCGTCGCTTATCCGACGGAGACAACTGTTTTTAAAAAAAATACAAATGTAATCTGTCGCTGATCCAACACTAGCAGGCCATATCCGTCGGTTATCCGACATGAAAAGCTGTCGCTT
>LPNX010956195.1:13019-34132 GCA_001517045.1 Pseudotsuga menziesii | reverse complement strand
TTAAATTCAAATTACATTTCCTGCCTTGTAGAAATTACAAACGCGTGCACGTTATATAACTAGAAAACACGAGCACGTTATATAACTACAAAACCTCTGCGTGTTATATAACTATAAAATGTGAGTGCGTTAGGTAACTATAAGACGCGAACGCATGTTGTAAAGCTAAAAATATAGCACAATATGTAATATATCAAATGTATGGATAATAGTTTAGAGGGGGTGGGGAAGGGTCAAGGGCCTAAGAAGATGTTGGAAGTTCAAGTGCGGATGGTTAATAGTTGAGAGGGGTTTGGGAATGGTCAAGGTCCTAGGAGGATGTTGTAAATTTGAGTGGAGAAAGATGAATGGAATGGGAACATTATGGGTTACAAGGGTGAAGAGGAGTGGAGAGAATTATTAGGAGGAGGGGAGGTGTTGAATACGTATAGGGTTAGAAGTAGTACACAAGACTTGAGTGACAAAGGGGGATAAGATGGAGGGGAGGAATCAGGTGATAGTTTGATGAGAGAGAGGATTGGTGAATGGAAAAGTGGATATGAAGTATTAGAGGAGGAATAAGATGTGTTGGACGAGAGAGGTGAAGGAGGGGGAAATTGAAGATATGGGAATGAGATGCGTTAAAACATATAATAGCGGTTATAATGAGGTAGGGGGTTGAAGAGAAGGGAAAAGTTGAAAACATAGAAGAGAGAGAGAGAGAGAGAGAGAGAGAGAGAGGAGGGGGGTGAGGGAGGGATGAAGATAGAGAATGAAGGAAAGAGATATTAAGGGATCAATAGAAGTTTTTGTGTGTGAGGGGTGACAGGGGAAACACTTGTTGAGAAAATTGCAGAAAGAGAGAAATCATTTGGGAAGAAGGAGTCTAAACCCAATGAAGAAATTTTGTGTCTTGCACAGAAAGGAAAGAATTTGCAAATGATGAAAATAGAAACAGAGGTTGAGGTAGATGACAAAGAGGACAGTATAGAGGAAGGGTGGGAATATTTAATTAAGGAGAGAAACAATGTTATAGATGTAGAAAAATGGGTCATACTGCCAATTATTGTAGAAGTTCTTGGGATAAAATTGTTAACAAGAAAAACCACTTATACTATGAAACGAGAACTTTATACTAAGAACGAGAACTCTAAGCATAAAAACGTTGATTTTTGCAAAAAAAAACACCTGCAAATAGAAAAGTGTTCATACCAGTATACATGTTTTTTTTTCGGGGTTAAAAATATATAGCCATGCCTAAACATCACATACTGTTGTTTACAAAAACTTTAAAATCAACCCCTAAATTGGAAAACGATTTTTTTCTCCAAAAAATAAATTACAACTTTTTTGAAAGTTGCACATTAAACAAACAAAAATATTTCATAAATAATTTCACCACTCTAACCATATAAAATCAAAGAAATTATGATGTGATTCATAATGGAATCATATATTAGACCATACAAGAACATATGATTCATATAAATATTCAAAATTTCCTTAAGAGTTTCAATTACAAACATCATACTAATAAAAAAAAACTAATGGCGGATTTCATGGCAGCCCCATTGTATTTTTTGCACCGCTGGTAAGGTGGAGACAGAAAAAACACTTTATTTTAGAGTGTGAAGCCTTTAAGGACAATAGGGACAAGTATGCAAATGTCTTAGCGGATAAATCTTGGGATGATTTATTTAACGAGGGGACTGTGGAAAAATTGGGGGCGCTCATCATCAAGTTGGACAGACAAAAGATTGAATTGCAGAAAACAGCGTGCGAGTTGGTCTATCCCATAGACTATTCTTAGACTCGTGGATGTTAAAATATTTCCTTCCTTCCTCCTTCAATACAAACTACTTAAAAATTATTACCCTCATATAAAATAATTATTTCTCTTGACCATGGCCTAGGAGTTGAGATCTCGAAATTGCATTAATAAAAGTTTTATTATAAGTTTTTTATTCGAAATTGCATTAATAAAAGTTTTATTATAAGTTTTTTATTTGACCTTCCCTAGTCTTGACCATGGCCTAGGAAATTCTTCACCCAATAAATTAAGAAGATCCGACATTTGCGCAGCGGTAGGCGTTAACTTACCAGTTTTGGTAACATCAAATTAACGGATAACAGACTCTTTCTTTTAATTTCTCTGACCATTCCAGAGGGTTGAAGCGAAGCCATGGGAAAGTTGCATGTGTACGTGGACAGAATGTCATAGCCATCGCGCACTGTGCTTATTTTCTGCATGTATGTATATCAATGCGTGCAATTTCAATTCAATATGGTTACGCATTATTTAACGTTTTATTTTTATTATTGAATTTAATTACATCAGGTAAGGGCTCTTCCAATTTTGTAAAATTCTCGAACAAATAAGAGATGTACACGTTGTATTTATGTAACATAAGTTTGTTCTTGGTCGTTGCATCGTTGAAAAACCTGGATTGCTCTAAAATCCTTAAAGTGGGGTGTTTAACTGGAATTGTGAAAACCCTATTCGAGCTTTCTGCAAAATGACTTTGAATTCCTCTTCTCATTTCTTCGATTACGCTACGATGGTTAAGCCTCATAGTCCTCAGGCCACAAGAAGAGTTGCTTATTTATGGACATACTGTATCAAAATGCCTTCTAATTTTGCAGCATATCCTGAGCAAAGTTACGACACCCACTTGGAACTTGTCTCGTTTTGGCAGACAAATCGAGTTGCATACTCGGGTGGACGTATAAATTTTATTATTCCAGCATAAATCCATCTTAACATCAAAAGTATTATTAAGCATTCAGATGGATTAAAAATAAAGCATTACTCAGGTATGTTAGACATGTCAGCTTCAGAGTGCACCTGGTTCTGAAAGTTTACTCTGTCTATAATTCAAAATTAAGACAGACAAATATGTCAATTCAATCATTATGGTTGACTCATTTTCTTCAAATTCTACTCGTTCTTGAAATCCAATGCATCAATGACTTTTTTTCTTATAACATCCATTTTAGACCCCAAGTTTCCTCTAACACTTATACAAAAATGAGCTGCTAACATTGACCTTGACAGGATGATTAAAATGGATAAAAACAACAAGCTTGATCCACTAACCAAGTCATTGCATTATTTATATTCCACCCTTTCAATGATTAACAATTGACGTGTACTATGTCCTCTTCATATCTCCCATATCTCTAAAGTTGATCTGCATGCTCTTCTATTTCTCTTGTTCCTAGTTACCCATCTCCCACAATGTTTACTCAAAAACAAAAAAAAAACAATATAAACTAACTAAAAGAGATATTGGGTTATCATTTTCCTTGAGTTTTTCTTAGAGAAGCTTGTTACTTGAATTACTCATAAAAAATCTAGACCATAACAATTTTGAGTCCTTCCCATGACTGTGATGACAATCACAAGAAATTTAGATGCTCTAACTATAGGAGTTAAGAGTTAATACATTTGTTTAATTATTTTTAGACATCTTAATCTTTTGTGGCCTACTCTTTTGACCATTATGTATTTTAACCATTAAACTAAAAGTGCAATATAGGCTTGGACTAATTCTAGGCTTAGACTAGTGATCTAAATTTGGACTAGTGATTTGAGAGCATCCATGAGTACTACAAATATAAAAAATATACATAGTGAGAATGATATCTCGGTTATACATTTAATATAACATGTTGAAAGTTAAAAAATGAGACATTAACGTGATAGAGGGTACTTTGGATTCTAGGTAAGAGACGACCGTGCATTGTAATTTGACTTTTAAACCATTCAAAGCGCTATTGTAACTAACTCGACCATGAAATGATTTGACCATTTGTTGGCAGCTATCCATCCCACGTCGATATCTTCAATTCTAGTTGTACTTGGTCATGGCATTTCTAGGTGCTTTATAAATTAACAATCTGAGAATTGTCTATTCACACATATGCCATTACAGTTTCCTTGTTTAGATTGAATCTATACATTGAAGGAGCTCCAGAGGAGAAGGGGTTTCCTCAATAGCCTACCTTGCACCATTCGCATAGTATGAATTCCAAAAAGCATTGGCCCACTATGTTCATATCGCCTGAAACTTCAAATTCTTCAGCGATGAGATCGCTATATCCACGAGGTGAACAATACCTTTTTCCCTCAAGTGCAAACTAAATCAAGCTTGTTCAGATGTTGTGTAGATATAGATATAAATACCTAGATATAATCCTGTCTCACTCATGTTTACATGTGCAAAAACAACTCTTTCTCTATGTTCATATTGATAGTGATAGATAGATACGCAGTACAACGATATGAACAAGTAATTGTATTATGTCAACTAAAATCAACAAGTTAAGTGAGGATTGGATTTGATATGATTTCGGAACTTAATTGGTAATATCATTACATATATTCGAATATGAGTAGATTTAATAAAAATATTTTCCATACAGAAGGTGCATTATCACATAATTATGTACCGGAGAAGGAGAGGGAGAGGACTGTGCCTGTTACAAAGACAAGATGGCATCCAAAACCAGATCAGATCCAGATCCTGGAAGCTATGGTCAACTCTGGCATGATGAACCCTCCGAGTGAAGAAATAAAAAGAATCAGAGGTCAGCTAGAAGAATTCGGGCATGTTGAGGATGTCAATGTGTTCTACTGGTTCCAGAACTCCGCCCATGCCTCCTCCACCCATCCCTTCTCCCCCTCCCATCCTCCACTTCCCTCTTCTACCTCCTCCGTCGTCGCAGGAGAGTGCCGCTCCTTTGGCCACCAAAGAGTCATTCTTCACTGGCGGCGTGATTCTCAGAATCGCGCCGCCGGTGAAGAGTGGCTCTTTGGTGGCCAAAGTAGCAGTGCATTCTCGTGTATAGTAAGTTATTGATGTTGATCGTGTAGTTGAGCAGGCATTTGACAAATATTTCAGCATTGTCGGATTGTGACATGGTAGAAAGCAAAGCAAACGTCTTTCATTTCAGTGAATCATATGGAGCGTCTAAGCAATCAATCACTGCCAAGTGATGTTCTACCCAAAGTTAGTGTGGATCTGAATTACTTTACCAAGGGCATCAATAGATTCAATACCGATATACTTCAAAGTGTGGTTGTTACTCTTGAAAGCCCTCGATGGTACTTCAGCGGTGGCCTCCAGTAGCTTGGGGCTGGGAGAAATAGATGTCATGGGGCATATACATTCAAATAGAATATAATTCCTAATTCATATAGAGTGTTGGCTCCCATCCTCCGCTTCCCTCTTCTACCTCCTCCACCGTCGCAGGGGAGCGCCGCTCCTTTGGCCACCAAAGAGCCGCTCTTCACTGGCGGCACGATTCTCAGAATTGCGCCGCCAGTGAAGAGCGGCTCTTTGGTGGCCAAAGGAGCGGCACATTCTCGTGTATAGTAAGTTATTGATGTTGAGTTGAATTAAGAAAACCGTTTTACATCCTGTCCTCCTTAATGCAGCTGGTCTAACTTGTTTAAAACGAATGGCCCTTGTAATATTTTTCTTGTGGGCACGAGCTCTTGTTCTGAATATGTTATTCTTCATCTTCTGAGAACCCTTTTTAGCTTCTGAGGTCCCAGCCTTAGTCACATAACCTCCATTAATGCTATCCATGAAGCTCCCTAACCTAATCTGGCCTCTCAGTTGCAGTGCTATCAGAGCTATCAATACATTAAACAACAACAACTGCTAGATCAAGTCAAAACTTTTTATATCAATGATAAATGAAATGGGTATCTGATTAGGATTGAGCACAATCGCATATGAATACTGAACACAACCTCAGAGTGAATTTATACCTTGCTTATGTCCTCGCGCTCTTCTGTGTATAACATATTGCTGCACAAGCTGAGTCTACTCAGAGAGAATTCTTTTCGTGGTTGGATAAATAGATGTATCTGAATTCTTATCAAGATTGGATATATAGATATAGACATAGAGGAGGAACCAGCGCAATGCGATGGAGATGGAGAATCTTGGAGGGTTATACATGTTGGGTACTGGCTTTGGAAGAAAGCTGACAGAGTTCTAGGGTTCCTGAAAGAGCGCATGTGGGCAATGAATGCATGCTAGTAAGGACGGCCTTTCTTTTTGTTTTATGGTTGTCCGTCGGTGACCCACATAAGGAAAATGACGAGTTTCTAGGCAAGTTTTTTATTTTGCATGTCTTGCGGACATGTGGCACTTTTGGTGACCTTTAGTTTAATTCTTGTGGGTCCTTCTTGGTGAGTTATTGTATGGATGTTCGTCAACATGGGGAATGATAATTTATGACACCATTCACCAAATTCCCAATATAGAGGAGCCGCAACCTAAAACTTCAAGGTGCAATTAGGTCAACTGCATGTGACTGACGCTAAATGTAACTATAATCATGTTCACAAAAGTGACCCTTCATAACTTTCTCGTGTATGATAAATTGTCCAACGGTGATACTTCGTATTATATGATGCTTAATAAGTATTTGAATTTGAAAGAGTTTTCAAAATTTTAATATTATATTTTGTGTTTTTTTATTTAGAAAGAAGGTATTTTAAAATAAAAGATACATTTAAGTATAATAAGATAGGATTAATACGAAATGACTCTTTCTCCAACTTTCTTCTAAGAGGAGTTGGTTATGTTGATTCTGTTTGCTTATATATCCAAGGGTTTAAAAAAAAAATAAGGCTAGGGACATGTTAGGTAGTTTAGCTTTCCTTATGGTTTTTTAGACAAGGCAATAGCCAACAATTCTGGCGGTGTTGGCTTCACTTTGTATCTTAATTAGTCGCATTCTTTATTTTGCAAAATGGGGTGTGGGCCCAGTACTAATACAAGGGCTGGAATTTTAGTCCTTTGGGCTCTCTTCTATTCTACTGCATTTATGGGTTTGCCCTCTTTTTTTATGCGCGGAGACTCCTCTGTGATTATAAATTGGATAAATTCAAAAGCAGCTCTTTCACCTCTAAATTTGGATCACTAGTGTGGCAGAATTTTTGAAATCAAATAGATTTTCTTATCACTTGACTTTAGGCATGTCTACAGGGAGCATGCACACGGGTTATCCAAGGAGGCACTTAATATGAAGGCTGGTCTTCTCACTTTCTCAGAATTATGGGAAGGCATTATTGAGGAAGGCTTCGTTATTTGAGGAAAAATAGTAACAGATGTCGAGAACAAATAGTAACATATATCTTTATTAATATGATATATTATACTTTGTTCAAGATTTAACACCATTTAATCTTATCCTCAGTGAGAAGTTCAGTACTATCATTGAACCACAAAATAATAATATTGATTTGTTTCCATTTAAAAAGGGATATTTTTATTTTTAAGTAGAGTAAAATTGGAATACATCATTGCATTCCTCAAGTGTATATTATACTAAGTAATCACTCTGTTTTTAGTGTAACTTTCTATCTTTACATCATTTAAAATTATATATTTTCATCTTTTTTTTTGTTCTATTACAAAAGACAATATTGCTCATAAATATCTTATAGTAAAAATAATATGCATTCACTTAATTGGGTTGAAGAGGCCCATTCTACAACCTAGTAGAAGAGAGATGTGTAACTCCTTCCTTGCCCATCCTAGAGTTAACAAGTGTACTTTAATTTTTTTATTATTAAAAATAACATGTAGACTCAAATTAAATTTAAATTATTTAGAAATGCATATATATATATATATATATATATATATACTAAAACCATAAACATTGCATGACACACTTCCTTGGCATATCCACTCTAAAAAAGGCGCTTGCACCTCTAGAGATTTGATCCCTTTCGGTGCTTGTAGATCCCCTTTTAGATGGATGGATCTATGTGAGTTTTAATATAATGTTTTTTGGGGTGTAGTTAGGTAGGGTAATTGTTTTTTAAATTGTGTATAATATAATGATTTTCCGGGGGTTAATTTATTTTTTTTAAATGTAATGACGGGGGATGGTTTAGGGAATTAGGAGGTTCGTGTACAATTTGATATATTACATATGGAAACATATTTCAAGTTTTCTTGTTTTTTTTTATTGTTTTTTTTTTTTTTTAAGTATGCTTCTTTATTCTATTTGTCTTAACTATTTTTTTTGTTTTTAGTGATTAGGTACAACAATAGCATGCTCCTTACAAAAAGGAAGAAATTTCATATCCATTGATTATATCCACTACACTCAATTACATCAAGCAAAGAATTAATTATATTCAAGTTCTTTCGATGAATTGCAAGAAGTCAAAGGAGAGTTTAGTGAAACACTTGTGGCGGAGATGTCTAAAGAGCCTCAACCACCATTGAGAGGGGTGTTTGGAAATGATCACTTTGGGAATCTTACAGACATAGAAGACCAAATGGAAGAGGATAATTGATGTCCCTTCGGAAAGCTAAGCTCCAGAAAATCCCAATTTCGATGAAGAATTTGGCCTCCATGATATTGTTTATTAGTTTAATGTCTTGAAGAAAATGTTAAATTTGACAACTTTTTGATAAGATATATTAATACTATTTTGAATTTCAGACTTTATTTTAGAAATAAAATTTCTATATATAATGTTTTTAATATGTTATTTACAAATATATGGCATAGTTTTTCTTGAATCTATGTGAATCATAACATTTTGGAATATAGTATGAAATAATATCATTTTTATACAAAACAACTATGAAAATCCATTGAAAAAGGTTGTAAATGTCTTTATTTTCCAGAATTTGTTAGAATTTTGTCAATAAAAAAGGCTTAATTTTCCTATAAAAATGTCTTATTTTAAAGGAAAAATTTGTTTTTCGATATAATTGCTTCTAAACGGATGTTATTTTGTTAAATGTCTAATAAGCACACTTGAAAATAAAAAGTAATAATATTTTATGACAAAGATGATTCAAAGGCCCCAAAAAATGCCCTAAAATGAAAATGTGTGATACCGGTATCAACCCTTTTTTAAATGGAGGTAAAAATAACTACTAAAATTAGGAGAGAGAAAAATGAGAACTGTGTCGAGTTCTTGTTTCATAGTATAAGTGGTTGAAAGAGCAAGTACAAGATAAAGAAAATGATAAAGGTAACCCTCCTGAATCTGCACATTATGTTGTTGCACATTGTAATCTAGGAATTGAAGAAGCTTTTAGTACTTCATTTTCATGGAACGACATTTGGTTATTGGATACTAGAGCCACATGTCATATGACATTTAGAAAAGACTTTTTTGAAACGTTTAGTGATCAAATTGATGGGGTAGTACATTTGGCAGATAAGTCTCAATTAAAACCTTCAGGAATCGGTTCTATTAGATTGAAATTATCAGGACTTGCTGATCATATACTTTCTATATGTTCTACAATTGAAGAGAAAACTAATATCTCTTGTGTAAATTAGACAACAAAATCACTCGATACATATGTTTGAAGGTATCATTGAAATTATAGGAGCTTATGATAATGTGATTGTAATGAATGGAGTGGAAGATAACAAACTTTTAAAGTTGAATGGTACATCATCCAATTCACAGAATTCTGCAAATTTGATTCAACATAATAGTAATTTATCTTCCAGCTTATTGTGGCATGCTAGATTTGGTCATATTAATTATCACAGTCTCAGGAGTATGAAACAGAAAGGAGTTCAAGGGCTTTCTACTATTCCAACACAACTTTCCCCATGTGCTTCTTGTATCTTAGGCAAGCACAGTAAACAACCTTTTAATGATTCTATGTTTCGAGCTTCAAGAAAGCTTGCTCTTGTTCACTCAGATTTATGTGGGCCCATGCCCGTTCCATTGAAAAATGGTAACAAATATGTCATGACTTTCATTGATGACTTTACGAGGATGTGTTGGGTTTATTTATTAAAAGAAAAATCTCAAGCTTTTGATACATTCAGAAATGTTCATTTATGGATTAAAAATGAAGCTCAACTCAATATTGGAACCCTTCAAGCTGATAACGGTGGTGAATATACATCTAAAGATTTTCAAAAATATTTGCAGGAGAATGGATTTAAACATCAAACAATTGTTCCTTATAATCCACAACAAAATGGTGTGGCAGAACGTATAAATAGGACACTCTTGAATATGGTAATATCAATGATGTTTTTTAAAAATGTCAAGTTAATGTTTTGGGGAGAAGCAATTCTTTGTGTTGTCTACATTCAAAATAGATGTCCTTCTGCTGCACTACAAAACAAAACACCTTATGAAATGTGGCATGATCATCTTCAAAACACCTTATGAAATGTGGCATGATCATCTTCCATCTGTCAAGCATTTTAGAATTTTTGGTTCCACATGTTATGCTTTGATTCCTAAGCAACAAAGACATAAATTGGGAGCAAGAAGTCGAAAGTGTATTTTTTGGGGAATTCTAATACTTCTAAAGCTTATAGGTTGTATGATTAAGATAACAGGAAGTTTATTGTTTCTAGAGATGTTATATTTCTTGAGTTTGAGAAAGATGCACTCACTATTGATAAACAACTTGCTCAGTTTGATAGATTTCATTCTAAAAAAATCTATCATGAAATGGATAATGAACTTCCAAATATTGAAGGGGGGATTCCTATTCTAAGTCAAGTTTTGGAATTTCCTTCTAATGCATAAGTTGATGATTCTAATGCACAAGTTGACGAAACAGAAGATGAGATAGTCACATGATATTGTTAATGGAATGGATAAACCAAGTATCATGGATAATGCAGAACCTGCTCTTAAAGAAGAAACAAAGCAAACACTACAACAAGAAGAAGTTCATAGATCGATATGGACTAAGACATTTTTGAAAAGGTATGATGATTTTGTAACATTAGATTGTGAATTAAACTTTCATGCATTTGATGAACCTGCATCTTTTCAAGAAGCAGTAAATAGTGATGTATGGAAAAGTGCAATGCAAAGAGAGTATGATGCTCTCATAAAAAATGGAACTTGGAGGTTGGTGAATCCTCCAATTGGAACCAAACTGATTGGATGCAAGTGGATATATAAGAATAAATATAAAG
Organism: Pseudotsuga menziesii; assembly: GCA_001517045.1. Taxonomy (NCBI): domain Eukaryota; kingdom Viridiplantae; phylum Streptophyta; class Pinopsida; order Pinales; family Pinaceae; genus Pseudotsuga; species Pseudotsuga menziesii. The sequence goes on along the minus strand of LPNX010956195.1, from coordinate 23,197 downwards.
CAGATGGGTGACTTGACAAACACAAAGAGAGACTTGTAGCAAAATGATATGCACAGAAAGAAGGTGTTGATTACGCAGAAACATTTGCTACTACAGCTAAATGGGGCACCATTCGAACTTTGTTTTCATTAGCAGCACAAAAAGGATGGAAGATACATCACATGGATGTTAAAACCGCGTTTTTGAATGGAGACTTAAAAGAAGATGTGTATATGGATCAGCCTGAAGGATTTGCTATCAAAGGTCAAGAACAGAAGGTATGCAAATTAATCAAATCTTTATATGGTTTAAGGCAAGCACCCCAAGCTTGGTATGAAAAGTTAATTGAGCATCTTCTCAAATTGAATTATAAGCACTTCAATCTAGATGATGCAACTGTATTTGTCAAGAAAGTTGGAAGATCGGTTGTATATCTAGTTGTCTATGTGGATGATTTGCTTATCACAGGAAATAATGACGATTATATAGTATCTATCAAAAGAGAGTTGAAAAAGGTTTTTGATATGACAGATTTGGGATTATTACATTATTATTTAGGAATTGAAGTAGATCAAAAACCAAAGCACATTTTCATTTCTCAGAAAAATTATGTTGGAGATTTATTAAACAAATTTGGTATGCAGGATTGTAATCCTGTTTCAACACCAATGGAGCAAAATCTAAAGCTTACTTCAAATGAATGTGGCACATTTGAAGATCCAACAAAGTACATGCAACTTGTTGGAAGTTTAATTTATCTTACTACTACTCGTCCTGACATAACTTTTGTTGTCGGAATACTTTCCAGGTTTATGCATCATCCCTATGAAGGTCATTGGAATGTAGGAAAGTGAGTGCTTAAATATTTAAAAGGCACTCAATCTTATGGCATCAAATATTCTAAAGTTTCAGACTTTCATCTCACTGGTTATTCAGATTCTAATTTTGATGGAGATAAAGAGCATGGGGTCTCTACTTCAGGTTATTTGATGAACCTTGGATCAATAGCTATCACATGGAGATCACGAAAGCAATCTGTTCCTGCTAATTCTACAACTGAATCTGAATATGTTGCAGCAACTCAAGCGACAAAAGAAATCATTTGGCTTCGTAAAATACTTTAAGACTTGCAGGAGAAACAAGTGACTTCAACGCCTCTCTTTGTTGACAACACTTTTGCAATTCAATTGGCCAAGAATACAAAATTCCATGATCGAACCAAACATATCAACACCAAATATGACTTGATTCGACATCATGTTGAGGCCAAAACCATTCATCTGACACATTATCCTACTTCTGAGCAAATTGCAGATATCTTTACTAAAGCATTGGGCCATGAAAAGTTTGAAAATTTTAGAATGCAGCTTGGCATGTCAGATGTCCCTTCGGATTAAGGGGGGGATGTTGAGTAATCCTTCAGGATTACATTGTAAATAATATTTCAGGTATTAGTTAATAATCTTGTTATCTAACTGTAGATAACGGTTTTGATATCCTTTATATGTAACACTCATCTACGTAATAAGATATTGATTTTCTAAGGTTCTTCATGACTTGTGTCAAATTTACCATCTTACCTTCCTTGGCCGGATTCAGAGAGCCAAAACAAAGTTTCAGTAAGACACATTCTCTCTAACACATCCATCCAAAAATTAATGGAGCTGTCTAACCAGGGATTTTTTGTTTTTTTGGCTGATACCAGAATTTAATTTACAAAATCTGTAATTTATGTTGTTCGTTGAGCGATTTTAAGCTCAAAATGAAATTTGTAATTTATGTTGTTTGTTCAGCGATTTTAAGCTCAGAAATGAAATCTATAATTTATGTTATTTGTTCAGCGATTTTAAGCTCAGAAATGAAATTCAGGTGACAGGAAAATCCCCAACATCCACATTCTGTAAGATCTAGTAATTTTTTTAAAATTTTGAAAATTCCGTGAAGATTCATGGCAAAAACTAGTAACAACCAGCTGAAAAACTAGGGACTTTTTTATTTTCAGGTTGATTTTATGCCAGAATCAGGTGAATTTAATTTACAAAATCTGTAATTTATGTTGTTTGTTGGGTGATTTTAAGCTCGGTGACAAGAAAATCCCCAACACCTACATTCTGTAAGATCTGGCAACATCCACATTCTGTAAGATGTAGCAATGTTTTTAAACTTTTGAAAATTTAGTGAAGATTCATGGCAAAAAACTAGTAACAACCAACTGAAAAACATCAAACTTAGTTTTGAAAACCCACTTACATTTTACTATATTTCTGCCTGGAGAAAATGACTAGATCACATGTGTCATTCTTTTGGAGCTAATGAAATCCCCTTCATGGACATGGACAGAGGTCAAAAAGTCCCCTGGAAAAGTTTCTAATCTTTTGTATGCCATATTTTGTGGGTTTCATTATATTTCAGTTAAATGAAAGAATTTTCAAGGACAAGAATGTGATAATAAGGATATGATTTTTTCGAAGTTGATAGAGAATAGAGATTAGTATTGCTATATTATATCGTATCAGATAAATCTAATAATTTGTGTTAAAAGTAGTTTTGAATTATAAATGTTTTGGTAGAGCATGTCATTTTGGTTTTTATTTGTATGTGTAATTAATGATTCATGTTAATATTAAATTATAAGTAGTTTTGATTTTTTATGTTATTTTAATGTTTATAGATTCTCTTTTTCTAGATAAAGAATGCAAACTTATTTGTTTTTTTAAATTAGAATTGAAAAAATTATATTTGTAGGTCCAAGATGTATATATGTTAAAATTTTGGGGTGAATTATTATCTATACTTTTTCATTTTCGAGATAAATGTATTGTCAAAATTAATAATCAAAACTTTATATATAAAAGCCACTTTGCATTTAGTCACAACTTTAAAGTTTATAGATTCTCTTTGTCTAGATAAAGAATGCAAACTTATTTGTTTTTTAAAATTAGAATTGAAAAAATTATATTTGTAGATCCAAGTTGTATATATGTTAAAATTTTGGGGTAAACTATTATCTATACTTTTTCATTTACGAGACAAATGTAGTGTCAAAATTAATAATCAAAACTTTATATATAAAAGCCACTTTGCATTTAGTCAAAACATTAAAGTTTATAGATTCTCTTTGTCTAGGTAAAGAATGCAAACTTATTTGTTTTTTTAAATTAGAATTGAAAAAATCATATTTGTAAATCCAAAATGTATATATGTTAAAATTTGGGGTGAACTATTATCTATACTTTTTCATTTACAAGACAAATGTACTGTCAAAATTAATAATCAAAACTTTTCTATCCATTACTATCATCTTAGTCTAAACCTTTCTACGCATACAAAATATAATTCAGTCCATGACATCACACGGAAACGATATATAATTTAGTCCATGACATCACACGGAAACGATATATATTTTATTATTAGTACCTTCCATTATGTCTTGTGCAAAGAATAGTCTTCCATGAAATTATTGTTGTGGTGTTGTATGTATATACAAAGTCTTTAAAATCACAAATTTGTTTGACTAGCACAACTTTTATACATCATTCAATAAATTTGATTTTTTTAAGTTTTTTTTTTACTTATTTTACTTTGATTAATAGTGATTCTTGTGTTTGTTTACTTATTTTACTTGGATTAATAGTGACTTTTGTATTTGTTTCACTTGGATTAAAGCTTGGATTCTAACTTACTAGATGTACTTCTTTATGAAAAGAACCAAAATATAAACTATCAAGTTTGTACTTGAAGTAGCAATTTTCAATAATATAGTTTAATTTTTAGACAGTTATTTTAATATGAAAACTCAGAACTGCCTCCACGCCCTACTCAATGGCATACAAGAAGTATGATACATGAGGGCATGGAAATACAAACACTAGTAGGACATGGCTTTGTAGATAATCCACCAAATGATGATGATAATATCCCAATTATCGTCAGTTGTTTCAGTGCAAAAAACAGAAAACAAAGAAAAAGTAGATGTATAAATTCATGACTTGTATTTGGATGTATATCGATGTTGTTAGTCTAAAACATTGTTTATATGAATTACCGCATTATGCTTCAATGTTTTTATGTTTATATGTTTTGATGACTAGCCTAGTTATGCATGAATGTTTAAATGTTTTCTGTGTAAACAACATCATTTATTGGGTATGGGGAATTAGGAGCGATGTGAGGGGACAGGGGGGGGAACACTAGTACAAAAGCGCGGATTTTTCCACGGAGGTTTTCCACGTTTCTTACTTTTTGGTGTAAAATCCGATGTAGCAGGAACGAGGCATCGCTGTATCCATGCCTAGCCGTCGCTGTATCCACGCCTGGACTCTTAGACGTCTCTGTATCCACGCCTAGACTCTTGGACGTCGCTGTATCCATGCCTGACCGTCTCTATAGCGACGACAGCTTTGCTTTGTTTATGTGTGGTTTTCCCAACAAGTTTCAACATGACCATCTAAACATTAACATGGAAAATGATATATTTTCCTCTTCTCCAGTATCATGAACATTGGAGTGGAATTTTAATTGTTGCAACCATTGGTTCAACTTAACTCACTAGACTTGCCTTGATAGGGTTTTATGTATATTTTCATTTCCAATTTGAACAAATATTGGGAAAAAGTGATGCTAGAACTTGGTCTCTTTTTTCTCTAACTTATTTTTTGTTTCCATATTTCCCATTAGAGTGAGTGTTTGAGTTAGACATACCAAACTCCTTGAAAGGTTTAAGCTCACTCCGTATATCTTCCATAAGGATTGCCATGTCGCAAGAGATGTTAGAGACCTGTGCTTCCAACTTTGAAAACCATTTCTTTAGTTATCCCTTGGATGGTCACTCTCATGGTTAGGGTTTTGAGTCTTACATACCAATTTTTTTTGCAATGTAAAATATTACTTAACCCCAACCCTTAAAATTATAATTCCACCATACATCACTAACATTTCAAAAAAATTAAAATAATCAAAATAATTAAAATTGAACCATCACAAACCAAAAGAAATTCACTCCCGCCATTCCAAAATTCAAAGCAGATTGTAGTTAAAGTAGAGGAGAACCAGCGGGGAAGAAGGGAAAAGAAGAATGGAGTCTCATAGCCCTCCACCCACAGCTAGACAAAATCCTCCACAAAGAGCCAAAACAGCAGTGACCCCTTCAGCTCCGTCTACCAGAAAATGCCCGCAGACTTCAAAGCTCTTGCTTCCAACGGAAGATCCTCGGCCTAAATTAGAAGAACATCCTCCATTGCCATCGTCTGAAAATCCAGTTTCGAACCCCGCTGAAGCCCCGGAAGAAAATGATATAAAAACAGGCAAATCCTACAGAGTCTGCGGATGAAAAAGACTCAAACCAATCGAATCAGGCTGAGTGTGGTGAACAAAATGATACGAAAGAGCCCAGTGAAGAAAATGCTCTAGTAGAAAAACGACTGAAAAATAATGAGGATCATCAGTGCCCTGTAATTGACAACATCAATGGGGTGAAGAGTCTTCAGGTTTTTCTTCGTATACGGTCGGCTAAGCTGAAGGAAGTGAGGAGATCGGCCATTGGCATTCTGAATGGCACTCGTTAGAAGTGCAAGACACAGATTCTGCATAGGGGAGAGGAGCAACACATTTGTTTGCAAGCCAATGATGCCCACTCCATCACTCTTATGCCCCCTCCCTCACTGTTGGAGTCCAAGAGAGCCAAAACTGATATTTACAATGTATTCTCTCATGTCTTCCTTCCACAATCCTCCCAGGTATGTTTGTGCTCTCCATCGTTTAAAGTTTCTTCAACAAACACACCTCAATTCGAGGGTTTCCAAGCGTGACAGAGACTTCCTTAGGCTTATATGCCTGTTTGGAGGGGTACTTATTCAACGTTTCGTAAGATATGCAGTTTGGGTGGGACAGTCCGCAGCAAGAAGGGAGTCCTGGAGGATGGCACATTACTCTGTCAATCTCATCAGTGAACCAATGCCCCATTAACATCCCCTTAAATTTTATACCATGCAAACAAAGAGATTTGATGTTTAGAGTTTTTAGTCTGTAAACTGACGAAATGGATAAGAAAATAAGCCTGTATTACACACTGACATAAATAAGACCTCCACCGGAATATGAGATGAAGGAACAGATTATGAAAACCCTTGCTAGATTCTTTCTGCTTCATTGTACAGCCAGGGACTATCTGGATGACATCATCAGGCTTTGCATTAGTCTCTTCACATTCCTTGATTAGGACATGGAGGCCTCTTTACCCTCCTCTTCCTTTACTTGTATTTCCACTTGCGATGTTGATGTGGAGTTAGGGCCTCACTTAGAATAGTGCTTCCTCATTTTATGAAACAACTGGAGTGCATTGCTATTCATCGTTTCATTTCAAATTTGTTTCATTGTAGGTGGTGAACCTGGATTCCATACTTTGCTCTCTTGCAACTGACCAATGTTTGGTTGCCCAGCTACTAACCAGGCTTCTAATTCCATCGTACTTTCCCTCCAAAGTGCCAGTATCTGAGGCATGCAATTGTTTCATTACTCTGGTAAAATGATCCCCCCTCGCAGCAGCAAGGTTTTGTGAATATGCCCTGCCTGAAGGCGTTCCTCCAAAATCTCTTATCGAATTAGTAAAAGTCTTAATTAGTCTGCTCATGGCACCAACAGATTTAGATACTAAGGAAAAAGAAGGCATTTTGCTTGCGGTTAGAAATGTTTGTTCCAGCTTAGCCAGCAACCATTCATGTAAAATAGCCCTTTGTGAGTTATTTTCATACGACAACTTCAATTGCCTTTTAAGTTCTGCAAGTAGTCCATCAGCTTACACATCTATATTGAATATTGCCTCAATAATTCCACCCAAAGATATATCAGAAGTTGTTAAACATTGTATCCAACTTATCATGGACTATAGTGCCGTTCTTCAGTTTAAAACAAAACAAGAAGAATTTAGAGCAGCTCATAAGTTAATACTAGCATGGGGTGGGTTTTATGATCTCCTAGAAAATTTGTCAAAACTTCTCCACAATGCCTCAAATATTGCTGGTTCTGGTAACATTGCAAGTGAAGTGAATAGGTCAAAACAAGACAGATCACGGAAACCACACAGGAAAACTAAATGGCCAGTAAAAATGTCCATAAAATGGAATATGATGAAAGGGAGAGGCCAATATCATAAATCTGGAAAGGACCATAATGAAGAAAGTCTTACCATTGCCATAGCAGCTGCATGGCAGGTAGAGAACTTACTTGCAGAGGAGGACACTCGAAAGGCCTTATTAACATCTTCAAAGTTAGAACATCTTTCTTCTGGCCTCAAACTTACTGTTCAAATGATTTTTCATATGCATTCTGACTTTTCTGATTGCATGGTTTTGTCACCTCTTCGAGCATATATGGCTCTAATAATGCATGCGGCTCTTCGATGGAGCTTTCTCAAAGATGCAAAATACTCTTCTAGCAAAACCAAGAATAAAGATTCAGGCACTTCATCTGCTTCATCTGATGTAAGTGTTCACTATTTATTTTATTTGTATTGTTTATTAATTTTATTTTCAAGAAGCTCTATGATTGTCATGGCAAATTGATGAAACCCATAATTTCAATTGTCGTGGCCTTGTCACTCATGTATTAGTTATTTTGAGTACTTTAGAACAAGATTCATGGACTTCCTTCTCTGTAGCTATAGTCAAAGAGTTTTAAATCATCATAGACAACTGAATGGAAGATTTGTCACTTTTGGTCACCAGACATGTCATTCATCCAATGCCTTGAAAACAAAATACATGTGTTTTGGTATTCCATTCTTCTTCTAGATGATAATCCTGTTTCTACTCTTTTATTAGTTACTCACTAGGGACTATAAAGCATTATTGACAATTGTGTCTACACTTCTGGTGAGAAATTGGTTCATTGTCTATATGCAGCAACAACCATGCACCTATACAGGGACCTATGTGGTTCTGGTGGCCAAGTCTGGTCCTCTTCAGGGATAGCTTGCATCTCTCAGATGCACAAGATAGTTCCCTCTTTCAGTGTACTGTATTTTGTACATATCTTAGAATTTAGAAACGAGGTTGTACTATCATACTAGTATGTACACATGGTTATTCAGTGATGTATGATTTTCATTTTTGGGCAAAAATGTCTAGAATGTCAACTCTTGTGACATTTGACTTTTTTCCATCCATGCAATTTTATGTTTATGGAGACTCATTAATCTTCGATGTCAGCTTTTTTGTCCAATTTTCTTTTGTGATTGGCTAAGTGTATTTGTCATGGTGTCTGCAGTAGCATGAAGGGATCAGTTTCACAGATTGTAAAGCGGGATGTGATGGTTATCCTATGGAAAGTTGCATGTTATCAATCAACATACTCGAATGACCAATATAGCCATGTAGCTAGGTGATTGATCATGCAACCAAACTGTTTTTTTATCAACGGATGTATAAGTTAATGATTTGTGGTGTTCTATCCATCCCTTTGCTCCACAAATTTGTACAAAGGCCTGTACACACATATAAGGAATTAATCAAGGGAGTATTCCAACCTATTATTAAACCACTATAGATCCCCTAAGAATCCATAAAAAAAAGTCCCAGTGCTTTAACAATTTCCTAAGTTCAGTAATCAGGTTATCACCAACTCCCATAGTTTCTTGTATTAAAATGATATCTAGATGTTATTTCTCTACTAATTTGAATAGAGAAAGACACTTGGCTTGACTTCCTAGCCCTCGAATATTTAATGAAATTAATAGAACCAGGGAACCCTAGACTTGGGTTGAAATTATCTAAGAACCCCTTTCAAAACACCTTCTTTCCCTTGTAAGACTTCAATTGTAGCTCTTTCCTAGGATTAACACATATATGACTTCTGATCTACTTTCCCATGAATCACACCCTTTGTATTTTCAGTTCCCAAAGGGTCAGATAGAAGTAGTCCTTGATTTATTTTCCCACTGAAGGGTATTAATCCATTATGCCCCCCTCTCCTTTGTTCTTTCACACCAATAAGGTCAGTGGAACCATTACAATTAGTTCCCATCCCATTCCCTGATGTAATGTTGGAGCCTAAATTCATTGTAACTGGATTTTTATTTATCCCTAATATAGTAATGGAGGTTTTGAAAGGATGTTTTCCCCCCTTTCTCCCCAAATTATTTTGAAGTGATAATTTGACTATATTAGGCCAAAGAAAATTCTCACTGAAATCAATAGTAGGAGTAGGAGAATGTAAATGAGACTTTAAAAAAAGAGGAACCACCATTGGCATTGTTTTTGCATCCTCTAATTTCTGTAGTTGCTCTTGCACTTTGCTTGTATTAATAATCCCCAGAGAAACCTTAATCTCATCAATCATGATCAAAGTCCCTTCTACTACCAATGTATTCTCTTGTATATCTTCGACCAAATGTGGGTCAATATTCTTCAATACATCCTTTGCACCATCTTCCAAAATTAGAATTTCCTCAACACCCAATGAAATAGGCAGATCCAGGTGCATGGAACCTTTTTTAGGCGGCTGATAATCACCCACATATGGGCATTCATTATTTTTTCAAACCTTGTTGGAAAAAGGAAAAGAGCAGTTCAATGTTAAACTTCCTTGAGTATGCGATCTATAGGAATGGAATGGATGTTCTGGTAATCTAAGATTGGTACATGCACAAGACTGGCCATCTCTATTTCCATTGATTCCCATAGACATATACATCCACCAGGACCCTAGTGACATATATGTAACAAGAATTAGAGAAAGTGATCTCCAATTTTATTGTTTTCCCAAGCAGATTACCCAGTTCCCCTAGGAACGATACCTTCTAGAATTCCAAGGGTAACACTCGAAATTTCACCTAGATGGGGACCATGAAGGATTCTTTGATCGTGCATCGAACAATGGATTCCATGAAATTAGGGAGAGATATGGTGTTCCCTAGAACCATATACCTCAATATTGGTCTCAACAGTGGCTACATATTGAAAAGTGAAACTCATCCAATTTTTGTCCAGTCCAATTTATGCTTATGGCTCTAATGACATCACATTTTGTCACCTTTGTGGACATCAATCTCTTGTAATGTTGATTTACATTCTTTTGGTTCCCATGATCTACTTTTGGAAGTTCAGGTTCTGTTGATTTGTGAACAATTGTTACTTTTAAAAGTATCCTTGTATCAAGCCTGTGCAAGATGAGTTTTTTCCTGTTGTGATTTTCTATACTCA
>LPNX010956195.1:7500-12765 GCA_001517045.1 Pseudotsuga menziesii | reverse complement strand
AGAATGATATTTTCCAGCTGTGATAGCTCCCCTGTATGGCCAAAATGAACATTATGGCACAGAATTCTGTTAAAACTTATGAAGTATTCAATTTCAAGCAACTTGTCTCTACCCAATTCAGGACTCCATGGCAAAGAACTAGCTTCCTTAACATCAATATCTGATAGAGTGATCAGGCCAAGTACAAAAAAATATCTTTCAAGTATAAGTTCATGCACTTGGGAAGCTTCCCTATTCTGCCACACTTCCAAAATGCGACAAACAACAGAATAGTAAATGAACTTTTGTTCATTTTAGGATCGTTGGAAGTTGACTTAGCTGCTATACATCATTTTCAAGCATGCTTCATCGTAAGATGCTGGTTTCGTAAGACGACATGTCAGATCCACAACTGAAACGTTAGGTGTTGGGACACGGAAAGCCATGCCAGTTAGCTTTCCATTTAACTCTGGAAGTACCTTTCCAACAGCCTATAAAATATCATTTCCAAAAATCAGCCTAGATGTCCTTTCATATCCACTATTATTCAATGTAATCCCTACAAGCAAATCTCATTCAGTTCTTTAGTTCTACTGATATGGAGGTTATAAACTAAATTGACTAACTAGAAGCCTACCACAGTGAGGAGATACTAATGTATATTGAATTAATATTGCATACATGATACACTATATTATAACAAGATAAGGGGATGGCTATCATAAGGTTCAAGTCAATTGGTTTCTGTGAGGTCTAGTCTCCATCAGGTCATGGCTGGAGTTCAAATCTCATGGGAAGAGGTTAAGGGAGGGTGGGACTACCCCAAGGGGTGTCCAGAGTCGATCAAGCCTGGTTGTGGTCAAATCATTCTTTCCATCACTGGAGTTGGCCCCAGCCTAGGGTCAGACCAAATTAAAATAAAAAATAATTAAAAGGATGGGGATGGTTGGAAGGCTCACCAAATTGGGGGTGGCAAACAACAATTCTTTAAATAAATAAAAAACAGAAAACATAAACCATGATACATCATCATACAACGCAATAGAAGAGCAATTATATAACAAGGGGGTATGTCATCCTCCTTGGTGACTTCAATGTTTGAATCGGGTCTTTATAAGTACTAATTCATGGTAGGTTAGAGGACACTTTTTGGCTTCTGGAGATTGGTCTCGAGTCTTGACATAGTGGGCCTTCACAAGGTTTCAACTGATGTTGCGGCCCCCCTTACAACTTTGGGAGGCACCTCCTCTACTTTGGTGAATTCCACGACCTACTACTCCTTAATGGCTTCTCATGCATTGGAGAGATCTAAAGCCAATATCATTTCAGCTCAGTCTCTCAACTACTTTGGGTAATTCCTAAATCCAAGGGAGAGCCCTCTTGAGATAACTATCAACACAACCAACAGATACCTTCCTACAACCTTTATGACATAGGTCAGTGCCTTATGTAGAGTCAAACAATAATAATAATAAAAAGACAACTAGATCTGCCAAGGAGTTAATTCAACTTGCTACTTGTCTAATTCCGCAGATACCAAAGACAAGTGTCAATAATGTAGTAAACTTCCAGTGTAAGTATAGATGCAATATAGATTGCTATTGGTTATTACACCACCTGTTAATATTGATTTTCTCTCATAAATAAAGTGTGCAAAAAAAATCAGCAATAGTCCATTATTAGTGCTATATTAGGCCAAGTCAATCCTTTAAATAGCAAAGTGCTAGTCCAGAATCTAAATCAATAAAAGATCAGATATAGCAATCACTGCCAGCATTTAAATAAAGATAAAGTTTGCATTCAAAACACAGTAAACTTGTAGCAGACATTAGATATTGTATAGGTAAGTTTTGAAATAACTAATAAGGTCTGCAATCATGCACTTATCACTTTGAAGGTCAATAATCATCCATTTGAATAACAGCATTTCGCAAAACTGGCAGATAATTTAAAGTATGAAGGAAGGGAAGTCTTTATACCTGCCAAATCTGTATATATCTCAGGGTGGTGTCCTTAGGGGTTTTATGTTGTTCTTAAGCTAATGAATCTGTGTAATAAATCCAATTGATCAACACACAAAAGCATGCCCTTGAAATGTCCAAAATAAGTCAAGGGTAAGGGATAAATTCTTATGTAACACTAACTTTATGAAATTACCTATAGCTGATTGAGCAGTATATCCTAGCAGCATTTTTTCCATCCATGAAGCCAAAGTAGATGAATCCATCAATAAGAACTTTTCTTGCAAGGTGTGTTTCAAGTTAATATAACTCGGATCACCTATTAAAAGATTAACAAATAGCTGTAGCACCTTCGTATTCACTGACTCATTATGGCATCCATCCAAAGCATAAATTAAAGGCAAAAAGTTCATCTATTTATGTCACAGTCATGCAGAGTGCTGCCCTGATCTTCAACATAATATCACAGTCATGCAGAGTGCTGCCCTGATTTGTCCACTTGTGTTTAATGATCTGTGAGAGTGGCATACATTTGGTCTCATCCCCTTAACAGGTGGTTCAAATGGCCTCCATGGCACTGTCCATGGCTTCATAGAGAATTACAGACATATCACACAATGTTAGGGAAACATTCAGTGGAACTTTATTCATATATATTAGTCTTTAGATAGATTATCGATCTCAAATATGTTCTTAGGGGATTATAAAATCCGATACATATTTTAAATTGTAATATTCATTTTTACCCAATTAAGTAGTTTGGAAAACCTTAAGCACCATTCCTTCTAAAAAAATCTTCCTAATTATAGATCAAGTTCTGTTATTTGTAAAATCACAAACCTGTCACATCATGTTAGGGAAATGTTCAGTGGAACTTTCTTTCTCTACTTCTACATTTCCTTCTTTTTGAATTTACAGTGCATGCTCTTTTTCATGTATTATTGTTAGCTTATTTTACTTTATGCTTTCAGAGTAGTCTAGTGCATTCCTATAGGTTCTTATCACAGGTCCTTGTCACTGATTGTACATTTTAGTCCTATTGACCTATCCTTTTGGTTATTTGTTGGACAATGATAAAATTATCTTATCTCATTTTATCTATCTCATGCTTCTATTCTTAATTTTCCACTTCTACTCCTATTAGAGAGCTGATGACCCCTAATAGTTTAGGTGTTCATCTGCAAACTCTACTAAACAATTTTGTTGCATTTCTCAACTTTTGGTGAAAGTTATATTTAAGTAACATTGTCTGTGTTTCTAAGTTGCTGATACACAATGTCTCTTTCACTAAAATTACTAAGCTATTTATTTGTAGTCTAGGATAAGCCCCAAGTTGTTATGGGATTTTATATTGTTGCACATTTAGTCCTAGATTGATGTTTGTTTGTGCTTTCATATTTTTTTTGCAGGTGAGGAGTAAGAAACGAGCATGAGACATCAGAGATCAATTGGAGGGGCTCTTAGAAAGGGTCGAGATAGAACCTTCGACCAATTTAAATGATATCGAGTCAATAAAGAAGGCTATAACGTCAGGTATCTACATCTTGGATTGAGAAAATTCAATCAAGGGTCAATTTTCTTGAGTCCCAATGGTGCCTACGTCTTTTATCAATGGTATTTTTTATAGATGTATCCCCCTACCTTATCATAGAAATCAGCTCTCAGTGGTGCCTCTAATATCATTTAATTAATGTTTATACGATCCTTGTGGTGCTTACAATGTATTTTATTGATGGTATTTTTATAGATGTACCCTCCTACCTTGTCATAGAATCCGCTCTAAGAGGCGCCACTTTAGCCTCTAATTATGTAGTTTATTAAATTATTATGAATTTGTGCATCCTAATGGGAAAATAGTTTTTGAGGCAATAATTAGGGTGCTTAGGGCCACTTTGGGTACTTTTGGGCACTTTTTAAATCATTATGCCTTATTTTTTAGAGTCAGTTAACACTTTTTTACCTCCCCCCTGAACTTCCCATTTATTTTTTTCCCTTTTACTTCAATATGTTTTTTCCCATATCTTACTTTCCCGATATATTTCTTTTCTATAAATCACCTTTCATGTGTTATATTTTATCCATTTCTTTGTCTTTAAAATATCATATGTATTTTTTCAAAAGCACTTATTGAATATCCAAAACTGTGGAGAGGAAGGTGTTGTTTCCATGGTTTTTTAATTTTTTTTTTTGAAACCTCCAGGTTTCATCTCAATATCAATGAACTTTCACCACAGGTATTGCAAAACCGTTGAAACCTGATGTGGATTTCCAGGAATACCGTCGCTATAGAGACAAAGTTTCGTGGAAACATTACTGTCAACTTGCAGATTTCGTAGAAAATGATTGGTTTTCCACGATTTTGCGTGGAAGAAATTTCTGTTCAAATTCCAGAATTCGTCAATAGAGAGACCAAAGTTTGTTGAAAGTGTTCCACAGTTTTGCATGGAAAAAAAAAATCCTAACAGTTTTTGGCAATATTTTCATCGTTATAGGGACGACAACTTTGTTGATAGAGCGAAGGAAGCATGGAAGAAAATTATGTTCAAATTCCAGAATTCGTCAATAGAGAGACAAACGTTCGTCGAAAGTGTTCCATGTTTTTGCGTGGAAACAAAAATTTTCCTAACAGTTTTTGGCCATATTTTCGTCTTTCTAGGGACGACAACTTTGTCGATAAAGTAACGAAACTTAGAAAATGAATTAAAAAAAAATTCAAGGCCACCATATAGAAGACATGTGGTGGCCAATTTTCGTCTCTATATCGACGGCTTATAAAGTTCGTCGTTAGATCCACGAAATAAGTGCCACAAAACATAGTTATCGTTATTGTCGCAATTGAGACGAAACAACGTGGAAATAGCAACGAAAAACCGTTGCAATTTTGATATTATGTATTAGTGGTAGGAAATTGTCCCATGTTTCCAAATATATAAGGTTTATGTATTGAAATTTTTTATAACTATGTCAAATTTCATTTTTTCTAACAGCCACTTTTTTTAGGCAAATGATAAGGTATATGTTTTTTTGGGTGCAGCCTTTGAGGTCCTAAATGATGTGTTCGGGATACAAACTTTGCAAGCATGTAGAGAACATATAACACTAGTGCAACGCTATTTTTCGAAAATAAAATTAGTAATTTTTAATTTTTTTTATAATTATCTAAGTGATCATTCCTCGAAAATGGTACGCCTTTTGTGGGTACAGCCTTTGAAGGTCTTAATGAAATAATCATGAAATGGGTTTTTTATGGAATGTAGAGGCCAATGTCTTCTAGTGCACCATATAATTTTTTTCTTAAACAATTACGAATTGAAAAAGTTATAGG
>LPNX010956195.1:0-2500 GCA_001517045.1 Pseudotsuga menziesii | reverse complement strand
TTAAAATCTAGGGGCATGAATATTGTTAGGAAATCGTTAGGGATAAAGATTATTAAGACTTCTGGACCAAGTTCTCATATAGTTAAAAGCTTAGTAGATGCCTTTGGTAAAATTGGTAAGAACACACGTTCAAAGGACCACAATGCGGCTCATAGGGTGTGTTGTCATAATCAATTGTAAATAAGAACACCAAGGTCCTTCGTTTTCTCAAGCCTACATCTAAACTAGTTAATTTGAATGTAAAAACCCTCCGTAGGTATTCTATTAGAATAGAACATCTTAACACAACCACTCAAACATATTTTTGGGCCTTTATTAGTCGGTTGCCATGTCGTGACATGAAGCTAGTTGATGCAATAAAGGGACTAGTGTAGAGCTTTTGTCATGATCGCACAAGGCCTTCTTCAAACTGGAAGGATGTACTAAAACTGAGAAGGGGTTCAAAGGACCATGAACCACATATTAAGCATCTTCTTGATATAACACAGAAAGAACTATACAAGAAATTTAGGAATGAACATAGATAATTGAATTTGGGGCAAAGATCTTTTGAGAAACGTAAGCCCTGGTATGTTAGAATAAATATTCTCCGTAACACTTGTTGTTGTAGATACCATGTAGAATATGAATATTACTATGAAACATTTTTGTACATTCGTCATGTGTTGCATACTAACCAAGTGAAGGATTGCTCCTTGACAATACCACCGACTTTATAAAGAGATTTCATTCATAGAATCATGTGCAATAGGCCTGAGGAGAAAACATACTATGCAAAATTTTGTTTGGATGGAACTGGCTCCAATTGTACTGGAATGGCATTATTGAGCCAATGTATGCATGAGAGTTGAGACAATGAATTTGAGAATATGGCTACAGACATGAAAAGTTTCAAATATATTAGCTATGAAATAGTCCCAGGGAAAGAAAGCAAAAAAATACAATTGGTGACATCTCATGTACATGCATTTATCTATAAATTTATGTTTGAATAGTTACATTTCATTCCTTACAAAAAAAAACTGATATTGAGATCATTTTGTGTCAACAAGTACAAGTTAGTGACTTTTTCAAGAAATTTATTGAAAAAACACATCAATACGTTCAGCATGTCCACTTGGCACAATGGTAGGATGAGAAGTTTAGAATATGCAGAGATACATTTCCTCGTGATACTATACTTTCAGTTGTTGATTTTGCCAAGAACTACACTCCGCAACCCTAAAATGAGATCCAAAGTCAGTATTATCACTCTGAGCAGGTTTCCTTGATGGTGCATATCACATATAGGCATGGCCCAAATAGCAGTGAAGAGAAAAATGAAATTCTACTTCTACATAAGTGATGATAGGTGCCATGAATTCCACTATGTACATCATTGATTCATCGTTTTCTATGATCATTTGAAGGGCAGGAACATACAAATGGATCGACACTAGATTTGGTATGATGGATGTGCTAGTCAGTTCAAAAATGCACGCATATTTCAATGGTTGTGTTCATTGCATAAAAATACAAATTTCCACATATGTGGAACTATTTTGAGACTAGGCATGGTAAAGGAGAGCATGATGGAGCCGGAGCATGTGTCAAAACATCCCTACAAAGAGAGGAATTGAAATTATCTACAGTATCTACTATTCGAAATGGTCAATCTATAATGAGGTGGTGCATGTCAGTAATGGGAGGGGAATCAGCTATGCAAGTAGAATCCACAAGAAAGAGACATGTGGAGATATTTTTTTTGGAGGTGGTAGACATAGATCGTTCACATGCATGGGAATGCAAGACTCTTCCTAGGACTCGTGGCTTTCATTTGGTTCGAAGCTTTGATAGCCTAGTATTTGAAATTTGGACCAGAAAACTCACTTGTTTTTGCCTGCCTTGTAGTGATGGTGACTAGGATGGGTGTGAATCATTGGATTGGGCTGATGGATGGGATCGCATATCACTTTCACTTGATCAATGTGAAATTGATGACTTAAATCCATTGGAAGAATACCAATCATCTATTTCTATAGATTTTGATCGTGTCTGAGACCTTGTACAACCTGGTATGATGCATTTCCTTAACATTTTTTTGTTTATTTACGTAGTCGGGTGATTCCATGAAGATGGGTAACACTTTTTGGCCAAATTTGGCGATGAAAACCTGATTTTTTACTCATGTGCTAGATAGAAGCCCTCAAAACGCATATATGCCATGTGAATTTTGACTTGCAGTAAAAAAACAAATTGTAGAATATTATGTTGGCTTCATAGTGATATTTTTTTAAAAATATTCCGATGTCATTTAATGTGTGAATTTTTACATTTAATGAACTGTGTGACCTTAAAAATTTGAAGAAGCTAATAAGTGGATCGTGTCCACGTAGAGTAATTCAATCTTGCATTAATAATTTAAAAATATATATATATATGAGCATGATCTACATAAAATGCAATGTGATGTGCATATTTTTTTGTTAATTTTTTTCGCATTATACAATTATTTATTATT
>LPNX010956191.1:158941-190136 GCA_001517045.1 Pseudotsuga menziesii | reverse complement strand
TACATCAATCCAACCGCAGAAGGGAACATTAATTGGTGATGCGACAGCTCATGCGCATCGGATTCTGATGTTGGTCTAGAAAACTGGCAGAACAGACTTTATGAAGTCTCAGCGCGCAGATGTGCATTTTTCAGTAAGTCACTGCGATGGATTGGCGCCGAGATCGCTGAGACCCCATCATATCATGGTCTGACAGATATCCAGGATTTTTTTGAACAGTTTGAGCAACAAATTCCTCATGAGCAAAGGATCGCAGCTATGGACCTTGCAGTTCGAGCCACACCTGCAAGATGGTGGTATGCGCATAAAGAGAATACTGCATCATGGGATAATATAAAAAGACTGATGGTGATCAGATTTTCTGACGACAGAGGGTATGTTCAGCACAAGTACACAGGAGAAACTGACCCCAGGATACACATTCAGACATGTGAATAGAACTGGTCGAACATTCCAGAGGATGAATGGGTTCACAGATTCATTCACACATTGGACACAGTTCCAAGGAATTGGTATACAGAGACCGAGCTGCGCAAGGGAACAACCACATGGCCGCTTATGATAGACAGCTTCCTACTCACTTTTGCATTTGAGTCAGAACATCCAAGTGTTGCCCAGGCCCTAGATATAATCAAGACAAATATTTTTGAGGATCGCACCATCTCAGTACCAGTCCAACCTGAGTGGACTATCCAGCTAGAAGAGGCGTTGGAATGCTAAAATTTTTGCATCAGAATCAGAGGAGGCAGATGAGGATCCTCGCAACACCAACATTCCAGAATCAGAAGGCACTCGTGAAGTGGAGGGACCACAGTTAGAGATTCCAGCGATCACCGAGCCCATCAAGATTAAAAAGATCAATATTGGCACAGACGCAGAACCTAAGTTTGCCTCTATTGGAGACTACTGGAATGATGAAACAGTCGGACAGATTGCAGATCTGCTACATGACTATCAGGACCTATTTCCCACCAAGCTCACAGAGATGAAGGGAATAGTTGGAGGCCTGGGAGTCATGAGGATACCATTAAAGGAGGATGCTAGACCAGTTAAGCAGTGCCCATATAGATTGAATCCGCGCTACAAATAAAAAGTAAAGGACGAAATTGATAAAATGCTAGCAGAAGGCATCATTGAGCCAGTAGAGGAAAGTGAATGGGTTAGCCCTATGGTAGTGCAAGAGAAGAAAACAAAAGGGGACATCAGGATCTATGTTGATTTGCAAAAACTCAATGATGCATCACTTCATGATCCATTTCCAACACCGTTCACTGATGAAGTATTAGACAACGTGGGAGGACAAGAGGTCTACTCCTTCACCGACGGGTTTTCAGGCTACCATCAGATCAGAATACATCCAGAAGACCGATCCAAGACCACCTTTGCAACAGAATGGGGCTCGTTCCAGTATATAGTAATGCCCTTTGGTCTTAAGAATGCACCAGCTATATTTTCTAGAGTAGTAGTTGTTGTATTTAAAGAATACATTCATAAGTTCTTAGAAGTATATTTCGATGACTAGACTGTATTTGGGTTAATCGATAAGCACATTGGCAATCTAAGACTGATGTTAGAGAAATGTAGGCAGTACCAGATCTCTCTAAACTTGAAAAAATGTATATTCTGTGCACCATTTGGTATCTTGTTGGGTCACATTGTTTGCAGACAAGGCTTGATGGTAGACCCCGCCAAGATCGCTATCATTGTAAACCTTCCAGCACCTAACTCAGTTAAGCAACTGAGGACAGTACTTGGTCATACCGGGCACTACAGAAAGTTCATCAAGGGCTACGCAAATATTACAGCGCTGATGGAGAAAGTGCTCAAGAAGGATGTAAAATTCCTATGGAATGAGGAATGCCAGCAGAGTCTAGACATACTTAAGGAGAAGATGGTTACAGCACCCATCCTAGTATTTCCGGACTGGACTAAGCCTTTCCATGTACATGTGGATGCATCTGGCATCGCATTAGGAGTCCTCTTGACCCAGCCAGGAGAAGGGGATCTTGACCATCCCATCGCATATTCCAGCAGAAAGCTATCCACAGCGGAAAAGAACTACACCACAACAGAAAGGGAGGGCTTAGCTATGGTATATGCACTGCAGAAGTTTAGGCACTATCTATTGGGCGCCTCGTTTAAAATGTTTACTGAACATTCCACATTGAAGTACCTAGTCAATAAACCAGTGTTAGGGGGAAGAATCTGCAGATGGTTACTCCTCTTCCAGGAGTATGATTTTGAAATCATTGTGAAACCAGGAAGACTGAATGCAGGACCGGATCATCTGTCGCAGTTAGACTCAGGAGAAGAGCCCAGTAACCTAGAAGACAATCTGCCAGATGCGCCGTTGTTTTCCATACAGATTGCAGATGAGTACTATGCTGACATTATTCAATTCCTCACCACAGGAGTAGCACCTGACGAGTTTACTAAGCAGCAAAAGAAGCAATTGGTTGTTAAAGCAGCAGACTTCACCCTCATTGCAGGATGCCTATACAAGTTAGGCCCAGATGAAGTCCTACGCAGATGTGTAATGCCGCATGAAAAAGACGTTATTATCAGAGAAGCACATTCAAGAACCGCAGGAGGCCATTTCGCTGGAAAACCGACTGCGCAGAAAATCTTAGAGGCAGGATTATGGTGGCCTACATTGCACAAAGACACCAAGGACTTTTGCAGATGTTGCAATATCTTCCAAAGGGTAGGAAAACCCTCGCGACGCGATGAAATGCCGCTGCGATCGCAGGTCACGTTGCGCGCATTTGACAAATGGGCTATAGATTTTGTGGGTCCTATCAACCCACCAGGGAAGCGCACTGGTGCGAGATATATTATTACTGGAACAGAGTACCTCACCAGATGGGCAGAGGCAAAAGCAGTAAGAAATTGTGATGCTGCTACAGCTGCACAGTTCCTTTTTGAAAACATCATCAGTAGGTTTGGATGCCCAATAATTTTGATGAGTGATCAAGGTACACATTTCTTGAACAGTACTATTGAGGCATTAACAGAAGAATTCCAGATCCAGCACCATAAGAGCACTCCCTACCACCCGCAGGTTAATGGTACAGTAGAGGCCTTCAATAAGATTTTAGAAAATGCTCTTACTAAGATCTGTAATAGCCAGAGGAATGATTGGGACCTCAGAGTTAACGCTATCTTATGGGCATATAGAACCACATGCAAGAAACTTACAGGACACACACCTTTCAGCTTAGTATATGGACAGGAGGCTGTTATGCCTATGGAGTATATTCTCCCCAGTTTAAGAATCGCTCAAATTACCAGGATGACTGATACAGACACAGTCGAAGCAAGGTTACACAGCTGCTTGCTTTAGAAGAAGACCGGTTCATTGTTGGATTCCATCAGAGAGTGCAAAAGGCCCGAGAAAAAGCTTGGCATGACAGACACATTAAGAATAAGACTTTCCAGACCGGAGACCTGGTGCCCCTCTATGACAGCAAATTCATCAAGTTCCCAGGGAAGTTTAAGACGCATTGGCTGGGGCCATACCAGATCCAACAAGTTACAGAAGGAGGTGCCGTTCAGCTCAACCAGCTGAACGAGGAGCTCTTGCCCACATGGATTAACAGTAGTAGGCTTAAGCTCTATAGTGACAGCCTCCCCACCTCTCAGCCCTAGCATTAATAGTTTATGATGGTGCAGATGTCCAGTGTAGTTGAAAGGAGGCATCGCACCGGGAATGAGTCTACACCGAAAAAAAAAAAAAAAAAAAATTTAACACTGTTTGTTTGCGCAGATGATGCGGAGTTGCATCGCAGCAATAAGATGTTTCCCCCTGCCACGTACTCAGTGTGAAACCGACAGTGGGCTAGTCAAGTCACTATCTGACAGGTAGTTAATGAAGAAATGCCCGGTATCCCCTACCGTAGATTCGGCAGCAGTATAATAATTTTTTCCAGATTTGGTAAATCTCCGACGACACTGGTGCCTGGATATGCACGCTTTTAGGGACACGTGATCAAATCTCAGCAATTATGACAGATCAAAATGACGGGTAGGGTCTCGTCCAAGTAATTATGATGACCAACGGGGTTGACCTAGGAGAACCGTTGCGTCCGGTAGTATGCCTTCGGCATAAAAGCAGTCATCCTTCAAGCAGGAAGGGTACAGTTGCCAAATCTCGAGAGCTATGCAAGGCAGTGCTAAGTGTCCCCTGTGCAGAGCCAATTAAGTTGCAGAGTACAGTGAATTCCAGAGTTCGAAGCCACTGCACGCCCAGAGTATTGAGCCAAGCGAATTTTGACTGAGGCCGAACCTATAGAAGTAAAGTTTAGAAAGAACGTACTGGCCGTGCGTTCGCCATGACGACGCCACCCAAGGTTGTGAAACTAGAGACAGCACAAGTTAGACAGTCGCTAAGGATGAAGAGTCAAGCGCCAGAAGTAGAAGTTGTCACTAAAGTCTCTGCTAAGGAGAAGAAGAACACTGAGCCGATCACTGAAGATAAGAAAGCAGAGCAAAAGACTGATGAGAAGAAATCTCCCGCTAGAAGGAAGGTAAAAATGAGAAAAAGAATGCAACGGGAGAAGGTCGCTGACCTATCTGATTAGCTAAGAAAAGCACGAAAGATTGTGAAGGTACTGAAACAGAAACCTGAGGGTCAGCGGTAGCACGTGGATCTGGACGACTTCAAAGAGAAGAGAAGTGGAAGAAGACTGCAAGCCCAGCGGAGGGGAGACTTCCAGAACGAGGACAAAGGCTTGTTCTCGGAGCGGAGTTCATGGGTTGCTTCTTCTCCATCCACGAGGCTCTAGAAGAAAGGAAGTGTTTGAGAAGGATGGAAGATACAGATTTTCCTTGTGATAAAAGTTCTAACCCAGATAAAAAGGAAAGGATATCTGCGGAACACTTCTCAAACACTAGAGCGCTCATACAGAAGAAATAACGAAGAGAGCGAAACCGTGACTATGGCCAGAAAGGATAAGAGAGCCCAGCGAACTAAGTTACCGAAATTCCAAGAGAACGTGTCGAGGTAATGAAGACCGAAGTCGAAGGACTTCGGAAGAAGTTGCAGAAGACTACGCAGGAGGCAAAGGATAAGTTGCAGCAGGAGAAGCCTGTTGCAGGTGGCTCGAGGACGAGCCACAAGTAAGTGTTAGGGGACTGTTGGAGCAGGGTCCCACAGCTACAGAAGAAGCTGCTAGTTTTGGTGGAAAGATATAAGTTTTGGCGGAAAGAAGACAAGGCAAAGCTACGACGCCGTAGCACGTTTCCAGCTGGAGAGCAGATCCGGAAACCGTGACTTTTTGGGATGTGAAATTCAAAGAAAGGCAACGGTACCTGAGCGGCCAAGAAGGGAGAGCTCACCCACTGCATTGAAGGCAGCGGCGGAAGACAGGAGGGCTCAATGACCCTCATAAAGAAGAAGGAGGAATGAGGCTCAGGCATTGAAGGCGAAGGACAGAAACGAGAAGCGGTGCATAGTACCCATGGTCAGTGCTGGGAAGCATGGAAGACTGCAGAGAGCTGTGGTGTGATGGGAAGCGGCTACCTCAAGGACAGAGAGGACCGACTGTCACTAATTGGGTTTGGGTTACTGTTGGGACATGCCCACAGTGTTGTAATGGCGAGACCTTCGGGCCGCCTATAAAAGCTTGTATTTTGTATTGTAAAGGGTTGGTTGGTTCGTAGGATGAGTCATTAGTTGGTCAGTTGATTATTTTTGAAGTAGACTCAGGAGTCAGTCAGACAGACTGTGTTGTAACGATCCAGACACCTAGCTTGTCTGTGAGTCATTTGATTCTGTATGTAACCATCCACAGAGAGGACAGAGAGGGAAGGATATATTGAAAGAAAGGCAATATAGAGATAGAAATAGGCCAGAGATCTAGAAGAGATCTCGCGCTGCATATGCGGTGCAACAGACTGTGCTAACTTCCCTCAAGATATATAATAGAAGCACAGTTTGGTGGATGTAGCTCCCAGCCTGGGGGTGAACCACGTTAAATATGCGTGTTATGTGCTGCATGAATGTGATTGTACTTGCTTATTGTTACTGGTTATTTTGCATATAATGTTAGTTGCAGTAAGTGAATGTATGTATTGTTCAGCTTACGGTAATGCAAGAAGATAGAGATAAGTTGAAGTAGTTTAGTAAGCTGCTTAAAGACTCCTTGACGCCTATTTCTAATGACCATTTAATCACAATATAACTTCTGGGAAGTAGATCTTCGCACATCGACACAGTCAATGCTAAGAGTGCAAAGTCGTAGTGGTAAGATATCGCAGAGAGGCGATATCGCACCGGCAGAGGAGCTGCGGTGCGCAATATTGCGAGCTGAGGGCTTAGCATTGAGGAGAGGTTGGGTGTCCCGCAGTGCGTAGAGATGCGATAAGGTTGGAGATATTGTGAGTAAGTGGAATTTGTGCGACGTGGGAAGAAACCGGGCGACTGGCGCGTGGATAAGGATCACACGGCTAAAAGCGCTGCGAGTAGACGAGGACGTGCGATGCGCCGATATAGCTGACCTTGTGACTTACAGGAGTAAGAGAATAAAAGTAGGATGCGCAGAACCTGGTCCAAGACACTTGAGTCTTGGCCAACCCATTAGATTCACTTCGGGTGAGACTTCAGATCGCTTCGCAGTCTGTTGCCGAAAGGGCCAGTGAGTTAGGGGTGTTGTTGATTGATTATAGTAAACCCGGGTTTGCCCATGCAATCAACATCGTTGAAATCTGTAGTATGTTAAGAGCAAGGCTCCAAACTTTGATACAATTTCTTTTCTTAAAGGATCAAATGGTTTAGAAGAAATCATTATCTGCAAAGTTATAGATGAGTCGCATATAGCAAATGTAGAGTTGTCAACGTTGGTACCTTGTGGTGATGGTCCAATTATTTACACTATTAGTACCAATGACACATGGAAACATACTATGGATGATGTCCTTCCTGTTCAAATGGTGTATGCAGATGAAAGTGGAAATATTATGTTGCACCATCCTTCACTTTCTAAAATAAAATCACAATTAACTTCAAGTGGGCCAAATGAAAATCATAAAAAACAATCAGCTGCAGTCATCATGTGAGGGTTTTATATGGGATCATGTTCAAATGTGACTCTAATACTAACTAAAATTTGTAATTTTGTTAAGATTGGTAGAAACAAATTCATTCAAATGGATGTTATATAACACAAATCCATTTGATTTTACCAAAAAGGCAGGCATGTATGTTTTTATTTATTATGAAAAGCTACCTGTAATGTCTGAAGATGAGTCATTGAAAATTCCATATCCTGTAGAAGTGTTGGATTGTTTAGTAGATGTCTCAACTGGTGGATCATTTTGTTGGGTAAGAATATTTGAAAATCATGTATATCTTTTTGGTAGATTCCACTATATTCCCGAAGGCGTGAATTTGCATTCGCATGATATGTTCTACACAAAACAAGGTCTATTGATACCAACCGAAATAGTCAATGGTGAGTATACATGTGTATCTTTTTATATATATTCATCTACTCATATGAAAAAAAAATTAGAGTATCTAATGTTATATTCTATTGGGTTGTAGGCATTCTTGATGTTTTCTTTACTGTAATGTCTATTAAAAGGTGGGGCACTAGCAATCGAAAAGGAGAATTTTTTTTGTCATTTTATTTCTACGAATGATGATAAGCACACCACTTTTCAACTTCTTGCAACAATGTTTGAAACAATGATATACATTTTGTAGCCTATGGGATCTTGAGAACATGGTGTTGTATTGTCTCCAAAATGTCCTTAAAGGTACTCATTTTAGTGTTCTATAATCATCAAAACATGCCATGCTCATATATGCACTTACAGAAAACATAAAGTAGATATTTCAAAAAACTAAAACCAAACAAAAGTGGTATTTTCTACATCTTTGTGGGGCAACCCATTTAAAATTAACGTTGGACTAGTCTAAATAGATTTTCTCCCTTCTTAGTATTTAGTTTTGTAGACAATATTTCCTTTTGATAGTTACATGAAGTGCAATTTATATGTATATGCACTTTGGTTCTATATGTTAGTAGCTGCTCCAAGATAAAATGTGTTGATCATTTTGAACTTTTTGTCTGCTGAAGAAGCTTGGGGTATTTTGATAGAACAAATTAGAGATTGTTTAAGAATACATTACATTTATGCTTCAAATATAATAAAAAAATTTATGCGAAAAAAAATTAAATGGTTGTTTACCTTTTTTATCCAAGGACTAAATTCACATTATTTAATCTAACACAGCAATAAAAACATTATTCATGTGCTAGTAAGAACGTTACAACATCAAAATGAATTATTCAAGTTGAACATGATGTGTTTTAACATTTACCACTACTCCAATATTAATATTTTCAATTTTATCCTAAAAATTGCTATTGTGAAAAAATACCGAAAATCTGCCTTAGTTCACCAAAATTCACACATAGGGTTCAATATTTGGCTTGCTTGAGTGATTCAAATTGGCCCAATGTGAGTTTTTATTATTCTCTGTTTTTTTATATTTTCATATTTTAATTTCGTACTTTCAAATACCCTAAATTTTGGTCGAGTAATTGTAATTGATGAAATTAGTTATTACTGGAAAACTGGCTCAAGTGGCTATGTGAAAATGCCCACCATTCCCTCAATGAGAGAGAGAAATTTATCTAAAATCACCATCCTGTAGGTGGATGACTAATGCACCTAAATATAGTCTCAGTTTTGGAAAAAAATCTCTGGTTAAGAATATATTGGCCTACCAAAAAAAACCAGTCAGCCTGTTTTGCACCTAAAATTGGCCTAAATGACCTTAGGAAAATGCCTGACACTTCTCACTTGGTAAGGCTAAATAAATTGTGAGTGCGTCAGCTTTCAGGTGGACAATTTACATAGTTGACCATTGACTTATTCTTGATAAAAGTTATATGGCCAAGAAGATAACGGCCTGCCAAAACAACCAATCAACCTGTTTTGGTCCATGCCAGAAAGTGCTCTCCAGTGGAAAAATTGGCCCAAGTGGCCTTGGGAAACTCTATACCCTCCCTAAGAGAGGGAAAATTATTATGTAGGAACCATCATGCATGTGGATGGTTAACTCTCTTCACCATTGACTCATTTTTTATAAAAAGTCTCTGGTGAATATTATATTGGCATGTGAAAACATCCGTTCGGCCTAATTTGCACCTAAATAGGGCCTAAATGACCTTAGGAAAATTCCCACCATTTCTCACCAGTGAGGGATAAAATTATTATGAAAACATAATATTGCAAGTGGATGATTTACACACTTTACCATTGGATATATTTGGAGAAAAGTCTAATGTTAAGAAAATATTGGCTGCCAAAACAACCACTCATCATGTTCTCACTTTTCCAGAAAATGTCCTCGTTAAAATTTGACAAGTATTGAAAATAAGTTTCAAGTGGCCTTGGGAAAATGTTTTCCATATCCTACCCGAGAGAGAGAAACTTGCTATGAAGGAACCATCATGTAGGTGGATGATTAATGAACTACAACATTTACTCAATTTTTATAAATAGTCTCTAGTGAATATTATATTGGCCTCCCAAAACATCCTCTCAGCCTTTTTTGCACCTAAATATCGCCTAAATGGCCTTAGGGAAATTCCCACAATTCCTCATCAGTTAGGGATAAAATTATTATGAAAACATAATCATGTAGGTGGATGATTTATACACTTGACCATTGGATAATATTTGTAGAAATTTATAACTCCAAGAAAATATTGGCCTACCAAAACAACCACTCAACTTGTTTTGCACTATTCGAGAAAATTCCCTTGTTAAAAGTTGATAAGTATTGAAAATTTGGTTCAAGTGACCTTGGGAAACTGTCTGCCATTTCCTACCTGAGAGAGAGAAACTTGTTATTAAGGAACCATAATGTAGGTGGATTATTAATGCACTTGACCATTTACTCAAGTAGTATATAATGTCTCTAGTGAATATTATATTGGCCTGCCAAAATAGCCTTTCAGCTTGTCTTTCACCAAAATATGGCCTAAATGGCCTTAGGGAAATGCCCACAATTCCTCACCAGTGAGGAATAAAATTATTATGAAAACATAATCTTGTGGGTATATGATTTATACACTTGACCATTGGATAATATTTGGAGAAAATTATAAGTCCAAGAAAATATTGGCCTGCCAAAATAGCCACTCATCTTGTTTTGCACTATGCCAGAAAATTCCCTCATAGAAATTTGACAAGTATTGAAAATCTAGTTCATGTGGCCTTGGGAAAATGCCTGTAATTTCCTACCCAAGAGAGAGAAACTTGTTATTAAGGAACCATAATGGAGGTGGATGATCAATGCAGTTGACCATTTACTCAAGTTGTATAAAATGTCTTTGGTGAATATTATATTGGCCTTCCAAAACAACCTTTTATCTTGTTTTGCACCTAAATATGGCCTAAATGGACTTAGGGAAATGCCTACAATTCCTCACAAGTGAGGGATAAAATTATTATGAAAACATAATCTTGTGGGTATATGATTTATACACTTGACCACTGGATAATATTTGGAGAAAATTATAAGTCCAAGAAAATATTGGCCTGCCAAAATAGCCATTCAGCTTGTTTTGCACTATCCCAGAATATGCCCTCGTAAAAATTGGACAAGTATTGAAAATCTAGTTCAAGTGGCTTTGGGAAAATTCTGCCATTTCCTACCTAAGAGAGAGAAACTTGATATTAAGGAACCATAATGCAGGTGGATGATTAATGCACTTGACCATTTACTCTAGTTGTAAAAAAAGTCTCTGGTGAATATTATATTGGCCTGCCAAAACAGCCTTTTAGCCTATTTTGCACCTAAATATGGCCTAAATGACCTTAGGAAAATGCCCGCAATTCCTCACCAATGAGGGATAAAAATATTATGAAAACTTAATATTGTGGGTATGATTTATACACTTGACCATTGGATAATATTTGTAGAAAATTATAATTCCAATAAAATATTGGCCTGCCAAAACAACCACTCAGCTTGTTTTGCACTATGTCAGAAAATGCCCTCATTAAAATTTGACAAGTATTGAAAATCTAGTTCAAGTGGCCTTGGGAAAATGCCATCCATTTCCTACCTAAGAGAGAGAAACTTGTTATTAAGGAACCATAATGCAGGTGGATGATTAATGCACTTGACCATTTACTCAAGTTGTGTAAAAAGTCTTTGGTGAATATTATATTATCCTGCCAAAATATCCTTTCAGCTTGTTTTGCAACTAAATATGGCCTAAATGGCCTTAGGGAAAAACCCACAATTCCCCACTAGTGAGGAATAAAATTATTATGAAAACATAATCTTATGGTTGGATGATTTATACACTTGACCATTGGATAATATATGTAGAAAATTATAATTCCAAGAAAATATTGGCCTGCCAAAACAACCACTCAACTTGTTTTGCACTATGCTAGAAAATGCACTCATTAAAATTTGACATGTATTGAAAATATGGTTCAAGTGGCCTTGGGAAAATTCCTGCCATTTCCTACGTGAGAGAGAGAAGCTTCTTAAGGAACCATAATACAGGCGGATGATTAATGCACTTGACTATTTACTCAAGTTGTATAAAAATTCATTGGTGAATATTATATTGGCCTACCAAAATAGCCTCTCAACCTATTTTTCACCTAAATATGGCCTAAATGGCCTTAGAGAAATTCCTGCAATTTCTCACCAGTTAGGGATAAAATTATTATGAAAACATAATCTTGTAGGTGGATGATTTATACACTTAACCATTGGATAATATTTGGAGAAAATTATAAGGCTAAGAAAATATTGTCTTTCCAAAACAACCACTCGGCTTGTTTTGCACTATGCCAGAGAATGCCCTCGTTAAAATTTGACAAGTATTGAAAATCTAGTTTAAGTGGCCTTGGGAAAATGCCCGTCGTTTCCTACCTGAGTGAGAGAAACTTGTTATTAAGGAACCATAATGCAAGTGGATGATTAATGCACTTGACCATTTACTCAAGTTGTATAAATTATCTCTGGTGAATATTATATTGTCCTACCAAAACATCCTTTCAACCTATTTTGCACCTAAATATGGCCTAAATGGCCTTTGGGAAATGCCCGCAATTTATCACCAGTTAGGGATAAAATTATTATGAAAACATAATATTGTAGGTGGATGATTTACACAATTGAAAATTGGCTCCATTTTGGAAATAAATCTATGGTCAATAAAATATTGGCCTACCAAAACATCCACTCAGCCTGTTTTATATCATGCCAGAAAATGCTCTTGTTGGCAAAAATTGACTAGCATTACAAAATTGTTCCAAGTGACCTAGGGATAATGCCCTCCATTTCCTACCTGAGAGAGAGGGAAACTTGTTATGAAGGCATTGTCCAATAGGTGGATGATTAATTCACTTCACCATTGCCTCATTAATTAAAGTAACATAACATAATAATAAAAATAAAAAGAATAACAAAACAGTAATTAAAAAAAATAATGTTAGCTCCTAAAAAAAATTAAAGTGATTAAAAAAATCAATAATAGTCATTAAAATAAGAAATTAAAACAAGCGAGTGATATCAACCTTCGAGGACAAGGCCTTAAAAAATATAAGAAGTATGATGTCAGCCTAGGGAAACATGCATGCCCGAGTAATGAATTTTGACTCGAAAACACTTGTAACTATCTTCCACCAGGCCTTTGTTATGTTTCTTAAATACATTTTGCGTGCAAATTTTGAGTCTGAAATACAGTCTGCATGCATAAATTCTACTTTGAACTTAGACAACCATGGTCGCACTTGAAACAGGGGCGTCCTCTACCACAGGTGCAGTTGAAATGGGGGCATCCTATTCTACAACCGTAGTTGAAACAAGGGTGTCAACAGATGATAGGTTCACAGTAAAAAAAAACCAGCAGTGTACTGACACATGGAGAGATGAAAATAATTGGCCATCATGTATGGAAACTATCCTGAGGAAAGCAAGAATGTTCAAATTTTTGTTTGGAATGTTCAGTTTTGATAATGAGGAGATAGACGAAGAAATTTTAAATTATGAGTATGTGAATATGGAATTGATCATTTTTGGGACAAGGGTATATCTCAACCCTGATTTGGTTTCCCAAGCAACACAAATTCCACGCGGAGGGGGGGGGATATTTTTAGCTATTGGAAAACCCCCAAACTGGAGAAGAATCAGATGGCCAACAAAATTTGAAGGAAAATTGTATATGTTCCAAGGAATGGTCTAAGAATGCAGGATGTCCCATCTTTAATATACAAATCGTTGATTCAAATTGTCCTTAGGACAATTTTGAACAATCACAGGAAATATATTTCAGGTGAATGTATGAGGGTAGTCATAAATTGGGTTGAAGATGGACCTGTAGATATACCTTATCTATTGGGTAAGAAAATCCATTGTTCCCTGCAAGAGAGCCAATTGAATATGGTTAAATTTAGTTTCCCATGAACAATTCAAAAAATAATTTATTTATCTTCACCCCATGCTATTGAAACAAATACCGGTGATATCAATCAGCAAGAAAATATATCTTCGCCAAAACCACCTATTCATAAAACATAATATAGGAAATATAATACTATGGAAAATAATGATGAATTGCCAAGACAAACTCCTAAGAAGAACGATGAACTGCAAGTACAATATCCTGATCACCATGAGGAATTAATAGGATAGTCTCTAGAGAAGAATGAGGAATTTCTAGTACAATCTCCTGAGCAGCATGAGGAATCACCAAAATAGTCTCCAGATTTTAACACCGTTGATGTAGCTCACACTGCCACAAATTTAAAATAGTTACATAAACATGTATATGGAGGTCATTTCAAGGAGGTTACATGCAATGCAATGGAATAAACTACTGCTGAATTTACCATTCCTCAAGAGGTTCTTAACAAAATTCCTCAAAAAAAATGATGATTGAGTATGATTGTTTTTTCATCTTATATTCAATGGATTTCACTATGCATTTAGACAATCCATCATATAATTTTGATAGTACTTTTGTGTTCATCCTGTATGATAAAATGAAGCATTTCAAGGAACAAGCTTCCTCTATAAGCAATTTGTAAGAAGAGTGCCTCATAAAATATTTAATAACATTAAAGAATTCTTCAAACAAATAGCATGGTTGCAAAATACAGTTGGGGATAATCAATTGAAAGCGAATACAATTATAAAAGGAAAATAAGAAATGTATGCAGAATTATCCAAAGAATTTGACAGAATCAATGATGAAATTGGAAATGAAATGGAGACAATGAGGGTTATGTTTACAGAGGCTTTGGAAAAAGAAAACGTTGAGCAGGATGAACTTAGAGATGAGTTGAAAAAAAGGCCACATGTTCTCAATATACCACAATTAAACACAGAAATGGGTTATGTACATGAATTGGAGAAGAAATTGCAAGAAAAGGAACACTTAATAGAAGAATACCAGTTGAAGATGAAAGAGTAGGAGGAAAGGCATGAACAAAAAATTGGAGGATTAGAATCATTAGTTTCTAGTTTGAGAAAAAAAAATTCTAATAAAGCTGATAATATCAAAGGAAAAAGGTTAGAAATGATCTTCAAGACACTGGCAATTAAAAAGCAAAGGAGAGGAAAAAACATTCACAGTACAGAAGGTGGAGAGGATTAAGGTAAGGGTACTAAAGGAAACAAGTGTGAGGATACCAAAAGAGGAAAAGGTAAGGGTGGAAAGAGAAAAACTCCTATAGTTACAATGCCCTTAAAAGAGTGAGAGAAATCCTTAGCAAAACGAGAGAAGATGCTACAGGAATGATTCTCAACTAGCTTTGCTCTAGGTGATTTGTTTGGTTCATCACCATTATATAAACAAATTAAAGAGGAGATGGATGAAAATGATGCAAAAAGAAGAGATCTAGAATCAAAAATCTTGGTGGGCCGAAAAGTTCAACATTTGGGATGTGATATGGAAATTCAAACACTTAAATCCAGAATTGTTGATTTCCAGAAGGAATTGCAAGGTCCAGTTGCTGTCACTATGGTGATTCCTGTCATTCCCAATGAGACAGAGTTGAGGGAAGAAAAGCAGGAGAAAGAAATTAAGGAACTGAAAGATGCATTGATTGCAGTCACCAACCAATTGAACCATAAAACACGAGAATTGGAAGGTAAGGAAGAAGAAGAATCAAAGAAGTATAAGAACAATGTGGATAATTTGAATAGGATGATGGAAGAAAACAGTGTGTTGCTTGCAAATTTAAAAAAAAAATACACAGAAAATTAAACATATTGAAACCAAATTACAGACAGTGCCTCCTACAGCTTCTGGAAAATCAGAGTCTTCTATGAAAGGCAAGAGATACCATACAGATTTGTATCATGCACAAGAGGAGTTATTGCAACCATCTTATAAACATGCTACACATGTATAAATCATTATATATATGTATTTGTCGGCAGATAATGAAAAATGCATTTTTTTGCATGATCGAGTTTTCTAAATTCTAGCTCGTTTTTAGTTGTCTTTTTTTCTGATGTTGTACTTTAGCGAGTTTAGATAATTTATTCCATTGCTTATTCTGTACATTAGTGATTGATATAAAATGTGTTCCTTTGCTTATACATTGAGGGAACGTTTAGAGCATTTACAATTGTCCAAATATTTTAAATATACTTTTTCATATATTGGCTATGACGACTTGGTGAATTTTGGTAGTAACAATCGATAGTTCTACTCGATTTCATTTCTATGAAATAAAAATTATACTATTATTTTATGGGGTAAATTAAAGTATAATTTCACATGTATGGGAACACACCCCAATAGAATGAATTTACGATGAAATCTATGTAAATGTTTGTTTTTCTCCAAAAAAATCAAGATTTGTTTTCCATATAGAAAGGTAAATACAATGCTTATAGGTGCATACAATATTAGACCTTTTCAAATCTATATCCATAAATCTTCAAAATATCATCAAAAATGTATCTTAATATATTAAGACCATAACAATTGCATAGCATTACAAATGTTATGTTCTTCACCACTTTGCATACAATGTTGCTTGTTGATCATCTTCAAAATTTCTCTTTTTTGCTTGTCTCTTACTTGATTTGACAACACCAGTTTCAATATGATTTTTTTTTTAACAAAAACTATAAAAGGGTTGAATATTAAATAGTTTGTGCACAACCACTCATTACAAAAAGGTAGCATCTGAAGAGTTCTTGCTGATCTGAGAAAAAATAGACAAAACTAGGCCAAAGAGTACTGGACCTTAAAATGTCGAACAAAGTTCTTACATAACAATTAAAGACAGAGGTAGTATATACTCGTATGTACTGTTGATTAAGTAATATGAAAAAAAAACATAGACTATTTATCAAACACATTAAGGGTTTCCTGGATGCCCCAAGGGTTGAGTGATCGATTCCTCCTCCATGTGTTGAGCTGCCCCATGGAAGGTTTTCATGTGCTTGGCTTCCTTGATTCATTTGGACCAGACCCTAGAGGTCCTCCTAAATGTGGTCAACTTTCCCCATGATTTCCTTTAAATTCATTTCGTTATCATCAATCCTAGCATCATGGTTGCTAATCTGACAAGATGTGCATCCAACCACATCAACAAGATTTTTTACTTCTTTGGTTGTCTCCCTACTGTCCATGATTCCTATAGCCACCATTTCATATAAGCACCAAATATTTGCCTTTAGGTCTGCAAGGCCTGCGTTTTCTCCTATGCAGTCCATTCTCTCTTGACCAAAGCTGAGACTAGCAAGGTTTAATCTTGAAAAACTATTAAGCATAACCTTAACAGAGCCTGAAAACTTGTGAGCCTGCCCACTGCAAAAAATACTAAATATGGAAGGCAAATTATTGAAAACAGAGATGAGGGTAAATATTTCTTGCTGTAAGATGTCACAGTCTTTCCTACTGCGGAAATAGAGCATTCAAATCGCACCTTCCTTCCAACCAGAACAGTTGCAATCAAAATTCAAAGTGTTACCTTCAAAGAGAGAATGTCCAGAGAGAAAATCATTGGTCGCAAGGCCTAAGACTAAACACCACGAGGGACCAACAAAGCGGGATTCGCAGATGCAATTCAGAAACACAGCAAGATCAAGCCTTTCCTTAACAAAATTATGAATCAGAGGCAAGGACTCCCATGGGATCCCCTGAGCAGAACCTTCGTCAACTCTAAAGATAACAGCGAGCAGAGCTTCTTCTGAACAGACAGCGTGAGAATGAATAAGGTTAAGGCTATCAAAGGGAGCGGTAGGGTAGAGAAAAATTCGAGAGGAATCCATTGTACAGAGTAGGATAAGACCTAAAGCGTGCCTTCTAGGTGAACATTTAATCTGGAGGGGGTGGCTCATTAAAGTAGGAGGGATCGTGGAGGAGATGGAGGTGGGTGGAGGCCACACGTCGCCATGGGAAGGAACGAGGATGAGACCATAGTCCAAGAGGTTTATTACAATGAGACTTAAGGAGGGGTGGGTTAATAAGGGGGGGTAGATCCTTTGAGACATTAGGGAATGGGTCTAAGCCTTATGTCTAAGCCATTGAAACAATAATGACCTTGGGGAAGGGAGGCCCCTAGGTTAGCCAAAGCGTCTGCAAGAGCATTATTTGCTTGAAGGATATGAAAAAATGCAATTTTATTCGAGAGAATGGGAGTGATTATGTCATACAGACTTCTGCACTTAATGGATCCTAAAAATTATCCATGGATCATTTTGTATATGACTTGTCTCGAGTCACCAAAGACAGCTATCCTAGAGGTATCTATCGTGTCTAAAAGTTCTAATCCCTACAAGAGAGAATCCACTCANCCCCCCCCCCCCCGCACCTGCCACCCCTGGATTTCCTTTTGAGGCATCATCAAAAAATAGGGCATAGGATTTATGTTCTTGCATCCAATCCATAAGCTCGCTAGAAGTCTTCCTTATCTCCCAAGGAAAATAGATAATGAGAGAATTGGATCGAGTGTTGATAAAGTTGGACTGAGGGGAGATCTTTTTAAGAAAGGTGTTGCACCAAGAGGAAAGCAACTCTGAAAGGTCTTTTGAACTGGATAACTAATCCCTTTCGAGGCATATTTTTCTGCTATCAGTCCCATAGTTTTCGAAGCTATTCGAGATGGAACTACTTTCTCCCCTTTAAAGATTGCTTTATTTCTGGCTCGCCAAAGCTGCCAGCAAATATTCTTTGGGATGGTCTTCCAGAGTCGCTTGAGAATGGGTTTTTTACTAATATTTCCAGGGAAATACTTGTTCCAATTTACAAGAAACTGATCAAAGGAGTCTGGAGGTCTAAACTAAGATCCATGGGGAAGGATGGACTTCCAAACTTTCAAAGATATGTTGCACTGAAAAAAAATGTGAATCAAAGTTTCTGATTCAGAGTTACATAGTGCGCATCTAGATGGACCTGCAATCCCCCTTTTCCTGAGATTTCCAGCTATAAGCAATTTGTTATGCATCAATATCCAAATGAAGGAATTTACCTTGGGGATACAGTCTAAATTCCGGACCTTTTTCCATAAGCTTTCAGTTGCTATAGGTTCCATAGATAACTTCTTATATCCTTCTTTGACTGTGTACATGCCATTTTTTCCCCAACCAAGAGAGTCCTTTGAGGATTTACTTATTGGTGCCTTTCCATGTAGGGTAGAAAGGAGAAGGTTCTTTGCAGCCTCTAGATGCTCAGTTGGATGGAAATCTCTCCAGCCAATCCAGCTCCCTTTCAGGTTCCAAGAGGAGAGATTGAAGAGAGAAGTGATGTCATTGCTTAGAGCCCATTCAGACAGTTCTCTCATCCCCGGAAGTGAGGAGAGTGGAGGATGCCCCAATATACTATTCTCCCAAATCTTAATCTTTTTTTCATTTCCTGGAATCCAGTAGTAGTTGGACTGAATCAAATTGAGAGAATCTTTGCACAGAAGCCGAAAAGAGGTTCCCTTGCCGGCCCAAGAGCTGCTCAAAATTTTGGGTCTCGGTCTCTTGATGTATTTTTTTCTTATTACCTCTTTCCACCATTCTTTCTTGCCAGTTTCCAGTCACCAAATTAGTTTTTCTCCAAGAGTTTTATTCATTTGCTCTGGCTCTCTTATACCCAAGCCTCCTCTATTTTTTGAGCATTTAACAGTGGCCCATTTTACCAAATGAAATTTTTTAGTCTGAACCCTTCCTCCCAGCCAAAGAAATTTTCTGATTTCCATGCAGATACTATTTATTACGGTCTTAGGGGCCAAGATCATCAAACTGGAGTAAATAGGGTACTAAGAAAGGATTGAGTGAATGAGCATTACTTTCCCTGCCAGTTTTAACCACTTGGAACTCAATGAATGGATTTTATTTTTTATTTTTTGAATGACCGGAGCCCACATAAAGGAAGCAAAGGTTTTTTTAGCTATGGGGATGCCCAAATAGATAAAATGAGTCCATTCGTAATTGACATGAATGTGAAATATTTTAGATATGTCTCGAAGAGTAATCACATTGCTATTCCAACCATAGAGCTTACATTTATCCAAATTTGCAGAACTTCCTGAGGAGCGAAGAAAAAGGTCTAGGGGTCTTAGAAAATTTTTGGCTATTTGGGGGGAGGCACTGCCAAATAGAATAGTGTCATCAGAAAAAAGAGCATGATTAATAGTTTGAAATCCATTTTTAAAGGAGAGACCTGGGAGAAAACCCTCTTCTTGAAGTCTATTGATCCTTCTACTCAGGGAATCAACAACGAGGATATAGAGGAAAGGAGAGAGAGGGTAACCCTGTCTGATCCCTCAACTGGCCTTTAAAATTTCTGTGGGTCTTCCAGTGATTAGAGGGGCTATCTAAGGAGAGTTGATGCATGCTTGGACTTGATTAATGAAGATGGAGGGGAAACCAATCTTTTTGAGAACCTGTAGAATAAAAGCATGTCTTAAATGGTCAAAAGTATTTGCAAGGTCAAGCTTAATAGCCATACCTACTTCACCCCTCTTGGTACTAGAATGAATATCTTCCTGCACCAGAAGGATGTTATCACTAATATGGCAACATAAGATGAAGCCTCCTTGATTGGGGGAGATCAAGGAAGGGATAATAGCCTTGAGTCTTAAGGATAAGACTTTGGAAAAAAATTTGTAGGAAGTGTTACAAAGGGAGATGGGTCTGTATCTTTTGATTGAGGAAGTTTTGGCCTCTTTTGGGATCAGGGCTAAGAAAGTGGAATTGGTGGAGACATCCAAGAGATAATATGCAGAAGGTCCTTTTTATTAAAGGCCAGAATATCCTATAAAATAGAATGGGGAAACCATCAGGTCCAGGGGCTTTATCAGGGTAAAGGGTCCAAATAGCCTTCTTAATTTCTTCTTCAGTTATGGGGGATTCTAGGAAATAACTATCATCTGGGCTGATCAAAGCAAGGATATCTCTGACCATTTCCTCCATATTTTCCTGCGAAATATCCTCTTCAGTGTTATAAAGATTTTCAAAGAAACCTCTTACCTCGGTGTTGATTGCCGCCTATCCTGTTATGACTGTGACGTCTTCCATTTTAATCTCCCTCATGGTGTTCCTCCTCTGCCTCTCTCTGCACTGATTTTGAAAAAAATTGGTGTTTTGATCGCCCCCCTTGAGCCAAAGGACTCTAGAGCGTAACCTCCAGCCTTCTTCCTCTTTCCTTAAAATGGTTTGTAGACATTTTTCAAGTTCTATTTCCCTAAGAAGGTGCTCTCTGGTTATCTCAGTTCTTTCCATATCCTCTTGGAGAGCTTCCATATTTTTGACAATTTCAATTTTTTTGAGTGTTGGCTCCTGATAGTGTTGCGTGACCCAAAGCTTGAGAGAAGACTTCACCCTTTTGAGATTTTTCTCCCAAATAAAATCCATATATCTTGGAATGAAGCTAATCCAGGCTTTAAAGATGATATCTCGAACCCCTTCTGATTCCAGCCAAAGATGATTGAACCTAAAGGGAAGGGGACCCAAATTTTCCACTGGCAGGAAGGAGAGACATAAAGGATTATGGTCTGAGACTGCCGAACATAGATTTTTGGACTCAGGGAAGGGAAGATTCCTAAGAATATGGGTGCTTACTAACACACGGTCCAGCCTAGCTACTATATGGCCTGGACCAATTATTTTGTTGCTCCAGGTGAAGGTCCCATTTTTTGGTTTGATATCCATTAATCCCCAATGCATATCCAAGTCCTCCAACCTTTCTTCAAAGGGATCCCTTACTTTAACTCCTCCTCTGCGCTCAGCTATAGAAATACTGACATTAAAGTCTCCAGCATTGAAGCAAAGGGTCTGCTTTTTCCCTTCGCATTATTCCTCCAGAGAGTTCCAAAATATTTCTTTCTGAGCTTGGATTGTGGGTCCAT
Organism: Pseudotsuga menziesii; assembly: GCA_001517045.1. Lineage (NCBI taxonomy): Eukaryota > Viridiplantae > Streptophyta > Pinopsida > Pinales > Pinaceae > Pseudotsuga > Pseudotsuga menziesii. The sequence continues at coordinate 168,794 of LPNX010956191.1, read as the reverse complement.
AGATATTCCCTATCCAGAAAACTTCTTTATTTTATTTGTTTTCAAGTTTAACAAACAACCAATTTTTATTTTCGATGGTTGTTTGCATGGAGAACGTCTCCTTATCCCACCAAGTTAGAAGGCCTCTAAATGCTCCACTCGCACTGATAGCAAAACCTTCTCCTTTAGGCCACAAATTTTTCATAGTTAAAAGACTATCTTCCACAGTCTTTTTTATCTTTTGGATGAGGAGGACAGAGATGGATTCCATTGATTTGAATCTTTTAATCACTTCTATTTTCTGGTAACCTCCTAATCCTCGACAGTCCCAGGAGACCAACTTCATTATTTCTTAGGTTGACGGAGCACCTTTTCCTTTTCCTTTTTTCCTTCATCGGGGCTAAGAAGGTATTTGCTTGCTTGTGAGTTTTTTACCAGGAAGTCAAGATTGGATTTCTTCCCTACTGCTTTTTCTCTTGCATCTTCCTGTTCCCTTAAGGTCTTATTTGATCTTCTACCTTTTTTGGATTGAGGTTCTTGCTCTTCAGTGGAGTTTTCTGAAGTTTCCTCAGAGCTTGCTTTAGCCCTAGAATGGGTGACTGATCCTTCAGAGTTGGTAGTCCCATCCTTTCTGGCAACTGGACAAGAGGGATCCTCCGCCCTAGAATCCTTTTGCTTTGGAGATGGAGCTTCTGTTGGGGTCTCTTGTTCTTGAGGAAGAGCCTCTTCCTCAATTTCCTCTAGGGTTTCTCTCTCTAGTTCTTCATTTGCGAGGGCTTCAATCTTGTTTCTAGGTGCATTCTTTGCCAGGACATGGGGCTGTTGCACCCAAGTTGTTTTTGCACTCCTTTTCTCGCTTGCCACATTCCATCCTTCTTCTTGCGGACCTTCAGAATTAGGTTTGCCCGGTTTTTTTGGACAAGATTTAGAGAAATTCCCATATTCATGACAATATTTGCATTTGAAGGAGATTTGCTCATAATCCGCTTTTCTCTTACCCATTTATAGAGGATGAAACACACCTTCTATTGTGAATCATAGATTCCATCAATGGCATATCAACAGTAGTTGCTCCATTCAATTCTTGTATTTGACAGGTCCCCAATGCCTCTATTGTTGAGGATGAAACACCAAAAGTTTAATTGTTAATTCAAAAGTCACTAGGATATCATAATCAACTTCCCCTTGCATTTGTTTAGTGTGGTCCCTTCGTCCTGGCTCATTTCCTGAGATCAGTGAGGTGGACAAAGTTCATTAGGGGAATTTTGAGGTCAAAAATGGGCCTCATAAGGGATATATTAAAATATTATGAACTAAGCATTTTATAGGGAAGGTATACTTGACAACTCATCTTTCCACTACATTAAATGTACAATTTAGATAACCATGGTTGAGTTACATACTAGAAACAAAAATAATAATAAAATGTTATATTGAAGTGACTAAAAGCTCATTTTAATTTCCACAAAATGTGTAGTACTTAGATGCATTCATATCCCTGAACTTGGAGATCACTTTTAATAATAAAATATAAACACAATGAAAAGACAATCAAATAAGTCCTAATAATAAAATATAGACNATATAATTTTTTATTATAACTTATGTTTTTTTGTTTCTTTATATAATTTATGTATTTTTATGATATAATTAATTTAGCATTTGAAAATTAAAATTTAAGATAACATGTGTCTTTTATTTTTTATTATAACTTATGTTTTTTAGGTTCTTAATAAGATTTACATCTAATATGCTTAACCCCTTATTCGAAAATTAAAATTTAAAATAATAAATATATATGTATTTTTTTAATTTAAATTGTTTATTTTCTTATTAAACAAATTTATGTGTTTTTATAATGGAATTATTTAGTTAAATTCTCATAAAATAGGATTTTTATGATATGTATAAAAAAACATTAAACCAATTTATGATTTTTTTCTATATTAATAAATTAATCACCTATTATTTTTTTATTTTTTTCTACATTTTAAAATATATAGAAATATTTTAATATATTCATTATATACTATAAATTAAATATGTGTGTGTGGAATCAACAACGATGTCAGTTTTGTACTCACGTGATATGAGGTCAATTCTGATGGCTCTGGTATAACCCCTAGGCATGACCAACTATGGGCTCAACTTTCATGCACATTTCGTCGAGACTCGAATCACTGACTTGCTTAACATCCTATATGCCTTAACATAATGTGTAGTTGCCAATCGACCTACATCCCTGCCCCTTATTAATATATTTATTATACATTCTAAATTTTAAAAATTTCAATTTTGATTTTAATAATTTTTTATTTTAATATAGGTTAACACATGTATTTTATACTTAAATTTAATCTTTAAAATTTGATTTTAATAATTTAGAATTGATTTTTTCTCATCTTTTAATTAATTCATTGTATTGTAATTTTGTAAACTATTGTTTTTAATGTAATTATATAAGTTAATATTTAATCTTTTAAACTTTGATTTTAATATTTTGTATAAGGTAATGTTTTGTAGTTTTTAATTAATTGTACTATAATTTGATAAAATATTACATTTTATGAATATTTAATATTTTAAACTTTGATTTTAAAATTTTGTATAAGGTAATGTTTTGTAGTTTTCAATTAATTGTACTATAATTTGATAAAATATTACATTTTATGATATTTTGTTTAGAATTTAGTTTTTGGAAAATTAGTTTTTAAATTGGGTTTTTATAAATATATTATTTTGTAATGGTTTTTATTGTAATTTCTTTTATACAGATCTAATAATAAAGTATTTTAAAGTATTAGAAAAATTAATAATACTTTTTAAAAATAACAAAACAAAATAAAGTTCAATTAAAAATATATAATTATATAATATTTTTTATATTAAGAAAAATAGATGAATATATCATATATGGATAAGTAAAATGTGTAAATAAAAGATATTTTTAATATTAAGATAAAATGGATAAATATAACATATATTGAAAATTGTGTAAAGACATGCATATTAATTAAAAAGACATATTATTTTTTTCAAAATATATGAAGGTACAATAATATATTTTATTGAAAAAGTGTGAAAAAGACATTAGTATTTTACTCTAGGTGTAAAATTCATAATATATTTTATTGAACAAGTGTGAAAAGACATTAGTACTTTACTATAGGTGTAGAAGTACTTGTAGACTATCATGGTTTACCATAGATTTTGATCAACCTTTTAGAATATGACAAATAAGCAACCTTAACTTAAGTAATGCCAACTCAACTATTATAGATGTTGTCATTCTCTAGATTGTGATTGGTTCTTAAAAAATTGATTTTAATAGTACACTTTTTTGTTTGGAGGCCAATTTTTTACCTCAAAATTCCCCTAATGTAGGGTTCAAGCAAAATTTTTACCTACAACCACAAATAAACTAGATTGATAAAGACATGCTGGTATGTAATCAATTGAATGAATATAATACTCATTATTGGAGGGAAAACCAGGTTGTTTTTTTTTGTTTTAACACCATTTTTTGCCTTGTGCTTTCTAAAGCGATGTGATTCTTGGTAAGCCTCGTCACAATATTTGCTTATTGGTTTTGTTCTTGGAATATAGTTATTGAACTGGGAGGACATATTAATAATTAAACACAAACATTATGACTCCTCACATTATAAAATGAAAATCGAACGAGATAACATTTCAAATTAGGACAAACTTATTGTTTGTGGTGCAAACAATGATTTCTTAGACTGTTTTTCCCATGATTTAAATAGTTGTTCCACTTATTGACAAGTGACATCACGAAAACGTTATGCCAATTGTGCTGCAGTTTCCTTATTCAATTGATTTATTGAATTGTCATATTCAACATGAAGTTGACTTCTAATATTTGAAGGCGAGAATTTTCTTTGTATAAACTTTTGGAAAGTACCTTCTGATCTCATGACAAGATTGAAAAGTTGCGCTCTCGTCTCATTTACAAAACACATGTTTTATCATGTTCAAATGTGCTTCTAATCTCCCTATGAAATCCTCTTCCTCCTCCTTGGTTGTTATTCAAATTTTTCATTTCTCTATGCTTGCGCTCCATTTCTTCATTCCTTAATTGTCCCAACGTATAAGGATGAATAGACCATGACATCTCAAGAGCATGGGCCCCTTGGACATGCATATAAGGAACCATCGCATCTCCTAAACAACAAGAACATAACCAAATCAACTCAGTTACAAGTAAGTCAATCTTGCAAGGACAGTGGCTCAAAATGTTAATCATGAATGAAATGATACTACCATTCAATATAGATAATATGATGAAACTGGCATACCATTTCTCATATGAATATGCATCATCCCCTCTACACCCTTGCAGTTGAAACATGTGAAATTATTTATAACACTTCCACAACCTCACCAACTTTTTATTCTTCTCTTCATCTAGTAGGCCTTCAATAACCTAGAAACATTACATAAGTTTCAATGCATATAAATAAATACTAATTTTTATCTTCAAAGTAATAACAATGAGAGCCATTCAACAATATTCAAAACATAATAGCATCATAATGTATTATTAGTCAAGGCCCACATAAAAAATAATTGATAAGGATCTTGTCTGATGTTGATCCATCTGATTGCCCATAGTTAATATCATTGTATTGTTGGATTTTATGATGGTATGGTTCTCATGGCTTACATGGAAAACCAATTTTCTCCATCTCCTCCCAAATTTGAACAAATTTTGTTCTCTCCATGCCTCTGGTGTGATGAACCTTGTCATAATCTTATGCAATTCTTTGAATTTCACGAAACATCTTCCAAATTGTTTTGATCCTAGCATGGCGAGAACAATATACAAGCTTGCAAATTGAGTCAGGAGCCAACTGTAATTGGAACCACATGTTTTAGTAGGTAGGAATTAGTGAAACATTAAGAAGATTAATTTATAGGTAAGAACTAATCATGAAAGTGTGTACCTTTTCATCATTTCTTCTATCAATGGGATAATTCTTCACAATAGTCATATTTCTACTAGATAAGGTTGGTTGAATTTTTATAATATGCTCATCTAAGTTTTATTCCCATCCTTTGATTGGTTCAAAAGCCGTATTCAACTCCTAATGTTCAAGACATAGTTATTTTAAGAAAGTAATGACAAGATATAAACAAAAATTTCAAAACTTGTAATAAATTTGCATAGCTTACAAGGAGCAAGTCTATTGGAATTGCATAACATTCAGAAACAGTACAAATAGTATCTCCTTCTTCAATTTTGATTTCATTTGTAACCATGTTTATCACTTTTTTATGGCATGTGCACCAAGGACAAAAACTATTTCCCATTGGAGAAATAGTATTCTTGCATACTAAACTGCATATGGCCACTAAATCATGACACTCGAACAAATTAGTTTTGACAACCCTATCGTCCACCATTTTGATGCCATCTTGTGAAAGCTTATTTATTTGTTTCATTAAGTCGTCCTCATTTTTAGGATCAGTGACATGTGCTCAAACTTGTCTATATTCTTATTTTGCATCCCTTTTTCCAAGGCTTACAGAAGAGATCAAGCCATTACCTTCTAGTAACTCAAATAATATCTCACATACCTTCCCACCTCGATCATAATGTACACGAGAATCAATACCAAGTTTGAAAGAAACTCATTGACTATAGTTCCAGACCTCTTTTGATATGATTCAACCATAAAGGAAGCATATGAATTTACTTGTTTGACCCTAATTCCATATGTGAAACCATCAGTTCTCTCCCAACCCATATCAATATCCTTAGCGTCTTCGCTCCACTTTTTTATTTCCCTACAAACTGATGTTGTATTACCCCCCTTTACACCATCAGCATGAATTCTCTTTAGACATTGCAAAGCCTTATGAGTCATTCTTGATTCGATAAATATTGAATCCATGTTCCTCGACATAAAATCATTACGAATATCTGCCACAACAATTGATTGTATTTTATCAAGCATCCCATCTAGATGTTCAAGAACATCCTCAACTTTAGTTTCTTCATTATAGTTTTTTCTCATGAAGTACCCAATTCCAGCAATAATGTCATTTTCATCTACATCTTGAAGTGATTTTCCAGAAAACTATCTCCCAGTTTGTTTAAATTTTGTCTTCCCCTCATTTAGTCTATGGTTATACCATCCAAATCGCTTCTTAATATGTAATAAGGATGTCCTTAAGCATTTTCCTAGTGAAATTCTCTTGGCATGTGTAGTTTGATTTGCTGAAAACCCTTCTCGCATTTCTGTTACAGCTTGACTAGTTGTAGTACTTTGATTTTTTGCAGTTGCATTTCTATCCATTTGTTCTTGAAATGCAATTATTTCAGTTGCTTCATGTCTTCTACGAGCAGCAAAGTTCCTAAGAGATCCTTGTTCCAATTGTTTCCCATTGAGTTCTACACTTTGATTCCCTTCACAATTAAATGCATTCAAAGGCTCCCTAGGTTGTTGAGCAACATGTTTTGAACCTAAAACTAACGTAGATGGCCTTAGGAAAATGCCCTCCATTTCTCACATGTGAAGGATAAAACAATTGTATGAGCATGAGTTTGTAGGTGGATGATTTATTCACTTGTCCATCAACTCATTTTTGAAAACAAGTCTCTCTTCAAGGATAAATTTTCCTTCCAAAACAGAGATTCAACCTCTTTTTCAACCTCACCGAAAAATGCTTCCCATTGGAAAAATTGGTTAAGTATTGAAAAAAGGGCTTAAGTAACCTTGGTAAAATGCCCACCATTTCTCACATGTGAGGGATAAAATTTAGATGAAACCATCATTTTTTAGGTGGATTTTTTTTCACTTACACATTCGATCAATTTTTTTTAAATCTATGGTCCAGAAAATATTGGCATGCCAAAATTGCATGTCAGTCAGTTTTCCACCTAAAACTGGCCTAAATGGACTTAGGAAAATGCCCACAATTTCTCACCAGTGAGGGGTAAAAATATGATGAGAGCATATATTTGTAGCTGGATGATTTATTCACTTTTCTATTTACTCATATTTGAAAAGAAGTCTTTGATAAAGGATATATTTTTCTTCGAAATCACCCATTCAACCTATTTTGCACCCTGATAGAAAAATGCTCACCATTGGAAAAATAGGTTAAGTTTTGAAAAAAAGGCTTAAGTAGCCTTGGGAAAATGCCCGCCATTTATCACCTGGGAGCGACAAGTTTTTTATGGAAGCATAATCTTGAGGTGGATGATTTATGCACTTGACCATTGGCGGAATCTTCAAAAAATGTCTATGGTTAAGAAAATATTGGCCTGCCAAAATATCCAGTCATCCGTTTTTGCACCTAAAACTGGAATAAGTGACCTTAGGAAAATGCCCGCCATTTCTTACCTGTGAGGGATACAAATATTATTAAAAAATCATTTTGTAGGTGGATTATTTATTCACTTCTACATCGACTCATTTTTTAACATAAGTCTCTTATCAAGGATATATTTTTTTCCAAAATAGCCATTCAACTTGTTTTGCACCCAGACATCAAAATGTTTGCCATTGGAAAAATGTTTTAATTATTGAAAAAGGGCTTAAGTAGCCTTGGTAAAATGCCCACCATTTCTCACATGTGAGGGATAAAATTTCTATGAAAGCATCATCTTGTAGGTGGATGATTGGTGCACTCACCCATTGGCTCAGTGTTTAAAAAAACTCTATGGTACATAAAATATTGTCCTACCAAAATAGACACCCAGCCTGTTTTGCACCTAAATATGGCATAAATGGCCTTAGGAAAATGCCCGCAATTGATCACTTGTGAGGGATAAACAAATTATTAGAGCATAAATTTGTAGGTTGATGATTTATACACTTGTCCATTGACCCATATTTGAAAAAAAAACTCTGTTCAAGGAGATATTTCAAATTACCCATTCATCCTGTTTTGCACCCTGATAGAAAAATGGCTTAAGTAGCCTTGTGAAAATGCCCACCATTTCTCACCTATATGGGATAAAAAAATTATGAAAACACCATATTATAGGTGGATGATTTACGCACTTTACGATTGCCTCCTTTTTAAAAAACAGTCTATGGTCAATGTAATATTGGCCTACAAAAATAGCCACTTAGCTTGTTTTGCACCTAAATCTAGCAGAAATGGCCTTAGGAAAATGCTAGTAATTTCTTACATGTGAGGGCTAAAAAACTCTGAGAGCATAAATTTGTAGGTGGATGATTTGTTCACTTTTTGTTCGACTCATATTTGAAAACAAGCCTCTTATCAAGTAGATATTTTCCTTCCAAATCACCCATTCGGCTTGTTTTGCACCCCGAAAGGCAAATGCTCCAACATTTTCTGAAAGTATAAGATTGCAGGTGGATGATTTAAAACATCATCTCCAAAAATTTAGAGACTCAACCAGTCATTTTATATAATCACTATTAAATTCAAAATTGAGATATAAAATAATTTTTCCTGGAAATTATTTGCTATCATCCCTCAAATTTTTATCGCAATGAGATAAATACAATGAACAGAGTTTTCAACTATATATTCAACCGAGGAAATTAACTAGTTCATGAAATCGGGTTTATGGTTCGTTCTGTAAAATGTTCCATCTACAGTGAAATTCAATATTGCTAGATTAGTTGTTGATATGGCTTCCCAATTTTTCATGTCCATCACAAAAATGCACACCGTCTCAATCCAAGTACAACCCATGTATGAAATCTAGTCTGAGGCATAATTATACATATTTGAGCATACTTAACCATGAATCACCTATGCCAAATTGGCTACATGAAAATATATGAGCCTACGTATCCATGTTTTGGCAGGGAAGCCATTTTTTCATGATTAGCACAGAAATGCACACTTCCTCAACAAATTGCCCAATGATTTTCATACTATCATCACTATCATCTCAGAATATCCTGTGAATGGGATACACATAGAAGCAACTATTTCAAAAATTCTATAAAATTAAGTAAGTACATGCTCTTATTGTTGATATTTATTGTTTTTCATTGAGTAATAGTAACATGAAAGTGCACTTTTATTACCTATTGAGATTACAATGCCTTGGTAGAATGGTTTATTTCCATCCTGCACGACGTACCTTCGACACAAAATTTTTGCTTGCATGAATTTTCAGGAATTGTCTTTGGTGTGAGTCGTCTTGATGGCCAAATCTGAGGATGAATACATTGGCATGTTTTTGTTATGCCAAATATCACCGGAAATAAAATAAATAAATAAAATCTAAGAACATTCTCACTTTAATTTCTTCCACAATTATTTAAGTTTCCCCCCAGATCGGTGATCAGGAATCGTTCAATGCTCAACCACTCTGATTAAGTTTCAAAAAATATTATCAGTTCAATTTCTTCCTTAATTTTTTTTTACTTCCCTCCAGATGGATCATAAGAAATGGATGCTTGAAATTTCTCAGTTTATTACCCATCAAATTGTGATCAGGAATGGATGCTCCAATACTTACATCACATAATTTCACCACAGTTTTCTTAAACACTCAAAAATTAAAAATGAATTTACTTGCAAGTTTCAATCCTGGAATACACAGGTTATTTAATGTGATGTAGCAATTCAAGAGAGTTAATCTACTCTTAAATCCATCTTCGCTTTGACACGTCGCATCCTAACTCACGTTAAACCAGAGTTAACCCTGTTTTTTTGCCAAAAATTGTCTTGATTTGCCGGGAAATTGTCCCCATTAAAAATATTCTAGCAAAATACTTTTATGATTCCCTGTATTAACATGATTCTCACATTAAAAAATAATATTTATATATTCATGTGAGGAATTCCAACCAATCAAAAAACAATCTTTTCACAAAGAAAGCATCTTTTGGAATTACTCTTACTGAAATATAAT
>LPNX010956191.1:27327-158854 GCA_001517045.1 Pseudotsuga menziesii | reverse complement strand
ATGTCACTCTAGAAAATGAAAGGTATCCTATTTAGGTTTGGGTGGTGCCATTGATTTGTCTGTCTCTTTTGAATATTCATACAAGTAATGGATACTCACCACCATTTATTTATTTATTTTGTCTCTTTTGAATATTCATACAAGTAACGAATACTCACTTGAACAATTGGTGTCATGATGTAATTCATTGTCATGCCAATTTAACACATAGAAGGTATTTAGTTCAAGTCTAGGTGTCTTAAAAAAGTATGTATACATTTTCCAATGATGCACATGGTTTGGTTTTGCGTTCCATTATCCCAATCTACTCTATTATATTATATCATTGTCATATTCCATCTTGAGTAATGGGTTAGATTGTTACTAGAATTAGATTTTTTATTCCATTTCAATTCTTCAATGGCACAATGGTTTTGTATTTCATAAATTTTTTGGAAAAAAAATTATATAACTTGAGATTTAGAAGATGGCCTATGCAAGTCTCGAATTTGCGACCTTTACATTTAAGCAACTAAGCTAATAGGCTAGATTGTTATTTTTCAATAGGATCTACAAATATTTTTCTGTTGGATATTTATGTTCATTATTGTTCATGTGGGTATGATAATAAAGTTGTACATGGGTATTATGTTGTAGATGTTATGATGGATCCTTAACACACTGAGAACTAAAGGTATTCAATTCAAGTCTACGAAACACCAATGCCTTTTCATATGCCTCATTTTCAAGTTTGGGCAGTCCTAATGTCTTTTGATGTGTCTCATGTTCAAGTTTGGGAAAGTTCTATTTAAGTTTCACACTTTGATTAAATGTTTCTCATTTGTATATTCCAAACATTTATGAAATTATCTTTATATTTTATCTATAAGAAGGTTGAACTTAGTAGCATAAAAGTAGTTATGATGATTAAAGTTGACAAATTAGCTTAGATTTTGTTTACAAGGCTTTATAGTGCAAGAGTACATGAAAAATCTAGAGTGAATACAAAATCATAAAGAAACAAATTTTCAAGTCAAATTTCAACCAATTTGCCAAGAATTTACAAGGTTTTGATAGCTTAATGAAATATTTCCCAATATTTTACAAGGTTTTATATTTATTTGAAATATTAGTGAAGAATTTTACAAGGTTCTATAATTCTATAAAAGATTTGTCATGATTTAACAAGAATTTATAATTCTATGAAAGACTCGTCCAGATTTTACAAGATTCTATGATTTTGTGAAAGATTCGTTAAACAATTATATATACATATTGTATTATTGATAAAATAGCATTTACATTTTCCCATGTATCATGAGGATTCACCCATTTATTATACATATAAATTTATGTGGGGTTCTTAGTATTTTCCTTGATCTATTATTGTTGCTTCTTCCTCACAATGGCAGTAATGGGGGTTTAATATTCGTCATGGCCGATATATCATCCCCTTTCAAGCATATTCCTTTCCAATTCCTTTCACAACATTCCATGACTATAGACCCTTGTAACCCTTTCTTTCCCCGGAATAAACATTTTTACTATTCAATGATGAAAAAAATGACTTATATTTTTAAACAATCTGAAGAATTGCATTTTGTTTCAAAATTTCTTGAAATTTTCCCATTTTCCCCAATCTTTTTATGTTTATTTAATTGTGCTTCTTAGTAGTTTTTGGCCCTTTTTGTATCTTACAATATATCTAATAGACTCTATAGAAAAGACATTTTTAGAGCAAGCATTCTTTTCAAATTTAGTGACAATAGGGGTTTTACATAAACCAATCATTGCATGTGTTTACATTGTCTTATAACCAACATAGATCCATTTTAAACCCGAATCTATCAAGCACCGAGAGGGATCCAATTTCTTGAGTTGTAACTTATTTTTAATCTTAAACTCAAGAAATTTGATTCCTATCTTTCTTGATAGATTCGGGTTTAAGTTCTTTTTTTTTGTTCTTTTTTTTGTTCTTTTTTTTTTATTTCTTAGGCTGACATAGATTTTTTAAATTATTTTTCCTAATTTTTTATTTTATGGGTTGACATGTATTTTTTTAATTAGTTTTTTATTTTTGTTAATATAGTGTTATGTTACGTACGTGATAACATCTCTCCTATACTTGGTTGTAGAGTGGTTGTAGAGCACCTCACTCCTCTCAGTGCAATCACCCTCATATTCAAGAAAAGCTCTTGTAATTTAATCAATATTTAATAACCTAAAAAAAATTATGGTTAACTACCTCTTCTTTGTAAACAAATTACAACATAATTTAATCTTAAAAATTCAAGTGCCTTTTATTGAACTCCATTCTGGAATTCATTTTATTAATTAAATTTTCACAACTTTAATAAAATTAATGTAATTGTGTTTTTCTTTTGATTGCATCGTCTTCATTTCATTTCAAGTGGTTTGGTTTTCTTAAAGTAATGAAAATTTTAATTCTCCATTGGTTTACTTAATAATTACTAACAATTATTGAATTATTAAATATTTACTTGATAATTGATAATAATTATTCAAATGTTGTAAGTGCTAGTGGTTTGCTTAATATTTGATAATAAAATCTTATAAAGTATCACGAATTTTTTCATTATTCATATTACAAGTATGACTTTGAATTTAAGACTATATAGGATTAAGATTCTTTGGAATGTATAGCTTGAGTGGGCCTAATGGTTAATAACATGTGTTTCCTCTTAGAAGGCCATAAGTTTAAATCCATAAAGTGGTAAGGCATGCACACCTCTCCAAACTTTATTAGTTATGTTCGTACTTGCTTAACACTTTCATTTAAAAGATAATGGGTATACTTACCTACCACTTTTCATTCATTTCTATCAGAGGGAAATTACTTGTGTGTAGTATGCACTTACATAGAACCTACTTTTCATAAGTTAAATAAAAACCTATCCTTATTTAAATCTATTTTTTTTTAAATAAAGTGTAAGTGTTTTTTAAAGGTGCAAAATCTTTTTGAAATAATTTCATCCTACTTTTCATAAGTTAAATAATAACTTATGTTTATTTTAATCTAATTTTTTTTAAATAAAAAAAATAGAGTGTATGTTTTTTTAAAGGTGCAAAAGCTTCTGAAATAATTTCATCCTTTTTAACACTTTTCTCGATTACCATGATTCATATAATTATACAATTATCATATTTTTCATATAATTATACAATTGTTATTATTTTTTTGAAAGATATTGATAGCTTAATAGAGAATATATAATTTTAATTTTAATTTTAAAATTTTAAGTTAGATAAAACGTAGATTCTACTTAATATACATTATATAATTTATAATTCTAAGTTTAAAATCTTAAGTTAAATAATGCATTACCATGTTCATTTATATTTGGGTTTTTTTAATTTCTTGAAAATAAATTGGTATTTTGATATACCTATGGATTCTCTGAGCTCCATCAAGTGGGATTCTCCGAGCTCCATCAATTCTGCAATATGTTCTACAACTAATTCTTTCTCCATCATATGTGTTTCCTATGCAATATAAAGTCTCGAAACTACAATTTCTATTTGGACAACTCCTTCTCTCCCATCTACTAGATGGAACATAATATGCTTATGAAATTTCTTTATGGTGGTCCTATAGGCCCATAATATGGTCGATATTTGATCATCCCAGTCATCTTGATTTGCACATTCTACTTTTGTCATCCTAATCTCCATAATTTTATTAAAATATTCCATGGTACCATTTGCTTGTGGATGATATGGATTGCTCTTGTGATGTTGGATTAGGAATTCCTTTTTTAGTGATTCAATGATATAATTCAAAAAATGCTTACCATGGTCACTTGTGAGGATTCTAAGACAATCAAACCAAGTGATGATGTTCTTGTAAAGAAATTCGACTACGGTTTCTGTGGAGTAGTCTTGGACAGGTGCTTCTTCATACCATCTGGTTAATTAGTCAATTACAGTTATGATATAGCGAGCTTTATAATGTTTAGCTAGTGGATTAATAGGTCCCACAAAATAAATCCCCCATTTTATCCCTTTGATATGGTCAACCGACTCACTGGAAAACATCACACTTCCTGGCATATTCCTTACCGTCTTTAAATACTTAGGCCATCAACGCCATGCTTGTAGGATCTTCCTTCATGTAGATTTTCCACTAACATGTCCACCCACAACACCGGTGTGGAATTCCCACAAAATGATCTATCTCTTATTATCTAGAACACAACATCAAAATATTTCATTGGTTCCAAATTTATAGAGTTGTCTTGCAATCAATTGAAATTTTGCAGCTTGTACAACCAAGTGGTGTTTCTTCATTGTGGAATAGCCATCAAGTTCCATTATGGTTGTGAGAAATAGTGAGATGTCTTCTAAGTGATCTGGAATTGCTTCTATTCTGAAGACTATTGAATCTGGTAGTTGATCATCCACATGTCAATATGTTTCTCTAGACTTTATCCGCAAGAGGTAATCAGGTCCATGCCTATGTCTCTTGGGATTGACTATAACTTCAAATGAAAACTATTGGAATAAAATCATCCACTTTCATACACAACCTTCTAAAACATGTTTATTCACCAAGTACTTGAGATGTAAATGATTAGTGAATAATTTAAAGGGACCTCCCAGTTGATAGTGGTGGAACTTCTATAAAGCGTATATCATCACCAATCCTTCTCTTTTTTGGTTGTATAGTTGCACTCGGCTTGCGATAGATTTCTATTGGAAAAATAAATTGTATTCTCAATCTCTCCTTACCCTAGTTAAGCTAATGGAACCAAGGCAAATTCTTAATGCATCAACATGCACGTGGAATTCCTTTTTCTAGATGGGTAATGTTAGAGTAGGGGCATTAACCATTAGTTCTTTTAGTGTTTGAAGAACTTTTTCACAATATTTGGTGCACTTGAAATTTTCATCCTTCTTTAACAACTTGTCCAAGGGTGTTATGTTGGAGGAATAATTGCATATAAACCTTATATAATACCTTATATGACCCAAAGTGGATCACAATTGCTTTACTTAGGTTGGTTCTTATAGGTTTATAATTGTTGCAAGTTTGTAGGGTCGACTAGAACTCCATCCTTGCATACAATATGTCCTAGTAAGTTTCCAAAAAGAACACAAAAAATGAATTTCTCCAAGTTTAAAGACATCCCCATTTGTCGACAGTGATCCAACATTAATCAGAGTAATTAAACATGGTCTTTTAGTAGGTTGTAGATTTCCCAGTCATCAAGTAAACTTCTAAAAATTTGTATATAAAATCTCTAAAGGCTACGATTACTATCTTGGAGTAAATAGAAAGGGTGTTCTTCAATCCAAATGGTATAATTTTATAGGAAAATGATCTCCATTCTATTGTAAATTTTTTCTTCTTTTTGTCCTCTTCTACAATTCTGACTTGGTGATAACTCAAAAATCCATCTGTAAAGGAGTAGGATTTATTTTTGACCACCTAATATAGAAACTTCATCACTAAATGGTGTTGGAATGGATCATGGATATAATTCAAGTTGTGATATTCAACACATACTTGAATACCCTCTATGTATTTACTGCTCTAGATTACTATAAGGATTATCCATTCAAATTCATCTATAGGAAAGATCAAACTAGCACTAAGCACATAGTCAAATTCTTTTTTCATATTTTATTTCACACGATGATTAAGGCTGTATGGTTGGTGCTTTACTAGTTTGGCATTCAGATTCAGCGTAATTTTTATTTCTCCCAAATCCCCTTGGATTCCCTTGATATCTGTGAAATTCTTCAGAAAGAAGTCACTTGTATTCCTTAAAGAGAGATGTTATCTCAGATGCAGTTTCTTCATCCTAATAATATCTAATAGCCACCATTTTCAAATTATCCTTTGTGCTAATATTAAATTTTTATAGTTTCAGGGGTTGTGTGTAAATTGATCCATTCTCCTTTGGTTTCTTCTATTGCACATCCCTATATCATTAAAATTATTCTAAATTTAAGTGTCGTAAGTATTCCAACTAGTTCGATTTTAGGTATTCATATTCCATCTTTACAAAATAGAAAGGGGGTACTATTGCAGGATTCAATAGAGTGAGCTTTGATAGTGCTTGATGGGTGGGATAGATGTATTAGTGTCCCATGTTCTAAAACCGATTTATAAATAAGGATCCCCTTATTACATTCAATACTTATGTTATTAAGTCAGTGGTTGCAGAAAAATAAAAGTCCCAGCAAAATTTTTCATGCATATTCTTCCAACATCTATTCTATTTCCTTGTCTCTTCATGCAAGTACCAAGCCTTTGACATAGGTCCCAGTTTGTGGAAAATCTTATGAACCCAAAATTCTAGTTGTAAGTTATATGATTTCCATTGATGTTCGCACAACTCAATATGGGTGTAGATATTGGTATCTCCCATGTAAACCTATACCTCTCTTTTGGTGTGCGTAGACAAATTGAATATGAGCATCAATGAAAAGTGAGTTGTATTCCATTCAATAAGATCATCTTTATGTATCTCCCATCATCTTGTGGGATTTTTTTTGAGCGCTACATCCATTATGTCCATGCAATATTCTTCTGCAACTAAAGCATCCAATTTCTGTAAAAAAATTTCCAAACCATTGGGTTTTTCATATACTAATGGGTTTTTTACTTTAAACCCTATCCAACAGACTTCTTTAATCATTGTGCAATTCCTAGAGGAAATTTCATGTGGCCCATTCTGCAAGTTGTTCCATTCCTCTTCAAAATAGTTGTAAAATGAGTGAATGCTTCTCTAGCTTACTGAACCCTCCACTGTTGGATTCACATAATCTTCTCTTTGGCTTGTCGTCAATGAGTAAATGTTCTCCAAGAAATCCTTTTCTATATTTAATTGTACTGGATCTGTGTATTGCGATCCTTGGTGGGGGTATAAATGTTGTGTCACCCTCATACCATCGACTTCAAAGGTCATCATTTGATTTTTTAAATTGATTACTCCATAAATTTCATAATCCCGCTCAATCCTTAATAGTGTTGGGTAAGGGTCAGTTCCTCCCATGATCCTAATTATTTCAAAATATGTGGTGGTCTTGATGCCTCCTAGATCAAATTCAACATTCTATAAGGAACCGATTGAGAAATGTGATATTGGTTCATTATTATCAGCTAAATAGGAGAGTTGACCAGATGTGGGATCCATATTTCTTCCTAGAATTTCTTTGTAAGTATGTTCACATTGGACCCCAAGTCTAACATTACATTCTTAATGTTGTATCCCTGAACTTGCACATCTAATTGGAATTCCTAGCCATCCCTTTTCCTTCTTCTCTTTTGTATCATCTAAATATCTCTTTCAAGTAGAGGGGTGGCATATTTATGTGTCATCTTCTACAAGTTCCTATATTCCATGAAGTGTTTTGTGCAACTTATGGGTGGCACCTTCATCTTCTAAGATATACCTTAGTAGCGAAAACCACATATAGATAGGATCCCCCACCTTCTCAACATCAAAATCTGGTGTATTGTTTCTTCTATATTGGTGAGAAAGTCTTGCCTTGTCCCTAGGTGGTGGGGTTGGAATTTGTTGGAACATATCAATCACATCAAGGTAGATTTCCTTTGCTAGACTAGGATGTTTTTATTTTTCCTAGAGATTATTTTACTATCACTGATGATATCAGTCAATGTTGATATGCTCCAGTTCCTAACCCTTCCCAAGTAACTACAAATCCTGCTACATTGTGGTTTTTTCGTGGTTCTAAGTTAATATAGTTAGTATTCCTTCTTGTGTGATCCTCCCATTTGATTATAAGATCTATGCATTCTTCAATGGTGTGAGCATTTGTGCAACAAAATGTGGACTAAGGTCTCTTAGGCCATGGGAAATATTGAGAAATGTGTACAATTTTGTTATAGTTGTAGAAACAAAGAAGTCGTGTGTGACCTCCTCCTTAATCAACCCCAAATCCTCCTCCTCATCCTCCACTGCATCCCCCTTCTTAGGGTTGATCTCCTACTCGGAATATTGAGTGGTCCAACCATCAGGGGAGTTTTGAGGTCAAAATGGGACTCAAAACAAAAAATGTACCATCATAATTAACTTTATAAGAACCAATAGGATTCAAGATGATGGTGTCAACTATGGAGGTAAAATTTTAAAAAAAAATGGAGGAAAAAAAAGTACTTTTTCTTATTTATTTTCAAAAGATCTCCTTATTGGTTTACCCAAATTTCAAGTTTGGGAACATGTTGGATACAGAATTCAAATCCACATACCCACACGATACACTTTTGAGGCACCCACAACACAGAAAACAAGAAATTCAATTAAAAATGTATTTTATGTATTAAAATACTTTTTTTATTGAATTTTCCATTTTTCATGTCATAACTTCCTCAAAAGTATGCCATGTGGGTATGCGTTGGATGCATATTTCAATTCCACATCCAACAAGTGCCCAAACTTGAAATTTAGGTAAATTGATAAGGATATATGTCAAAAATACGATAAAGAAAAATAGTTTTTTTTCCTCCAAAATTCAGAACTCTTATTTTATTATTTTAACTTGTATTTTGTTATTTCCCTTAGGAGGCCCATTTTGGACCGAAAAAACTCTTGTAATGCTTTATTTTATTGTATCAAATGCTCCACATCTCTCATTATTGTGCATAGTGGGCCCTCAGAATTCATAGTATACTATATTGGGTACTAAGGAGTACTTTTGTAAGACTAGACAAAGTCTCAGAGGATGACCATATTCCTTGAAAATATCACAAAATTCATTTGGAGAGAAACTAGATGGATCTAGATATGTTGGTCATCCTGTGGACTGGAAAGGGTTTGTTACAACAACTTGTGCAAAAATAGTTCTTGTTCCACCACCAAATGGTCCTCCCAATGGTTCAAGCCTCCTCTCACTCTACAACATTATGACACATGATGGCCTTTTGTCATGCATCTCGTATACCATACTTCCAGTATGTTTGGATTTTGTATAGCTAATTCTTAGAGTTTCTCTGTTAACTCAATCATCCTGATGTGAGACTTTTGTAATTTCTCCAGAGGAAGAAGTACCTATAGATTCAATTGGATATTTAGCCATGGCCTCGATCTTCATTTCTTATTCTAATGCCATCCTTGGTAAATTTATCACTTGTTGCGATAATAGAATTCTAGTCAAAGGTAATAGTCCTTAAATAAACCATTCTTTATGATGAGCCTCATGTACCGAGAAAATTAACTGAGTTAATACATCTTTGAATCATTATGCATACTCCAAATCATATTCTCCCTATATCTATTGAATCTCCAACAATTTCACAATACCCAAATATTTTAACTTAAGCCGTGAAAACTCATCCATGAATCAATTATTTATCTCTAAAAGAGTAGGAGATGGTGTATTCAAGTCTCACGTTTCAATCAACCTCATGTACCACTGTAAGGTTCTTCCTTGTAAGGTTGTATGAAATTCGATTAGTTTGGCCACCATTGCGGTCGCTCTGGCATTCCATATTGCCTCACAAAGGAACCACTATTGTGCTACATTATTTTGTCCTTCTTTCCCCCAAAATTCTGTACATTTCATGTGTTTCCCTACTGGTACTCTAGTCATTCTGGCAGTTATGGATACTACTAGTATAAATCCTTAAGGTCTAGGTTGTTCTATAATACTACCACTATTCTGTGAATAACTACGGTTGCTTCCTCCTACTAAACTATTTATACTGCTACTCATCTGACTATGTCAAGGTAATTGTAAAACAATTTTTTCAAATTTTGTTACCAAATTTTGTGAGTGTCACTAGGGATTAATCAAAGGAATAATTCTTTCATTTCTTCCAGTGTCTATTTTCATGACAATGGGGGGTTCACTTTTAGAGGTACTTCCATTTTTTGCATGTCTTGATAGTTCGAGGTGTTCCACATTTCAGGGCGTTCTAGAATTGTATCTAGGTTCAGTTCCAGGACTAGTCTAGAAACCCATTATTTGGTGATTGAGTTCAACAATCCTCCTTTTGATTTGGGCCTTCTCCCCAACTTTTTCTTCCTGGGTTGTCCAGAACTTTGTCCCTCTTTCCCTTAGCATAAAACTAGTCACTTCCTCTCTCTACTTCATATAACAGAGCTCGTATTGAATTTCTTCACTCTTTTCCCCATTCCGCATCTCTTTTTCCAGATGTGTACTTCTTTTTTATTCCTTTCTCATTTTCTCTTTCCACCATTGCTCACGGATCTCTTCCCTTATTTTTGTTCTTTAGCGTTGGCTTCCTTACTACCAACCCCCTCCATTGATGATAGTTCCTAACTTTTGCATCACAGTAGCATAACCCAACCTTTCCCCCTAAGCGCGAGGGTTTTATGCCTCCATTATAATCTAGTTCAGTGGTTAGAACTTAAATTCAACCATCTAGGCCTTAATCCCCAACATAACTTATTATAATAGTCTGCATCTAGATCTCATTTTGAGTTCATCTTCAGCCTTGGATATTGATTGGTTATTTTCAACCCAAAATTCTAGAATATAGGTAGTAACAGTGCTTTCTACCCATAAGTAAATAGCTTTGGTCAGGGGTGAATCCAGACGATTGAATTCAATCAAATCCCTTTGTGTCTATTGTACACTTATTCTTTTTCAGCGACGATATTCATGCGCTTCTGCAAGTCTTATTAGACACTATGTAAGTACTACTAGAATTTCAACTGGCATAATTTTGTATTTATTTAGTAGTGATCCTCTACTAAGAATATAATTCTTGAGCTTTAATACTTCCCACCCTTGCAATTTGTCTTCTTGTGTCACAAAATCATCAATCTTCTTGTCCTACAATAGTTGGACCTACTCTGTTGTCACATATGCATCCATTCAATTAACAATGTCCTATTAAAACCATGTCTCGACAATGGAACCATTTGTTGGCACAAAATTGAGATAAAGTTCTTACACATGGGCCAACAAAAGGCATCACTCTAGTTTAGTGTGTTGGAATTTTCAATCCCGTGAAAGAGAAAGTATCACCCAAAGCATAGCTAAGACCAGTGTGTGATAAGGAGTGGGTTATTGTAAGGATACATATGTGGATTTATCATCATTCATATCACAACAGTGTTCATCTCATAACAAACATAAAAAGAGAAAGCACATAATAGGTTTATGAATAAACAAACATATTTAACACATAAAATTGAGAGGCCCAAAAATCCTTTATTATTATAGAAGATCATCTTCACTAAATCATGGCTCTATGACCTTTCTTCTTATCTCTTATTTCTTTTATTCTTTCTCTCCTCTTCCTTATATACTTGCGGTGGAGGGTCCAAAATGGTTGTGTTCGTTAGAGTCTTTTCACAAGTCCTGCTCCTTTACCCCTGTGCTTCCTTTCACAGCCCTTTCCTCTTCCATTTCCTCTGGTCCTTTCCAAAAATGAAGGAACCAACAAGTCTTATTCCAAAACGTTACAGTAAATGGTTTGTCACAATATCTTTGAATATGTCCCGACATGTGGCACCTTACGCATCTAAAGGGAAAATTCATATAATGAAGGTATTGAACGAATTTGTGTCCCACATGTACTAAATCAATAGTTTAAAAAAATTCCCCCATGCATATCCACCTCCACCAAAATATGCACCACCGATCAAGAGGGGAAAGAAAAAGGTAATCAACACGTAAGGTATGACCTAATAAGCCCTTGGTAGCCTTTAAACTTGGGTTGAAAACATTTCCATAGGTAACCACAATAACTTCACCAATATCGGCCACCCATCCATGTGCTCCACCTTCGAATGAAATAGAGAGCACCTGAGTTTTAAGGTCAAAAAATACCTAGCATACAACTAAACCCCCTTTAGGATCTTTACTGCATATTCCTCCACCCAAAACATAAATCCCAACCATCCACTCGATAGAAAATGAAAAATTAGGATGTAGTTGAGAAAAATATCTCAAAAGGTATTTAACCACACATGAAGAGATTCCATAAATACCCTTATCCCTAGAACTCAACCAACTAGAGTATGTCGTCTAAGGTCATGGATTTCCTCCAATGATATATCCTTCCCTATTACCACTGACAAGCTACCTCATCTTCTTTTGATTGTTCTCCTCTCTTTTTTCTGAGAGACCACTACCCTAGGCTCAACAATATGAAAATAATCCAAGATCTCCTTTTCCCAAATAAATTTGACACCTCCCACCTCGGCCCTAGAAACCCCAATACCCTTCCAGCAAGGAGAACCCAATTGCTACTCAGAAAGAGCTAGAAAACCTTATTGCAAAGTAAAGCCTTCTAATGGAAATGGACATGTAGCCAAGGAAAAACCCTGGCTACATGTAGAAGCACCTACCTTCCATCTATAGGACAGAAGGATAGAGTCTATGGTTAATGAAGTACCTGCAATGAAAGGTTAGATGCAAACCATGGGTAACCACTAACCTGCAATAAACCATTAGAAAACAAAGCAAATATAAAGAATCTACAGACTACAAACTAAATAGACAAACATGAAACAATATACCTTCCTATCTGGTTTGAAAGAGGGCCACCATGCCCAAAATCAGAAGGTTCCTCTCCACGGGATGGGAATGGGTGGAGCTTTGTCTCAACACACCAAGGTAATAAGAAAATAGAGGAAATGGAGTTATGGGGGGGGGGGTGAATAGATTGAGAGTGAAAGGTCTCTCAAGGTACTCACATGGGAATTATGACGACAGGGAGGGTGAATCATGTGTTTGATGGTGACCCCTACACCTCTATTTATACTTTTTCTCAACATTTTAGGGTTTTTAGCCCCTTGTTTAGGGTTTTGGGCCCTACCCAGGATTTTAAGCCCTTTTCGCTTGTTCCTTAGCTCCTTTTGGGGTTTTTAAGCTCTTTTGAGACTTTAGCCCTCTTTTTGAGCTTTTTAGCTCCTTTTCTAGCTTTTTAAGCTCTTTTGTGGGTTTTTAAGCCATTTGAGGGTATTTTTGTTGATGTATATGTAACTTTGGAATGTATTCACTTGTATTTCTTATGTATTGTAACTCGATGTTTATTCCAGGATGTATTTGTAATGTACTTGAGTCATGGCATGCCCCGATGTTCCTATCGGGAGGTTCTATAATGTAAACAAGTCATGTCAAGTTATTGTGGGTAACCCTCCTATTGATCAAGGGTTAAAGTCCCTGCAGTTCCGGGGCACTAGGGTTATTAGACTCTCCTAGAGAATTTGGCCCTAGTAGGGTTTAGTCATGTCAGGAATTAGTATAAATAGAGAGCTAGCCTCTCTATTTAGCACACACTCACTCACACTCAGTTGTAGCGCATAGCTGAGGAAGAAGAATACACTAAGGCAAGGAAGAAAGAGGTTACTGTTGTCGAGAGATCATCTTACTGTTTTTGGGTTTTACTTTTGGTGTTGATTCTATCTTTGAAGAAGTTGTGGGGTTTTCTCCATTTATGGTTTCCCCAAGGAAAATCTCTGTGTTCATTGTCTCTTGTGTTTGATTGTTGTACTTGTTATTCTCTCAGTTAAAGATCCTAACATAATGCTAGCTTGAATGATAAAATCTAACATGGTATCAGAGCTAACCTAAGAAGAAGACACTATGCAACTGCAAAAACTAGGGATTCCTACTTTGTGGATCTCTCTCCACGGTTTTTTAGCAAAAGAAGGTTGGAATAACTCTCCTCCCTAGGGCACATCTTTTTGTTGAAGCAGAATCCAATTCTGAGGTTTTTCAGTTTTGGACCTGACACTGCTGCCAGAAATTAGGGCTTTCCACAAAAGTGGAATTTTTCAGTGAGCCCAGGCCTATATTGATATCCTCCTCAAAATCGAAGTTAGGGATCAAGATCAAAGCATTTGGTTGGACAGAACTCCAGAAAAGCAAAACCCTTATCTGGTCCTGAACCAGCACTGCAGAATTTCAGCTCCAAATCCAGATCCGACATCTTGAACTGGTAAGATCTAAATCTTTTGTATTTCCATTTGAGGTTCTCAGTTAAGATGTCTCATCATACCAATCTTGATGAAAAGCTTGAGGGAGCTAATAACTTCCGAGCTTGGAAGTATAGGATCTACCTGGTCCTGGAAGAAAATGAGTTGGACTCCTATATCAATGAGGAGGTTCCAGTTCCAGAGGGAGATGAGGCTAAGGCCTTACACAAGAAGAAGTTGGTTATGGAAAAGAGGATCATTGTTGATTCAATCAAGGATCACCTCATACCACAGGTGTCCTCCCTAAAGACACATAAAGCTATGTTTGATTCGCTAACCAAATTGTTTGAAGGGAAGAACATAAACCGAAAGATGACTCTGAGAAACCAACTGGAGAATGTAAAGATCTGGAATGCTGAGACCATCCAGTCTTACTTTACAAGGGTCTCTCAGATCAAGGAACAGCTGGAAGCAGTAGATGAAGTGGAGAATGCATAGGTTGTGATGACCACCTTGAATGGTCTCCCTAGATCATGGGACTCATTTATTCAAGGAATCTATGCTAGAAATAAGTTAGTCACATTCAGTAGACTATGGGAAGAATGCTCTCAAGAAGAATCTTGAATAGCAGCTCTCACAGTACACTCCAAGAAAACCAAAAGAAGTTCTCATCACTCCAGAGGTAAGCACTTCTCTAAAACTAACTCTAGAAAAGACTTGTCTAGAAGCAGATGTTATACATGTGATGAAGTAGGACACTTTGCAAAATATTGTCCTAAAAGACAAAATAAGAAAAAGGGAAACAAAAGAAGACATCATGCTCATGCTACAGAGGATGATGAACCATCCAAGAAGAGAACCAAATATGAAAGTGAAGACTCTTCAAGTGATGAAGAATATGTCTTGAATTCTGCTCTCACGGGAAACATCACACATGGAAGCAATGATTAGCTTATAGACAGTGGGGATTCCAAACATATGACAGGATTCAAAGAGTCCTTTGTAAAACTTTCAGAACATGAATCACCTCACAAGGTGAAACTTGGAGATGACTACCAATATCCAATAAAAGGTATTGGGGAATCCTCCTATAAGCTAGACTCTGGAAATTCTATGAAGATGCAAGATGTATTGTTTGTACCAAGACTCAAGAAGAACCTTCTCTCCATATTTGCATTAGACGCAAAAGGCATGAGGGTTGCATTTATAGATGTCCAAGTCATCATGTGGCCAAAGGGAAAGACTATTAATGATGCAGTAGTAATTGGGGAACAAGAAGGAGGTCTATACAAATTGAAGGGCCATCCAGAACAAGCCTTGGTCCATGACATAGTAGAGCCAAATGAACTTTGGCATAGAAGGCTTGCACATGTGCATTACAGAGCACTACCACTTGCAAGCAAAGCTATTGAAGGTCTTCCATAAATTCAAGCAAAACATGATGGGGTCTGCAAAGGATGTGCGAAAGGAAAGAATACAAAGAAGACATTTCCAAGTAGCGAAAGCAAAGAAAAAAGAATCTTGGAAATCATCCACTCCGATGTATGCAGTCCAAGGTCATCAAGCTCACTAAGCGGGTATGTATATTATGTTTCTTTTATTGATGACTTTTCTAGGAAGACATGGATTTACTTCATGAAGAACAAAGATGAAGTATTCAGCAAGTTCAAGGAATTCAAAGCCTTGATAGAGAATCACACAGAAAAGAAGATCAAGACCTTTCGATCAGATAATGGCGGAGAATTAACATCAAATGAATTCAAAGAGTTATGCAAAGACTCAGGGATTAAGTTGGAGTTGTCCACTCCTTATAATCCACAACAAAATGGGATTGCATAAAGGAAGAACATAACTATCATGGAAGCTGCAAGAGCTATGGTTCATGATCAAGATCTTCCTATGCATCTTTGGGCAGAAGTTTCCAGAACAGCGGTGTATGTATAGAACCATACTCCACACAGAGTACTCAAGAACAAGACTCTTGAAGAAGTCTTCTCCGGCAAGAAACCAGAAGTCAGCCATCTCAGAATATTCATTTGTCCAGTGTACATACACATTCCAAAAGAGAAGAGTACTAAATTAGATCCTTCAGGAAAGAAGGGTATATTTGTGGGATACTCTGAAAGCTCGAAGGCTTACAGAATATATTTCCCAGGATTCAAGAAGATCAACATCAGCAAGGATGTAACATTTGACGAAGACTCAGCTTACAACAAATCCAGAAAGAGACCTGCTGAAGTTCCTAAAGAATCAGAAGCTAGAATTCATGATACAACCATGAATGAAGAAGCTCAAGAAGAAGATCGAGAATTTGAAGAACCTGTAGATCCACCTCCACAGAAGAATCCTCATAAGAGGAAACCTACTTGGGTACGAGAAGCTATCCAAGGTGTGGAAATATATGGAGCTCCAGAAGAGAATCATAGAGAAAGAAAGAGGACCATATCCTACTCCGGGTATGTAGCATTACTATGTGATTTCATCGATAAAGAACCTTCAAATTATGAAGAAGTGGCAGAACGGAAAGAATGGAAGGATGCTATGATCAAAGAGTATCAATTGATCATGAAGAATGATGTTTGGGATGTTTTCCCAAGACCAGAAGAGAAGTCAGTTGTAACTTCCAAATGGATCTACAAGATCAACCACGCTGCAGATGGTAGCATAGAGAAATATAAGCAAGATTTGTTTCTCGTGCTTTCTTCCAGAAAGAAGGAATAGATTATGAAGAAACTTTTGCACCCGTAGCCAGATACACTTCCATCAGATCAGTACTTGCTCTGGCTGTAGTAATGAAATGGAAGATACACCAAATGGATGTCAAGACTGCTTTCTTGAATGGTGTAGTAGAAGAGGAATTGTATGTGGAGCAGCCACTTGGTTTTGAGACACATGACAGGGAGTCTCATGTATGTAGATTGAAGAAAGCCCTGTATGGTTTGAAACAAGCACCCAGGACATGGTACGGCAGAATTGACAACTTTCTATCCAGTTTGGGATTTACCAAGAGTAAAGCAAATTCCAACCTTTACTACAAGGTTGAATATGGCAACCCAGTGATGCTCCTACTGTATGTAAATGATCTGTTTGTAACAGGTATGGATGGGTTGATTGCTGATACGAAGAGAAATCTTGCTGCCGAGTTCGAAATGAAGGACTTGGGTATGATACATTATTTTCTAGGCATGGAGGTGTGGCAGAGTGCAGATGGGATTTCTCTAAGACAAGGGAAATATATGCTAGAGATCTTGAAGAGATTCGGGATGATGGATTGCAAGGCCATGACCACACCCATGGCATCGAACCTGAAGCTATTGAGTGATGCTTCATCAAAAGCGGTTGATTCCATGATGTATCGTCAGATGATTGGGTCCTTGATGTACCCGATGAACACAAGACCAGATATTTGCTTTGCTGTGAACACCTTGAGCCAGTTCTTGACAGATCCGAGACATGTTCACTTGATTGCTGCAAAGCATATTTTGAGGTACCTGAGGGGTACAATTGATTATGGGCTCAAGTATGATATGAATCAGAAGATTAACCTAGAGGGTTATGTTGATTTAGATTGGGAAAGCAGTGCCATCGATAGGAAGAGCACTTCAGGATGTTGTTTCAGTATGGGATCAGGTGTGATCTCTTGGTTTAGCAGGAAGAAATACTGTGTGGCACGAAGTACAGCTGAAGTAGAGTATGTCGCAGCTTGTTCAACTAGTTGTGAGGTAGTATGGATTAGGAAGTTACTATCTGATTTATTTGATCTCCGGATGGATGCTACTTGTATACATTGTGACAACCAGAGTTGTGTGAAGTTGTTAGAGAACCCTGTGTTCTATGACAAGTCGAAGCATATTGAGATCAAGTATCACTATATCAAGGATATGGTGCATAGGAGAGTAGTGAAGCTCCAATATGTTGTGACGAAAGAACAAATAGCTGATGTTTTGACAAAGCCATTGGCCAGAGTGAAGTTTGAGTACTTCAGGGAGAAGCTTGGTGTTCTCCAGATCGAGGTCCCTTCCAAGGGGAAGTGATGAGTCTGTAAGCCATTTTGACGAGTAGGTCAGATGTAAGGGCTGAGCCATTCTATCATGGTGAGAGGATTGGTTCCTTCCATGTCAAATATGAGTTCTAAGCCATTTCGATATGACTATAGGATTGGTTCCTACATGATCAGATATAAGGGCTATTTCCATTCTTGGAATGGATCTTCCTGGTAAGTTACCAGGAATACTTGGTCTAGGACTAAGGGCCTTTCTGAGATGATTGTAAGATGTAGTCTTACATGATCAAATGTGAGTGCATGGCCATTCTGATGTAATTGAGGGATGTGTTCCCACTTGATCAGATATAAGGGTTGTTGCCATTCTGTCATGGTGAGAGGATTGATTCCTTCCATGTCAAATGTGAGTGCCAGCCTTTCTGATGTGATTGTAAGATTAGTTCCTACATGATCAGATGTAAGGGCTACCGCCTTTCTGACGAGTCAAGGTCAGATGTGAGTGCCGACCATTCTGATGTGATTGTAGGATTAGTTCCTACATGATCAGATGTAAGGGCTACCGCCTTTCTGATGAGTCAAGGTCAGATTTGAGTGTCGACCATTCTAACGAGTAGGTCAAATGTAAGGGCTACTTCCATTCTCTGAATGGAGGCACCTGTTCAATTACCAGGAACCCTCAGTATAGGACTGAGTTCCTTTCTTACGAGTCAAGGTTAGATGTAAGTGCTGTGCCTTTCTGACGATTCAAGGTTAGATGTGAGTGTTGTCCATTCTGACTTAGGGTCAGATATAAGGGATACCAAATACCTACAAGGAGGTAAGCCTAACACCAGCATGAAAAAGGGCTGGCTCTGTAGAACTTCTTGTGACGAGAAGAATCATGAGATAACACATATGATGATGACCTAGTGATGATCCAAATCGAGCTATGATTCAGATCCAGTTATGATGTCTCCGAGATGATCCATATCGAGTGATGATCCAGATCCAGCAGTGATGATCTAGATCGAGTGATGATCCAAATCCAGTGATGATGACCCCATGATGATCCAAATTAAGTGATGATCTAGATCGAGTGATGATCCAAATCCAGTGATGATGACCCCATGATGATCCAAATCGAGTGATGATCCAAATCCAGTGATGATGATCCAGATCCAGTGATGATCCTGATCCAGTGATGATGATCCAGATCCAGATGAAGATGACTTGAATATGAAAATGACTTGAATATGGAGATGACTTGAAGATGAATATGAAGAGAACTTGAAGATGACCCAGATGATACAGAGAAGAAGACTTGTGCTGAAAAATTGTGTCGAGAGAATACCTTCCTAGTTAAGAGGGAGTGTTGATGTATATGTAACTTTGAAATGTATTCACTTGTATTTCTTATGTATTATAACCTGATGTTTATTCTGGGATGTATTTGTAATGTACTTGACTCATGTCATGCCATGATGTTCATATCGGGAGGTTTTATAATGTAAACAAGTCATGTCAAGTTATTGTGGGTAACCCTCCTATTGATCAAGGGTTAAAGTCTTCGCAGTTCCGGGGCACTAGGGTTATTAGACTCTCCCAGAGAAGTCGACCCTAGTAGGGTTTAGTCATGTTGGGAATTAGTATAAATAGAGAGCTAGCCTCTCTATTTAACACACACTCACTCACACTCAATTGTAGCGCATAGTTGAGGAAGAAGAAGACACTGGGGCAAGGAAGAAAGAGGTTACTGCTGTCGGGAGGTCATCTTACTATTTTTGGGTTTTAATTTTGGTGTTGATTCTCTCTCTGAGGAAGTTACAGGGTTTTCTCCATTTATGGTTTCCCCGAGGAAAAACACTTTGTTCATTGTCTCTTGTGTTTGATTGTTGTACTTGTTATTCTCTCAGTTAAAGATCCTAACATAATGCTAGCTTGAATGATAAAATCTAACAATTTTTGGAGCTTTTTGAGAGAAAAACATAAGTTAAATGGGTGTAGGGGTAGAATGGGTTCAGACATGGATGTCTTTGCATGGTGTAGGCTATACGAGAAATTTTTTGGGTTAATATATTGCCCCCTAATGTGTGAGGGCATGAGCTCATCGTATGGCCGACAAACATCATTGGATATTGGGGATCGTGGAGAGACCCATGAAGAAGCGATGCTTCTTCGTTTGTTTGGGACATGGTGGATTTTGGTTTTGTATTAATTTTGGTTCCCATCAATGGGTGAGATACAAAGAATGTGTGGCATGTATATGGACAAGGAGGGCATACCCATGCTCACAACAATGTCAAAATAATAATGTGATCAAGGCTCCAAAATGAAAGAGTCAATCATGTACAACTATTGTTACATAGTGGTTGCATCAATGAGAGGATGAATACAATAATGATCTGAAGAACTGATACATCAGACACATGGAATTCTCATGGAATGCTATATCTTCATAACTAATGATCTGTTGGATCTGGAAGTGTACATAACTGTGAAGACTCCCTGACGGAGAGTTGGATTCTCTGTGGTACAATATGTTGCATCAATCATGAATCTATACATAAGCACTACTCTGGGGCTTCTGGACACTATCTCCAACGCAACCCTAAAATCACAAGATACATGAACCTATCTGGGTCCCTTAATAGACTCACCAATATGCTAGAGTTGAGTGACAACCGAGGTCTTCAACCAAATACTGCATGGATCAATACCCTGTACGAATCTCAACGGTGCGATGATGTGTCTGAAGTCGAGCACGTGAGACCCAAACATCCCGAGAGGCACTAAGGACTCCTCTCCATTGGTCCAAGGAACTCATCAATGTGGTTAATGAAACCAGGATACAATGACCTCTGGGTCTATCCTCTGGAATAGATGTGTTGTCGTCGACAGAGGGAGACCTGCAACTTATCAAGGCAATAAGGTTTCCTTGACAAGAAGTGCGAGGGGGATAACCAAAGCTGTGGGAAAATTTGGGGACTGGCGCACTGAGTGGGGAAACTGGGCAGGGGGAATGCAGAGGACTCAAACTTCCTTTGTTCAAAGTATGACGGCAAGGCTAACCTAGAATCAAATGAAATTGACTTATGGGAGAGGGATCATAGTTGTAATACCGAGGATATGACTGTAGTTGGGAGGGGGGGGGTAGCTTAGACTTTTGACATCCAGGGAATCCAAGGAAGACACATCGCGGAATCCTATGAAAAAAGGCCACCCAGTGGAGGAATGCTACTAAACTGTAACATGTGAGTGGGGTGGTGTCTAAAGACACCTTTACGGTATGATCTCATGGATTTTTAGTGAGCCCAAGAAAGTAAATGATCTATGGTGCTTTCAATTTTAGAGATTATGAAAGCATGAAGAAGACTCCAATGGGGTCTCTTTTTCGTTGATATTCTCATGTTCCCGAAAAAGGACAAAAGTGTACATAGAAGAGATCGCCCATACTTTAGGGGATGGGAGACTTCTTTACCATTGGTAGTCCAATGAGGCTGGAAAAGGTTAAACCTGTACTAGCTAGACGGTTATTCAAATACTTTTACAGGCTGAATGAAACCAAGTTTTCTCGGTGATATTTTCTTGATGAGAAGGCTGGAAAAGAGCTTAAAGACAACCCATGATGATATTTTTTGTAGATTTCATTCCCAATGCCCGAGAAAGCATAAAAATATGCAAAGGGAAACGTTCCTCGATTGAATGTGCTAAGGTGGTCCTTTTCATATGGTAGTCTATATAGTCCGCAAAAGGAGATAAACGAGACTATGTAGATGCCCTTTCCCGGAACTTTAACGAGCGAGAAAGGAAACAAGTGTGCTCGACAATCATTTCATTCTTTTAGGAGTCAGAAAAGAGCTTAACAAAAACTCTGTTATGGTAAACCAAGACGGGGGCACTAGTGGTGCCCCATGGCGGGACAGTGAAAGGTGGTCAGAGGTGACCAACCATGCAGCGCGGATGGAGAAGGTGGCTCTTGAACATACCAATACATGCACGGGACAATTCGCAAAAAATCCACACAAATCGATACGGTAGAGGCATTCAAGTCGAGGTGACCTCGAGGAAAAGGTCTGAAGAAGCAAGTATTAAACATGAGATAATGGTCTTATCAAAAGATAGAGGACGAAAAATCAAACCCGGAGGTGTGAGGGGTGTCTCCAACAGACTCTGGATGACTCGGACTAGTAGCTAATGGTGCTGCCCCTAGTGTAGTGATGCATAGGGAAAAACTAGACCAAATGGGGGCCTATGGGTATGGAGCTAGCTCAACGTACAATCTGCGATTCACATGGTGGTACGCAAATCAACGTGACTCCGGGAAATGGACCTGAGAATCAGTAGAGAGGGAGTAAGTCTAGAAGGTCGTTTCTCGACCCAAGATATTTTCGCACAATGGTGGCAGCTTCCTATTCCTGTAGAGGATGATCCGTATGCAAGCATGGAAAACTGAGGAGATACGAAGAGGCCTCGACCTCCAAGAAAGGTATAGGGACCTGATAGTATGCTAGCATGGTGGTAGCTAGATCATACATGCCACATACTATGTGCATGTGCATATGTGGTACTGCACCCTCCAGTGGGCTACCAACAGTGTAGGGGCAGGGATCATATCAACCTGCTCACATGCAAATGATGCAATGGAGTTCTACAATGGACTCACTGTGACTAGATGCAGAACTAATATTGGAGGGGGTCACTGACTCGTGGTAAAAATGATGCAAAACAAAAAATGAACACTATCCTACAAGGGTAAGCATGTTGATTGATTTCAAGCATAGAACTCCTTGAGGTAGAGCCCATTATGGGGATCCTTCAAGAGGTGACTATCAGAGTCAGTGAACAGATATACCCCCTTGCTAAGACATCGATGGATGGCATATGGGCCATACCACATGGAATCAAAATTCCATGTCCCTAACATATCGTGGACTTGGTTATAGATGAGGACCAAATAACCCTTTGTAAAAGTGCGAATGTGGGCTCGGGAGTCAACATGGGACTTCGACCGAGTGGTGGCTACTTCAATAATTTGGGGAGTAGAGAGATGGTATTCAATGGTCTGTTGCAGCATAAGTAGGGGTTCTTCTAGAGGCGAAGTATCAGGTATAAGTTCATCGATAAGGTAGGGTGATGAAATTTGGCCTTCAATGGGAAGAACTGGTTCCACTCCATAGACTAAGTGAAATGGGGTGAAATCGGTGGCGGTTTCAGAGATCTCTCTGTCATTACGAAAGTGGTTTTGGGATAGATGTGGTGTTGGGATACATCAGGTGGATCTTCCATGGTTGATGAAGGGGAAGGACTACTGGGAGTATGGATTGAAGGTGAGTTCATTCCTGATCCAAAATGTTGTGTAAATACCTGAGAGCAAAGGTGTCCCAATGTACTTAGAAAAATAAGAATGAGAAAAAGGAAGGGAACCATGTGAATCGGGAATGAACCCCAATAGTTCCCTGATGAATGAGGTTGAGGTTGTGACTAAGGTTGGGGTTGCGACTGCGGATTGAGATACGGCTGTGGATGGAGTTGCAGCTGCGATTGGGGTTTGGGGGAAATAGTGTTGTATGAGAGCATGCACAAATCTGCAATCTCACTTGGTACCGATGGAGGTGGCACCAAAGGGAAAGAGGTCATCATGGATGTGTAAGAGAACAAACTGAGGCCTATAGCCAATAATGAAGGAGTGGCTATGCTATTGAAGGAATTTTCAACAGTAGGGATGGCATTG
The DNA here is from genome assembly GCA_001517045.1 of Pseudotsuga menziesii. Classification (NCBI taxonomy): domain Eukaryota; kingdom Viridiplantae; phylum Streptophyta; class Pinopsida; order Pinales; family Pinaceae; genus Pseudotsuga; species Pseudotsuga menziesii. The sequence goes on along the minus strand of LPNX010956191.1, from coordinate 135,279 downwards.
GATGGTGTAGTCTGCCCCTGTGGATTGTGGTAAGTTAGTTGATCCGCCGTCACAATATTCCCGTCATGAGGGAACATCATAAGACGGAACACAATGGATGCTACAACTCTCATGGCATACATGTAACTTCATCCCAAGAGAAGGTTATAATCCAACTACGCGTTGACAACCTCTATGTCAATCAACATCGTTTTATTGGCTAATGATATGGGGACGTGTGGGAGGATGCCCTAGGCCTTGGTAGGGTGGCCATCATAGGCACGGAGTGTAGTGGTAGATGGTTGGAGGGTAAGGGAACCGATTTTCTGCCATACAGATGTTGAAATCACACAGGTGGATGCCCCTTCATCGACGATGCATCGATGGAACACCAAATTCTGGATTGATACCTGAATTTGGAAGGCAATGGTGGATGGAATTCTGGGTTCTCCTTAATCCAAATCAAATGTGGTCAATCCGGAATCGAAGGGGTCCACCGCACCTAGTGCAGATAACAATGCTTTCCACTACATCAGGCATGTTTTGAGCACCTTGAGAGCGGACATGGCCGTAGGTGATTGGGCCAAGTCATCAACGACGCTATAGTTCACCGCGGCTCTAGCTGTGGCATTGTTGGAAATCTGTCGCACGAGGAATCATGGTCCCCAGGCCACCCTGTCAGGGAGAAGTGGGGGTAAGTGAAGAGGTACATTGGTTGTGTTGGATGTGGACGTCATAGATGGGTCAACGGTTTCAGTAGCGGACCAGTACTGATTTTGCCTAGTCTGCAGATTGACCTCTTCAGCTGTCATGGCTAGCAACTAATGAACACTTGTCTTTGTAGGCGGGGTCACAGTGGGAGTAGGTGGGAGCATAGGTGCGGTTGCTACCAATCCTTGGAGTGGTAATGGGTTTTGAAGCACCATATCCAGAGGACCTGGTGGTTTTCGGATGAGTTGATCCTAGGTTTCCGTGTAGGTGTTGCGTTGAGCTTCGTTCTGAAGAACCTACTTAGCATGACCCATGAGGGGGCATTCGTGCGTGTAATGACCATACACATCACATAGTTTGCATGGTTAGTTGTTCTGTAACGACGCATTTCGTCTAGGTGGGTTAGGATATTGGGGGTTTTGAGCCGGTTGGTTTGCTCTAGTGTTGTTGGGAGGATTTGGCTGCTGGACGCCTCCTTGTGGCTAGTTGTTTCCCTGATTCCTAGCTCATTTATTTCTACCTTTCCCTCGTTTGTTATTGGGGGCTAGTTGGTTGGGACGATTCTGCTAAGCAAAAACTTGTCCCATGGGTGTTGGTGGAGCTGGGGTGGGGGCTGTGGAGGCTTGGACAAGTGGTGAATAGTAGACTTGGTGGGGTGGGGGCACTACAAATCTGGTCATTTGTCCTGAATACTGTTGTTCCAGCCAAGTTGGAGTCTGCATAGGTTGTGTGTAGGAGGTTGTGGCTCCAGAATGAGACATCAGCCTTGAGTAGTCAGTAGATTGGTTTGGGTGAGAAACACTAGTGATGTTACTTGGTTGCGATGGCATCATAGAAGGTGTCGCATGGTACTGTGAGTGATGGGAAACTGAACTTATGATGCCATCTGCAGCATGGGATGCCCCTGGCGCATCGCGGTGAGAGGTGTCAACACAGGGAGTGTCTGGAATAATGGTGTAAAGGTATCCTAACTGAGCATAAATTAAATCAAATTGTTGTGCCTTCAGGATGGCCTCTTCCTTAGACTAGGGGTGCTCAGAGGCGACGTCCTTAGCTATGGGTGGTAGCAAGGTCTTTAAAAACCAATCGAGGAATAACCTATCTTCCAGCTGAATCTTGTACAAGCTCCGACGTCGCCGCCATCTGTGGATGTGGTTGGTTTTGTGAGTTGTCTTATTTTGGCGGCAAGATAGGAGTATCTCCATGCCCTCATCATAGTGGACAAGGAGTTGGAAATACTGCAGGAACATGAAGTCTAAAGAGTTGAAGCTTGGGTAGGCGGCTTGCAAAAGCTCAATGTACCACTTGGCTACGATACCTGTGAGGGTGCGCTAGAACATCCTGAGTCTGATTGAGTCATCTATGATGTTGTTTGGTGAGCACCATAGATGAAATGTCATGATATGGTTTTGGGGGCACTCCCCTGCCTTCCCTTCAAACTTTGGGATGTCTGATGGGAGCTTAGTTGGCATAGGAGGCCAGTGGGGTTGGTGGTAGATTGGGTCATTGGTTAATCTATCCAAATCATGCAATCTAATGTGTGCCATGAATGGGAGATTAGCCCCAAGAATGGTGGGGCGGGGGGGGGTTCAATGGCGCCAGAGTTTGCAGGAACTTGGTGTCCTTGCATGACTGGGGGCACCTGAAATTGACTTCCCGTGACAGAAATAGTCGGATGGTTTTGGACAGGCCAATGCCCCCGGGTATGATAGGTGGTATTGTGGTACCAACTGGGCCACTGCCCCCAAGTATGAATGGGGGCACCATGGGAATGACAGGGCCACTACCACTAGGTGTAAATGGTGGTATAGTAGTCAGGATGGGGGTTTATGTGGGTCCACTACTAATGGTAAGCTTACTTATGACGGTATGTGCCATGGCACTGGGACAGCCAACAGGGATGTTGGTGATGAAGTGAGGCATGGACATGGGTCTACTGTCACTCACCCCTCCGAAGAAAGGATCCGGGTTTGCGTCATCCATGGGGCTAGATGGTGTAGTATGTAATTGTGTCTCGGATTAGTATGAATCTGAATTAGAGTCAGAGGCTATGTGGCCTTCTGATGGTGAATAGGGTTGTCGAGTATGGTCTCGACGGTATTGGTTTAAAGGTCCAAACTAAGGGGAATCCCACCTCAGACGAGAGGAGGAACGTGATGGATCAATGGTGTCTTTTTGGTAGTAACCGGTAATGAAGATATGGACCCTGATTTAATGGCTTACTAGTAGCTTGCAGGTGGTCGCTCGGCCACCAAGACTGCCAGAAGACAGCACTTGGCTTTTTCCTCACAGGTTTTACTAGTCAATCGGAAGGGGTCATTGACCCGTTTCACCTTGCAATTCCTCTCGTTGGCCAACTACTTTGGGGTTCTCGTGGTACTCCTCACAATGATTTTTAGGGCATAGCCTAAGCACTTCCCATAGTTTATGGCGATCAGGGACTTATGTCCTCAGATTGCAAGATTTGACTTAAAGTAAATTGATTGATTTTAGTGGTTTGCTCAATGTCATGAACTAAGTTTGGTTGATTAGAATGGTGTGTTTGTGTGCACTTTTATGAATGAGTTCTGTTTGTTTTAAATCCTTTTTTCAATTATATGGTGAGCAATTAAGGTTCTGGTTTTTCTGTGAAGCAATGGGAAACATGTAATATGTGAACCAAATGAAAAAGAACAAAATTGAAAGTGCAATTTTAAACTAACCAACATGTAAATATATTAACTAACTACCCTATCCTTGTATTCCTCTTAGACCAAGAAAGAGTGTTGGGCTCTCCACACAGTGGGAACAATCCCACCTGTAGATCCACAGGTCACTCTTCAAGTGTAAGGTTGGTCAACAGGGAGGACGCGAACGTCGTGAGACCCCCAATAGTCTCCACCCCCTCTACCTTCCAAGTCACTTATTTTTAATGGTTTGGAATAATTCCAATGATAAGTTCCTATTACTACACTTGCTCAACCCTTCGTCTTATCTCAGAATACCCCAGAGGGTGATGACTAAGTAGAGGAGGAAGGGTTGGGCAAGGAGGTTAATTTCCAGTGATTAAAAATGAAAAAAATGAAAACATATTTTTACTTATGAATATCTAACCACATAAACAACCGAACTAAAAATCTACTTGCAAGAAAAGACAAGTTGTTCGATAGAGGAAGCTAATCTGCACACACCGTCCGAACAGAAGCAAATAGGCAATCCGAAAGTCAGAAAGTTTACAATGTTGATACACGGCATTTAAAAATGGATCGGGCACATGTAGCATACATGTTTTTGCGGGGAGGATTGTGATCAAACCGTGGGCAATTAGCTCAAACGGTTGAAAACACACTTCAAAAACATGCCCGTTTACTCCTTACCGAAAACATATTTGTAAATTGATCAATAGTTTGGGTGTAAAACGTGACCAAACAGAGGTGAATTTTCTCTTTTCGGTCGTTTTTGCATAGTTGAACGATTTGAAAATCTGGGAATTATCAAAGGACAGCCGATAGTAACTGGTACTATGGCCGAATGAAAGAAACTAGAAAGAAATGACAGTAAAGAAAATTAAAGAAAACTACTAATCAACTATTTAAAATCTATAAAAACTACTAAACTCCAGGGATCCTGTGGGATTGACCCGACGGAGTCGCCAAGCTGTAGCCAAGGAAAAACCCTGGCTACGTGTAGAATCACCTACTTTCCGTATATAGGACAGAAGGATAGATTCTTTGGTTAATGAAGTACCTACAATGAAAGGTTAGATGCAAACCATGGGTAACTTGTAATAGACCATTAGAAAACAAAGAAAATATAAAGAATCTATGAACTACAAACTAACTAGACAAACATGAAACAGAATACCTTCCTATCTGGTTTGAAAGAGGGCCANGGGGGGGGGGGGGGGGGGGGGGGGGTGAATAGCTTGAGAGTGAAAGGTCTCTCAAGGTACTCACACGGGAATTATGACGATAGGGAGGATGAATCATGTGTTTGATGGTGACCCCTACACCTCTATTTATACTTTTTCTCAACATTTTAGGGTTTTTAGCCCCTGGTTTAGGGTTTTGGGCCCTACGCAGGGTTTTAAGCCATTTTCGCTTGTTCCTTAGCTCCTTTTGGGGTTTTTAAGATCTTTTGAGACTTCGTCCCTCTTTTTGAGATTTTTAGCTCCTTTTTTAGCTTTTTGAGCTTTTTAAGCTCTTTTGTGGGTTTTAAGCCATTTGAGGGTATTTTTGGAGCTTTTTGAGAGAAAAACATAGGTTAAATGGGTGTATGGGTAGAATGGGTTAGGACATGGATGTCTTTGCATGGTGTAGGCTATATGAGCATTTTTTTTGGGCTAACGGGACATACTTCATAATGTTTATATTTGAGACTATCACTTAAACCCTCTTTTTCCAAATCTAGAGACATCAAAGGACATACTCCATTGAGAATAAAGGAAAACAATGAAAATGATTATGATTCTCATACACATAATTTTGGTCAAGAGACTCTTTTGTCAATTAAACCTTGTCAACATGAGAAACTAACTAGGATTGGACACCCGTCACTTCTATAGACCTAGTTTCCTGTGGTGGGTGTAGATGTGACATAACAAAAATATGAATCTCAGATAAAGGATCATTTGAATAATCACTTAATTGAACATCTTCCTCTAGATGCATTGTGTCAAAGAATTTCTTATTTCCTCCAAATATGAAACGCTAACAAACCATCTAAACCCTAAAACTACCATAAAATTTCTTGAAGATGCTTGCTAGTTACAAAAATCATTCCATGATTTCCAAAGGTAATAAATAATATTGATGACCATATCAATGAAAAACTGCATACAAGTCTCTTAAATTTAACACTATCATATCATTTAACGTTTATATTTTATTTTATGTTGATAGCATTTTCTCCACAATTTATAAATTGAACTAATATACCAACATATATTAATATTAAATGAAAATAGCCAAATGCACTAATTTCCTTTAATCCATGATCTTAGAAAGACTACAATTCCACTAACATTATTCATGTATTTAACTTATATATATATTCCATAGAAAAAAACCTTTATTCATTCGAATAACCTGGACTGCTCCGAAGAGCTTACAATTCCGCTTTGCTTACAAAATCAATTCACAGCCTAAACAGCTTGCAAATTCTTTTTGTACAAAACTGTTTTGCATACATTTTTTTTCAACTTCTTCCTTTCAACCAGAGAACGAACTTTCATCCTGTGGTTCAACTTTTGCCTCACCACTGCCTCTTGGGTAGGTGCTCTTATAGACTGCGTCTTTCCCACAAAAATAGAACGGTTCTGAGTATTGCGCGTTCATCACTACAGCTTGATCATAATAAAATCCCTGTGTATTTTTTAATCATAGAGGGTTGTAGAACAAAAAATATTCTTCTTCACCAATGACCTCACCTTCAATGATCCCTAGTTGGATGGCTAAAGCCTGTTTAGACAGCATGTCATCTTCTTTGTTGAATTCTCTATAAATGTGATCGAAAAGGATACCTTCAAAGGAAGGATGTAAAGACTGGATTGCTTTTAGCAAGTTTTTCAAGTGAGGAGCACTTATATTGTTTCTTCCTTGAGCCCACTCTATAACTGTCTTAGAATCCCCATAGATATGCAACTTTGCTAACTGTTTATCCTTTGTTATCTTAAGAGTATCCCAGAGCGCTAAGAGCTCAGCTTTACTGTTAGTTGCTCTGCCCAGTCCCAACTTAAAGGAGATTTTTTTTGTTTCATTTAATAATATTACCCCTCCATCCCCCCCAATGGGAGGATCACCTTAACTGGCACCATCAAAAAAATCCCATGGAGACATTTGTCAATCACAGGGTTTTTTACCGCTGTTGTTTTTCCACTTTTGGGAGATTTTCTGTGTTCTTGTACTTTTTGCACCATCAAAGTTGAGGAGATATCAATGGGAGTCCACAAATTCTTGAAAATTTCTCTATTACGTGCCTCCCATATGGTGAATACAAATAGCACAGGAAAAGCACTAAACTCACATACCACTTTTTTGTTCCACCATTCTTTTGTTCTATGTTCCCATGTTCCTTACATGTCAATAATCCTGCCTTGACAGAGTGTTCTTGAAGAATCATTCCACACCTGAGCTGTATATGGACATGTGCCAAAGATATGGGAAGTGATTTAATCTTCTTTCTTGCATAAGACACAAAACCCTCAGCCCTGCAAGCCTCTTTTTCTCAATTTCTCCCAAGTCAGAAGTCTGTTGTTTATTGCCAGCCAAAAGGTGAGAATGGTTTTCAACAGACTATTTGAATCCCCAAGTCCCTGCCACCACCATGATTATCTCCTTCAAACGTCTCCAACATTGCCACTTCATACCCCTTTTTGGTTGTATAGTCTCCATCTATTGCATCCCTTGTCCAAATTAGTTTATCCTGTGTTTCTTCATCACGGCTAACAAAATTTAACTCCAGCACGTTAGTGTAGTTTTTCCAACATCCTGCATCATATCCCTCTAGTTGTAGCTCAACGGCTCCCTTCCACCTTGTTCTGCCTACTTGGTTGTCTTGTTGCATTTGTAGGTCTGTGAGTTTAAAGCACCTTTGCTCACTGAGCTTTTTCAAGACCATTGGGGGTAGCCTAAAATCCTCCCCTGCTCCTACCCAAGGGTCTATGCCTAGCCTTATACTTCTCTCGTTCCCTATTTCCCATGTTGTCCAATTGCCAACGAGTGGAAAAGATAACACCATAGTTTTCTATCCCACAAACCCATTTTTGAAGGACTTGTTAGGGCTTCTGATCCAGTCAATCAGATTCATGTTTGGACAATATTTAGAGCACAAAACCTTCCCCAATATGGTATCTTTATTTTGCACGAGCCTCTAGAGGGACTTAGATGCCAATGCTTTGTTGAAGAGAGTTAGGTTCTTGATTCCCCATCCTCCCAATTCCTTGGGAAATGCTAAGGAAGTCCATTTAGCTAGAGGAATGCCTTTCTTTGTTTGCTTGCTATCCAGAGAAATGTGAAGCACTTTTTCCTGATTTTTGTCAGGATTCCTTTGGGAATGTAGGCTACTAAGAATCCCAATAGAGTGGAATTCTCTGAATCACAACCTTAATTAAGACCAATCTTCCTCCTCTAGACAAAAATCGATTTTCCCAGGAAGAGACTCGAGATTCTACCTTTTGATAGAGCCACATCCAATCTTGAAAAGCATAACTATTGGGTTTGAGAAAAAAAACTATATACTTGAAACCTTCAGCTATCATTTTTGTAGGTTAGGCTAGGATCTCTTTCAACCTTTGAGTTAAATCTTCTGAAAACTCATTGTGGACCAGCATCGATTTGTCTATCATAATCATCATCCCTGTAGCCTTCGAGTATTTTTTTATCAAAATGGCATATTCCTTCAAGTTTTCCTCATCCCCTATCCCGAACAGCAGAACATCATCCACAAACAAGGTGTGTGTAACTTCCCCCGACCTTGACACTTTGACTCTTGTAATCCTACCTTCCCTCCTTACTTTCAAGATTAGCCTAATCAAGGCATCAGCCACCAGAAGGAAGATAAAGGGGGACAAAGGACAACCCTGCCTTATTCCTCTAACAGGTCTGAAAAAAATAGAAGCAGATCGATTGATCAGGACTGCAAAGGAGGTGGATTGAATACACCCCATTATCCATTCAACCATATCCATTTTCATCCCTATTTTTATGATGTTCATCCTTTTGAAGGACCAACTCACCCTGTCATAGGCTTTGGATAGGTCTAGCTTTAAGGAAAATTCTCTCTGCTTCTCTTTCTTTATGGAATGTATTGCCTCCTATGCTAGGGAAACTGCATCAAGAATTTTCCTGTTTTGCAGAAAGCCAAACTGCTTCTCTGATATAACCTTACTCATAATGGGTTTGATCCTTTGGTAAATAATCTTTGCTACTACTTTATAGATCATATTGCATCAAGATATTGGTTTAAAGTCTTCAAAAGCATCAGCCTTCTTCTTTTTAGGAATTAGGGCTATGAAAGTAGCTTTCATGCTTCCTAGCACCTTCCCTACTCTTTTGGATTCCTTGACTACTGCCAAATTGTCCTCCTTTATCTTGTCATAAAAACCAAGAAAAAATTCTAGGGTGAAGGCATCTAGTCCAGGACTCTTACCTTTTTGAAAGGAGTGTAATACCTTCTTAATCTCTTCCTCTGTTATATCTTGAGTTAAATATTCATTCATTTCTTCTGTGATCACCCTTGGAAATAGATCTAGGACCTCTAGCATCTCAACTATTGGGCATCCTACTGGATCTTTGAATAGTCCTTGAAAATGCTCCACTACTACCTGTGTTTTCTCCTCGAAAGACTTATCCCATGAGCCTTTAGTGGTCCGGATCTCATGGATAGTATTGATTAATTTCCTCTGAGAAGCATATCTGTGGTATTATTTTGTATTTTGATTCCCTTCTGCTAACCACAAAGATTTTCTCTTAAGCCTCCATTTTTTGTTCTATGTTCCCATGTTCCTTACATGTTGATCATCCTCCCTTGACAGAGTGTTCTTGAAGCATCATTCCACACCTGACCTGTATATGCACATGTGCCAAAAATATGGGAAGTGAGTTAATCTTCTTTCTTGCATAAGACACAAAACCTCGGGCCCTGCAAGCCTCTTTCTCTCAATTTCTCCCAAGTCAGAAGTCTGTTGTTTATTTCCAGCCAAAAGGTGAGAATGGTTTTCAATGGACTATTTGAGTCCTCGATTCCTTGCCACCACCATGATTTCTCTCCTTCAAACTCCTCCAACATTTCCACTTCATACCCCTTTTTGGTTGTATAGTCTCCATCTATCGCATTCCTTGTCCAAATTATTTTATCCTATGTTTCTCCATCATGGCTAACAAAATTTAACTCCAGTAGGTTAGTGTAGTTTTTCCAACATCCTGCATCATCTCCCTCTAGTTGTAGCTCAACGGCTCCCTTGAACCTTGTTTTGCCTACCTAGTTGTGTTGTTTCATTTGTACATCTGTGAGTTTAAAGAACCTTTGCTCACTGAGCTTTTTCAAGCCTGTTGTGGGTAGCCTGAAATCCTCCCCTGCTCCTGCCCAGGGGTCTATACCTAGCCTTACACTTCTCTCATTCCCTATTTCCCATGTTGTCCAATTGCCAATGAGTGGAAAAGCTAACACCATAGTTTTCTATCCCATAGACCCATTTTTGAAGGACTTGTTAGGGCTTCTGATCCAGTCAATCAGATTCATATTTGGAAAATATTTAGAGCACAAAACCTTCCCCAATAGGGTATCTTTATTTTGCATGAGCCTCTAGAGGGACTTAGATGCCAGTGCTTTGTTGAAGAGAGTTAGGTTCTTGATTCCCCATCCTCCCAATTCCTTGGGAAATGCTAAGGAAGTCCATTTAGCTAGAGGAATGCCTTTTTTTGTTTGCTTGCAGTCCACATAAATGCGAAGCACTTTTTCCTGATTTTTGTCAGGATTCCTTTGGGAATGTAGGCTACTAAGAATCCCAATAGACTGGAATGCTCTGAATCACAACCTTAATTAAGACCAATCTTCCTCCTCTAGACAAAAATCGATTTTCCTAGGAAGAGACTCGAGATTCTACCTTTTGATAGAGCCACATTCAATATTGAAAAGCATAACTATTGGGTTTGAGAAAAAAACCTATATACTTGAAACCTTCACCTATCATTTTTGTAGGGTAGGCTAGGATCTCTTTTGACCTTTGAGTTAAATCTTCTAAAAACTCATTGTGGACCAGCATCGATTTGTCTATCATAATCATCATCCCTGTAGCCGTCGAGTATTTTTCTATCCAAATGGCATATTCCTTTAGGTTTTCCTCATCCCCTATCCCGAACAGCAGAACATCATCCACAAACAAGGTGTGTGTAACTTCCTCCGACCTTGACACTTTGACTCCTATAATCCTACCTTCCCTCCTTACTTTCAAGATTAGCCTACTCAAGACATCAGCCACCAGAAGGAAGATAAAGGGGGACAAAGGACAACCCTGCCTTATTCCTCTGGTAGGTCTAAAAAAATAGAAGGAGATCCATTGATCAGGACTGCAAAGGAGGTGGACTGAATACACCCCATTATCCATTCAACCATCTCCATTTTCATCCCTATTTTTATGATGTTCATCATTTTGAAGGACCAACTCACCTTGTCATAGGCTTTAGATAGGTCTAGCTTTAAGGAAAATTCTCTCTACTTCTCTTTCTTTATGGAATGTATTGCCTCCTATGCTAGGGAAACTGCATCAAGAATTTTCCTGTTTTGCAGAAAGTCAAATTGCTCCTCTGATATAACCTTGCTCAGAATGGGTTTGATCCTTTGGGAAATAATCTTTGCTATTACTTTATAGATCATATTGCATCAAGATATTGGTCTAAAGTCTTCAAAAGCATCAGCCTTCTTATTTTTAGGAATTAGGGCTATGAAAGTAGCATTCATGCTTCCTAGCACCTTCCCTGCTCTTTTGGATTCCTTGACTACTACCAAAATGTCCTCCATTATCTTGTCATAAAAACCAAGAAAAAATTCTAGGGTGAACCCATCTCGTCCAGGACTCTTACCTTTTTGAAAGGAGTGTAATACCTTCTTAATCTCTTCCTTCGTTATATCTTGAGTTAAATATTCATTCATTTCTTCTATGATCGCCCTTGGAAATAGATCTAGGACCTCTAGCATCTCAACTATTGGGCATCCTGCTGGCTCTTTGAACAGGCCTTGAAAATGCTCCACTGCTGCCTATGTTTTCTCCTCGAAAGACTTATCCCATGAGCCTTAAGTGGTCCAAATCTCATGGATTGTATTGATTCTTTTCCTCTGAGAAGCATATCTGTGGTATTATTTTGTATTTTGATCCCCTTCTGCTAACCACGGATATTTTCTCTTAAGCCTCCATTTTTTGTTCTATGTTCCCATGTTCCTTACATGTTGATCATATTTCCTTGATAGAGCGTCTTGAAGCATCATTCCACACCTGACCTGTATATGGACATGTGCCAAAGAAATGGAAGGTGAGTTAATCTTCTTTCTTGCATAAGACATAAAACCCTAGGCCCTACAAGCCTCTTTTTCTCAATTTCTCCCAAGTCAGAAGTCTGTTATTTATTTCCAGCAAAAAGGTGAGAATGGTTTTCAACGGACTATTTGAGTCCTCGAGTCCTTGCCACCACCATGATTTCTCTCCTTCAAACTGCTCCAACATTGCCACTTCATACCCATTTTTGGTTGTATAGTCTACATCTATCGCATTCCTTGTCCAAATTAGTTTATCCTATGTTTCTTCATCACGGCTAACAAAATTTAACTTCAGCAAGTTAGTGTAGTTTTTCCATCATCCTGCATCATCTCCCTCTAGTTGTAGCTCAACGGCTCCCTTCCACCCTGTTCTACCTACCTGGTTGTGTTGTTGCATTTGTACATCTGTGAGTTTAAAGCACCTTTGCTCACTGAGCTTTTTCAATACCGTTGGGGGTAGCCTAAAATCCTCCCCTGCTCCCGCCCAAGGGTCTATCCCTAGCCTTACACTTCTCTCATTCCCTATTTCCCATGTTGTCCAATTGCCAATGAGTGGAAAAGCTAACACCATAGTTTTCTATCCCACAGACCCATTTTTGAAGGACTTGTTAGGGCTTCTGATCCAGTCAATCAGATTCATGTTTGGACAATATTTAGAGCACAAAACCTTCCCCAATAGGGTATCTTTATTTTACACGAGCCTCTAGAGGGACTTAGATGCCAGTGCTTTGTTGAAGAGAGTTAGGTTCTTGATTCCCCATCCTCCCAGTTCCTTGGGAAATGCTAAGGAAGTCCATTTAGCTAGAGGAATTCCTTTTTTTGTTTGCTTGCTATCCACAGAAATGCGAAGCACTTTTTCTTGATTTTTGTCAGGATTCCTTTAGGAATGTAGGCTACTAAGAATCCCAATAGACTAGAATGCTCTGAATCACAACCTTAATTAAGACCAATCTTCCTCCTCTAGACAAAAATCGATTTTCCCAGGAAGAGACTCGAGATTCTACCTTTTGATAGAGCCACATCCAATCTTAAAAAGCATAACTATTGGGTTTGAGAAAAAAACCTATATACTTGAAACCTTTAGCTATCATTTTTGTAGGGTAGGATAGGATCTCTTTCGACCTTTGAATTAAATCTTCTGAAAACTCATTGTGGACCAGCATCGATTTGTTTATCATAATCATCATCCATGTAGCCTTCGAGTATTTTTCTATCAAAATGGCATATTCCTTCAGGCTTTCCTCATCCCCTAATCCGAACAGCAGAACATCATCCACAAACAAGGTGTGTGTAACTTCCTCTGACCTTGACACTTTGACTCCTGTAATCCTACCTTCCCTCCTTACTTTCAGGATTAGCCTACTGAAGGCATTAGCCACCAGAAGGAAGATAAAGGGGGACAAAGGACAACCCTGCCTTATTCCTCTAGTAGGCCTGAAAAAAACAGAAGGAGATCCATTGATCAGGACTGCAAAGGAGGTGGACTCAATACACCCCATTATCCATTCAACCATCTCCATTTTCATCCCTATTTTTATGATGATCATCCTTTTGAAGGACCAACTCACCCTGTCATAGGCTTTGGATAGGACTAGCTTTAAGGAAAATTCTATCTGCTTCTCTTTCTTTATGGAATGTATTTCCTCCTATGCTAGGGAAAGTGCATCAAGAATTTTCCTATTTTGCAGAACGCCAAATTGCTTCTCAGATATAACCTTGCTCAAAATGGGTTTGATCCTTTAGGAAATAATCTTTGCTATTACTTTATAGATCATATTGCATCAAGATATTGGTCTAAAGTCTTCAAAAGCATAAGCCTTCTTCTTTGTAGGAATTAGGGATATGAAAGTAGCATTCATGCTTCCTAGCACCTTCTCTGCTCTTTTGGATTCCTTGACTACTGCCAAAATGTCCTCCTTTATCTTGTCATAAAAACCAAGAAAAAATTCTAGGGTGAACCCATCTAGTCCAGGACTCTTACCTTTTTGAAAGGAGTGTAATACCTTCTTAATCTCTTCCTCCGTTATATCTTGAGTTAAATATTCATTCATTTCTTTAGTGAGCGCCCTTGGAAATAGATCTAGGACCTCCAATATCTCAACTATTGGGCATCCTGATGGCTCTTTGAACAGGCCTTGAAAATGCTCCTCTGTTGCCTGTGTTTTCTCCTCGAAAGACTTATCCCATGAGCCTTGAGTGGTCCGGATCTCATGGATTGTATTGATTCTTTTCCTTTGAGAAGCATATCTGTGGTATTATTTTGTATTTTGATCCCCTTCTGCTAACCACAGAGATTTTCTCTTAAGCCTCCATTTTTTTTTCTTCCTACAAAAGGAGTGCTTCTTTCCTTCCTTCCAGCTCTTTTATCTCTCCTAGTTGCCTCACACTGAAGAATCCTTCTCAATTATTTTCATATAACTCCTTAATTTGTAGTTCTATTTTCTTTAATTCTTCTTGTTGTCTTCTTCTAAACTTATCATCCCATTCTTTTGATATATTTTTAGCTCTATCCATATTGTCCCTGAATTCTTGCATAAAAGATTGATTTTGTGATTCCTACAGAGGTTCCCACACTCCTAGAATGAGGTCTCAGTATTCCTCCTCTTCTAGCCATTAGGGTTTAAACTTGAAAGGTGCAGGAGGTTTTACTTCCAGAGTTTGAATTGTCAGAACTATGGGGCTGTGGTCTGAATTCCCCCCTATTTCTACTGTAGCTTTCAAAATTAAATTACTCCCTATCAAGTTTTCCGAAACCAAGAATATGTCCAGTCATTTCAAGATGGCGTGATCTCCTCCCCTCATGTTTCTCCATGTGGGAATTAAATTTAATGGAGCCATATCAATTAAACCCTTTTGCTCAAAGAGACGACTAGAGAAGGGTCCCAGGGAGTCGGGTCTTTCATTTTTACTCAAACTTCATTACTAGTCATAGTTAAGTTTAAATCTCCTCCTAAGATCAGATTTGGCATGTCTAGGGCTCCAGAGCCTTCCATCCTTCCCCAAAAGGATTTTATTTCATAAAAAGGTCCATAAACATTCAGAATCGAATAATGCTTCCTTGTTTCACTGTCTTCCAACTCTGTACCCACAACTGATCCAAAACATTGGACTAAAATCAGATTTAAGGCAGGGCTCCATGCTGTTAGGGTTCCTCCTGAATGTCCATCTTCGTCACTGCTGGTCATTCCCCAATCCTTAATGCATTCTCTTACCACTTCTTCGGCCTTCTTCCCTTCTGGCATTGTCTCTTGCAACAGTAAAACAGTAGGACTTGTGGTGGCTAAAATTCATTTGAGGGTGACTTTCTTGGGTACCACCCTTAATCCCCTAGCGTTTAAGGAGATCATTTTCATGTAATAATTCCTCCTAGCGCTTTGTCTTTAAGCGCCCTTGAAATTGTTACTTGTATGCCCTGCTTGACGTCTAAAATTGCTTGCTTCTGTGGTTTTGAAAGGAGGGTTTTCCTACCCAATTGAGGTTTAATTTCAATACTTGGGGCCAGTCCTCCTGTTGAAATACACTCTTCCCCCGTACTTTTGTAGGCCCTGGGTCTTAGATTATATTCTTTTTTTTCCACCTTACAGGGAGTTCCCTTTGGTATATCCTTGGATGGTACTTCACTGCTACGTACAGTATCATTTTCATTAAAATCATTAATCACAGGATTAAAACTAATATCTTTACCTTTGAATCCCGTGAGTGATGTTCCTTTCTATCGAGAATCTCTATATTTGCTAGGGTTGAGTTGTCCATCCTCTGTCCTTTCTGTGCCACTGCTGAGGTGTCTTCCTCCCTTGGTCTCTGATCCATCCACATACTTGAATGTTTCCTGAGGGACCTCTATTAACTTATTTATATCCTTTAATTCATTCTCTCCACCTTATCGATCCTCCCTCTATCAGTTGTTGACCGCTATCTTCACCAGCATTTTGTGTTTCTTTCTCTACAATTATTTTTCTCTCCTCTCCCTCTGCTTCTAGCTGGATTATTTCGGTAGCTTCAATATTCTGCTTTCCCTTATCATCTCCTATCTCGTCTTCTACTGTTTCTGTGCCACCTTCTATGAATTCTACCTGCTCTACCTTCCCATCCTTCTATGTCCCTACCTTCTTGACCCAAACCTTCCTAAAGCAGCCTTCCTTCGGATTTTTTGTGCATTTTTTAATTAGGTGTCCAACCTCTCAACACCCATAACATCGAAAAGGTATTCTCCAATAGTCTAATCGCAGCCTCCACTGGCTCTCATGCATGTTTATCACTAATTATTCATACATAACATCCTTTATATCAGGCTCCACCAGAATTGTAGCATAGCGATGGTCCACTTTGGATTCCCAGCCCTTCTCTAGTGTCACGAATTTCCCAACCTTTTTGCTTATTGCTCTGAGACACTCCTCCTATAAAAACATCATGGGAAAACCTAGAAGTATAACCCAAACTTGCTAGAGATTATACGATTCCTTTTTCACATCGAGGTCTATCCTCCATTTTTGTAGAATTAATCGCAAGGGTCCCCACTGCCAGTTTCTATCCAGCAAATTTTGTCCATCCTCTTCCTACCGCATTTTCATCAGAAACCAACCTCTTGGAAGCACGTGGAATTTTGGCTTGTATCCGAGCTCTCCCTCCCAGTTATATTTTATCCAATTCTACATTGCTTCCCGTCCAAGGTTTTTTCCGCAGAAATGACCCACTAAATCTAACTTCAGATAGTCGGGAATTTCTCTAAGTTCTATGTCTTGGCCTACAATTTATTCCACATTATTATTCCCCGTTCTTACTCCCTTAGATTTGCGTGTCTGATTGTTGTTGATGTTTGCGCAATTATTTTTTGCGGTGATATCATTATTTGTGTTCGTGCTTTTACATGCCTCAATTTTTTTTGCATGTGCTGAAGGACTGCGCAAATCCTCCTGCGCCTCCATACTAATTACCTCTGCATGTGTGGTCTGACATCTCTTTCCTTCATCCTCCTGCCTTTCCGTACAATGTACTTCCTCATCTGAGCAAAAAATAGAGCCCTCCCACTCATCTGGGGTGTAATCGACTTCGTCAATCTGCATCATGCGCACTTCTTTAAACCCTTCTTACCTCCTTGCTTATTTTCCTTCAATCTGCGCCCTCCCATCACTAGCAAAACTTAGAGAAAAAAAGCAAAAAAAATTCCCTGCTCCCTTCGCCTTTAACACCTTCCTGCTCCTTACCGCAGAGGTCCATGGCGCCCCCCTTCCATATATATATATATATATATATTATAAAAAAAAAATTACACCTCAATAAATATATTCTTATATTAACTTGATAAACCTAGGTTTAAGATAGATACTCCATACTCTTTTTTTATGCCAAAAAAACACCTTTTCGTTCTTCTAAAAGAATAAATAAAAACTTAGACAAGCATAACAAATCTCAACAAACTCTAAATATATGTTTATAATTAAAACAATAAATATTAAATTTCAAAATACTTCATACCTGCTATAATTCAAAAAATACTCCACTCTAGCTATATTTTTATATAAATTAAAACATAAAATATTTAATTTCATAATACTCTGAACATGTTATAATTAAAAAATACACCACACTCTAGTTATATGGCTATTAAGTAAAAATATTATTGACTTGCGAAACACTCCATTATTGGCATGGATAATTTTATGGGCTATATTAAGGGGGTTACAAAATTTTAGTGGGCTATTTTGTTATATGGAAATTTTTTTTCGGCTAAAATATATTCGCCCAATATTTTTTAGAAAAAACAATAAATCCAAAATGAATAGCCTTTTGTATATTAATGAGGAAAATGAAAAAAATTATTTTTCACCCTAGCAAAATCTCCTTCCAAACTATCTTTCGCCCCCAATTTATTGATAAAATCTAGTGAAATTACTCTTTCACCCCCAATTTTCAATAATGGAGGCTCCCAAGGGTTATTTCGCCCTCCATTTTCCTTGTAATTTAGGCATATGGTTGCATTTACTTGTATTTTTGTCAATTTTATTTGATACCTTCTTCCAGCACTTGATTTCCAGTATTGGAGGGAGAATCAAGGGCTTATTGTTTCTATTTATACGCTTTAGTGATTCATGGTTCACCCACATCATATTGCGCTTGCAGTGTGAAGGTTCTCATTGATGTGATTCCACTTTTCATTCTTAGTTTTCTCGACATTTTAGTCTTCACATAACATCTCCATTGCAGATAGATCAATTCTTGAAGGGGCATGTGTCACATGCAATTTATGAGAGAATACAAACTGACATCACGCTTTTCATCCAATAGTTAACATGGAATAGCTTTTTACCAAACTTTTTATTCTTTTTATCCACAACTATAATACATTATTATATTGTACATTTACCTTTTATCACAATTTTAGTATCATGGAAGCTTTTGAGGCCTATTGAATTCTAGGGCACTCTTGATTCTTAGGGCTCATTTGTTGTTATGAGGGTTTTATTCTATCCTAGGAGTATTGGTCTGTGAAAGTGTTATAGAGCTCAAAAGATATGATTTATTTTATGCCTTGCCATGTTTAAACTATCGACTGACATTTATATGTTGTTAGTAGATGCTACTCTTGATGGAGCACGTGATTTTTATATATTCAAACTGAATTTGACCCAGTTGTTTAAAATGTGCTTTTATTAGGATATTGCTCTGCAATTTTATGGGATCTAAGGCGTTAATGAGAGTGTATATGTTCATATTTTATGTTTATTATTGTTGAGTTTTGGGGTGTTTGTAATATAAATGAATGCACGATGATTATAATGGCGCGACTATAATGGAATGGTCATTGTTTTGGTTGACTTCTCATAGAGTTCTCCAAAGGGAACTTGTAGATTCTTTTATTTGTATTGAGAAGTTCATGACTATTATATTTTTTACTCGTATTGCAATTTACAGGAGGAGGGTGATGCTCGCCCGGAGAGTGATTGATTGATGGCCTACAGATTTGGCCCAGACACTATGTTCGGTTAGAACTGATCTCACAAAAAATGCTCATTTGGCATTCTTATTTAGATAAATCTCGTTTTATGGGGGGGCCGAGGCATTATGACTCATCTGAGGTACTAAACTTCATTATTTATTACTCAAATTTGGAGCGAAGCCGAGAGGTTGCCAATATACAGTATCATCCCAGGGGGTTTGCTAGACAGTTGATACCCACAGAAATAGCCCTGGTTTAAAGAGCCCCGGATAGCCCCGGAAAAAGAGCCTTCGTCAATTTTATTTGTGACCTAAATTTATTGGGTTCAATACTTGTTTTACGATATATTTTTTTTGTAAGGATCATTCAACAATAAAATATTTTTTGGCGATTTTATTTTATGTGTAATTGTTATCATCATCTAGAAATGGATCTAGCCTATGTAAGATAAATATATGATTTAACTAGAACATGATACTTCATTTCCATCATGATTGTGTATTATATGTACAATGCATGTTTGACTTGAGATGTAAACATTATGCTATTTCATATCTAGTCTTTTGCATTCAATGAGGGTGATAAAACAATTTTACCACATTTTGCATGCTTTCAAAATTTTCAAAATTTTCAACAACATGGATACAAACACCTCCTTAGTTTATCTGAGAAAAATTACTCATTAATAGAGTAGTTTTAATAATATGTGTGATGATGAGTTACTGTGCTTTCTATTCTTGTTGGTGTATGTTCTTATTTCTAATAACCATTGCAAGTTTTTAACTAACTCTAAAAATTCTAAATCAAATGCACATCAAATGACGTAATTCATATTTTGATTGTCAACAAAAGAAAGGAAAACATGGCATTCCTATCTAGGAAAACATGGCATTCATATCTATAAATAGATAAGCAAGTTATTTTTTCTTAAAGGGTAACTTAAAAAAGAGAGATTTAGAAAATAAGTTAATTGGGAATTCATACACTATATTAAGGTTGTGGGTCCCGATAATACTCCATGTTGTAATAATGGTTTGTAGGTGCCATAATCAGTCCACAATGTAAAGCGTTCAATTCTATCATTTTTTCGGTATGTCAATATTTGGGTGCCCACATGTTCGTTGGGCCATTAAGGGACGAGATAAAAAGTGGAGTCCCCACTTTCCCTGAATTAGTTAGTGTAGTTGTGCTTCACCAACACCTCTAGTTGTGAGTGACCCAATACTGCTTGTGAAATGTATAAATAAATCCCTCCTCTCCTCATTCATGATTTTGTTCATTTGAGGATCTAGGAGTTAATAGATTCGAGCTTTGGTATATGATCATCTATTGCACTACCTTAGTAATTTGCAGAATCAAAAGCTGAGACTTCCTAGCAAAAGATTGGCCAAGACATTACAAGATGTTATAATTTGATAAAATATTAAATATTAATTTTTACAATATTTTATAATTCCAAGATTTTACAAAATTCTATAATAAAATAAAAGATTAGCCAAAAAATTATATATATAAAATAACCTTCATATTTCCTATATTTAAGAAGATTCACCCATTTATTAAGATATGATTTTGGCCTTCAACCTATAATAAATTTGGCCAAATTATCATGTTACATCTCCTTGAATAATTTATTTCTTAAAAAATGTATGGTCATAAGTTAAGCTCAAAACGAAGCAACATATCAGTATCGTCCAAAGTCAAAGAATCTCCACTCACGTGTTTAAATTTTTTAAAATTTATTTTTATGATTTTATAAAGTAAAACGATTATATAAATTATATTTGTTGTGAACTATTGGCCCTCAACATATAGTGAATTTAAAATTTTGGAAAAATTATCATGTTACATGTCTTGAATAATGTATTGTGATAAGTTAAGCTCAAAACGAAGCAAGAATATCACTATCGTCCAAAGTCAAAGATATGTGTTTAAATCTTCTTCAAATTTGTTTTTATGATTTTGTAAAGTAAAATGATTATAAAAATTATATTTTGTTGTGAATAAGTATATTTAAGTTATTAATTTTTATAGAAAATTTAAATTAATTTTATTTTGATAGATCTTTTTATTTGATATTTGAGATGGATTACTATTTATATTTTTTTTCATCTACTCATGAGGATGAAACAAGTATACTGTCTAATTGATTCTATGGCCGTCCTTAAAAATTCGAAATAAATAATTATAAAAAAATATATAAAAATTAACTGGTAGCTAGGTGATGAGTGGATAACTGGATAACTCATATCTGATGAATGGATAACTAACAGTTCATGGTAGATAACTAGAAGAATGTGAAGTAAAAATAAAAAGAATATAAAAAATAATTGATAATTAATAAATGGATAAAGGAAAAATGTCCCTGATAACAGGTAGCTAGAAATGGATAACTCACACTTGGAATAATATGAGGAATAAAAAAATATTTCCAAACTGTTTTCCACTTTATAACTATCTTTCAACCATTTAATCCCTATCAACCTGATCAGCCACAAACTATAAGGGTGTACTAATTCATTTTTAAAAAGATTTTATCCTCAATACTTATCAAATCTAAAATTAAAATAAATCCATTTTAATATTTAACCCAACTCAAATATTAATAAACATCTCCACATCATAATCATGCAGCATTATTAAAATAAATTTATATTAATATTTAACCCAATTCTAATATTAATAAACATCTCGAAATCATAATCATGCAGTATGCTTTGCTTTTAAAGAATTGAACAGTAAGATTTGCTGAGCTAAAAATATACATTATGCTAACGACAGCCACTAAACCCTAAGCGCCTCGAGCGCACTCAGAGACTTCCAGCAATACCCGGATTCCCGGCTACTTCTATTTCCAGGCTATACACGGGTTAACTTTATATCACATTAGAATATACACTCTGTCAGTTCTTTTTGTGGCTTATATTTCTTCAGGCCATGGACAAGTAGAACCAAGAACCAATTTCAGATCAGTATAAATACAGTACCCAGGCATTCCCCATAATTGCCCTGGCCTCCTTGGTTTCATTTTCTCTGTATTGACTTGGCTTTGGTTTTTATAAGTTCTAGCAGCTATATACTTGGTAAGTAAGTTATATATTATGTAAGAATTAGAGTTTTTGATTTTACATTAAATTTTGATAGCTTTTTCCAGAAGAAAATAGCAGTTTCTTGTTATTTTTCACAATAAATTTTGATAATTTATAATCTTGTATGTATATTTATTAAGAGATTTGTGAAACTTAATTGACGAAAATTATTTTTTTTAAACAAATATTTATAAAATTTTGAACAGTAACCTTACACAAAAAGTGCCTTCAGAATATACCCATCCACAATTTATTCTATGCCCAATAAACCTAACAGATTAAAAAAACGAACTTACTAATTTTGTATTTAGATCCTAAATATGTTGTTCTGGTTGCTTGCTGTAGAAAAGCTGAGTAGTCCGAAGTGTGCGAAGACAATCATGGTTTTTACAGAAGAACAGGAAGCTCTGGTGAAAGATTCATGGAATGTTATGAAAACAGACGCAGCAGAGCTTGGATTCAAGTTCTTCTCGAAGTAAGCATTGAATCTTTTCCTGCTCCTGACCCGTAACTAATCTAATCTCTGCCTTACAGTTGGAAGGTAAGATTTAACAGATTTCGTGTATAAATTGCAGAATCTTGGAGATTGCTCCTGCAGCTAAGGGGTTATTCTCGTTTCTACGTGATTCTAATGTTCCCTTGGATCAGAATACGAAGCTCAAGTCACATGCTCTCAAAGTCTTCAAAATGGTGGGAATAGCTAGCATAATTAATAGGTCTGAGATCAATAAGATTATATTTTTCTGATTTATTCGAGGTGGTTTCTATTGTAGACCTGTGAATCTGCTGTGCAACTCCGGGAAGAAGGAGAAGTGACTGTGAAAGAAACCACTCTGACCTATTTGGGATCACTTCATGTGAAGAAGGGAGTCATTGATGCACACTTTGAGGTAATACCCAATGTCTTCAAGAACGAGATTTAATATTTAATGTTTAATATCCATGTTAATTATTAAACATCTAAATGGCTAGTCTGAATTAATCCGGGTGTTGTGCAGATTGTGAAACAAGCTCTGTTGCTGACAATCGAGGGAGCTGTGCCAGACAAATGGAGCCCAGCTATGGCAGCTGCTTGGGAAGAGGCTTACAATCACTTGGCTGATGCTATCAAAGCTCAGATGAAATCTGAACGCGAAACAGCAGGCAAAGCTCAGATCAAATCTGAACTCGAAACAGCAAGCGAAAGTGCTCCGCAGTGAGATCAGTGGGGGCCTTCGCTACCTACTCTTCCAAAGCGCCAGGAATTCTCACTTATCCTTCCATGTAACTGCTCTTAAATATCCCAATGTCAACTCAGGTTGTATTACTTAATTTGGATTTCTGTTAAATATCCCAATGTCAAGTCAGGTTGTATAATTCCTTTGGGTTTCGACTTGTGTTATATATTTCGGAATTTAGGTTCCTACCAAGAGTGGTAATAATAAAATGTGGTTGATGTCATTTTTGCCTCCTCTTATTTGTAAAGTTATATTTTATCTTTAGCATTTCTGCAATTGCTACCGCATTTCTATGTATTATCAATATTTGATAATATAAGTATTTCATTAGAATACTAATTTATCATCACTAAAGTAAGCATATATTTCACATCACTAACATATATAAAAGAAAAAAGAAAGAGAGAGAATGGATGGACTCTGCACTTAGAAGGAATAGACCTTTTCATTTATTAAATAATAACTCATCTTTGCTTTAAATTCAAATATTTTTTAAATATCAAATTTGTAATTATATATATGGATGGAGTACACACTTACATGAAACAGACTTTTTCAATTAAATAAGGAAGGGTTGCAAAGCAACTTAATTAAATAAGGAATGGTTGTAAAGCAACTTAGTCTCTGCTTAAGGAATATATACTTGTGATAGATAGTTCAATCGTCATAGATAGTTAAATTTCTTCCAGTTGGCTTACTGCTTTGACTTTGCGACCTAGAAAACTAGGTACCTCTGATGTAGAACTTTTCTGCTTCACAAGAACAATGCAACAATATTATGCATCGCTCCTTTGATCGATCGCATTTACTCTTGCTTTATCATTAGCCAAACGATCAATGAGAAATAGGAGCTAGAAGAAGAGTCTTACCCAGAAAAGAACCAAACATACATGGCACATACAATTGAAAGAAACTTGTCCATATCTACGAAATAATCTTTATGAAGTTTGGTAATATATCCTAGTAATTAGATATATCCGTAGATCTAATGCTCGTAAGTTGTTCCTCGAAGTTGAGAACCGAGAACCACTCTATCAAACGTCTAGAGATCAAAACGTTTCCCAGCGGCCCTAGAAACCAAGATTCTGAATGCCAGAAAAACATAAACGTTTCCCAGCGGCCCTAGAAACCGAGATTCTGAATGCCAGAAAAACATTTGACACCCGTTCTTCCCTCGTCGAAATGTATGATAAGATACGAGCATTAGAACTGGGATTGAACGCCCCCCATTGCCAAAAGTAATTGACAGAGATAGGGTGGTATCACCAATAGAAGCAAGGTCAAGTCTAAAGTACAAGTGGATCGACCTCATCATGTCCACACATGTGAGCTCATGTAATGGAAAATGCCAATACGTGTAGCCTAGCCGCTAGAGCCTTTATACATGGATTAGGTTGTTTCAATATGTTTAGAGAGAGAAAATTCTTAGATTGCACATGCTGAACTTTGCTTAGCTCAGTATTATTTATGCTTAGTATTTATATTTTATGTACTTGTATATCATAAACAGAGTAAATGCATTTCGATTTAGCCGTAGCCAATAACGACCCATCAGCAGGAAAGAGGTAGCAGGTCGAACGTAGGAACGCCATGGTGTGCTGTATTTGCAAGGGTATTCAGATGTAGGAACCAGTTCCGTATGGGGGCAGGTATACTGCGAGGTCTATTTAATTTCAGGCCTATTTTTTAAGATCATTAAAGGCATTGTGCAAATTACATAGGTGGACCAAAAATTAGGGACTAAACTTAAGGAGATAATAGTAGCATAAAATAAATCGCCAAATGTATACGTATCGACACAAGTGGAAAACATAAATGAACTTGGAAAGAGATGGATCTACCCCCAACCTCTATCGAAATGATAACCTATGCCTTTGACATTGCAGACAACGCTCACATCAGCCCCCGAGATGCGAGACTACATAGAGTAACCGTTGCATGCAGTGAGGTGCTTACCAGGTTACCTGGACTAGTGGCTCGTTGTGATAAACATCTGGTGCTTGGTGCTTGATGCATTTGCATGAGAACCCGCTAGGAAAGTAATCCACAAACAAATCCTGTTATAGCTTCAGAGCTCTCATTGCTAGCTGATTCAAAAGCAGTTATCCTTCCATTTCTATCTGATTTTGTCGAAGTATCAAGATTGAGCCTTCACACCCACAAGAAGATGATGATATTTAGTGAGCAGAGCTGTAATTTGAGCCCAACATCTTCAGTTTTCTCTAGGAAGGAAGCCAATAAATTGTTTAGCATCCTATTGAGTGACACCAACAAAAGTTCTTTGATCGACAAAGAAATCATTTGGTGGGCTTCCATTAATCAATAATTCATTCATTTTCTCTTGAAAAAAGTGTGGTTGGACGAGAAAACCTCTCCTCGCAAAATGAAGCCATAAACCAGCTAGGTACCCTGACAGAGTCATTGTTCTCGGCTCATACTGCGTCCGTATATATTAATATCGGACTAAAAAATCATCTTTGATATAGGGGTAAAATATCTCTGTCTATGTGATTCAATGTTGTGTGTTAACTAGTTCCATTTTCTTAATGTTTATGGTTGGTAAATTGTTTGTTGTTTCAAATTACAGTCCAAATTTACTCTTACATTATCGTTGAACAATTATACCTGAAACTATATTTCTTCCCTTTTTTTTTCACCAACAAAAGAAAATGTATGATTTCGGTATTTGCTCTGTGATTACATTTTATGCTAATTGCCTAAACAATATTATGTATATTTAAAGAGCCTCACATGGTACTCATTGTGTATGTTTACAAGGTTACATAGACAAATGGTGCAGTTGCTACTTTCCTTGGAGTTTCATCATGGTTGGTTTTGATGAATTAACTTTAGGATCCATAATTTTCTTCGACTCTCAACTCAAGCTTCTTTTTGCATATAATGCCAGAATTTATTGTCTGTCGCAGCCATTCACCATCGACCTTCTCAGATGAAATTCCACTAGGCCGTCCTTTTTGAAGGGACACAACCATCGATCCATTTGTTTCAGCTTTGTATCATGGACTGTGCTCTTTCCACCCTCTAGTTTTATTTTGCATATTCATCAGACTATATATGTATATAATAACGACAAGAATGATTATATATTTTTTTGCAGAAGAACAAATTGAATAGATGACAGCAATGGAAGAGCTTGGTACATGTTGTATCAATGTCTCTTTCCCAATATCAACTGAGGCAAATAATAAACACATCTTTATGTTAGAATTTAACTCAATTAAATAGACATAAATTGTTGAAAACAAAAGCTCCACAAATAATCAAAATGTTTGAGCGATGGGAGAAGAGAAGATTAAATGAATTAGGGGCGCAGGTGGTGTTTACCCAAGTAATGAGATTCTGAGTGGCATATGAGCTTCGATGTAGAATATTTGTTTTTAAAGAGGCTAGGGAATAATGCTACATATTATTTCTAGAAGTGACAGGCTCCAAGTCAGAAGTTGTGGTCCTACAAGGATCAACATTTCGGATCAGAATACACGTAACATGTTTGACAATTCTTTGTTTTCCACCATCTCTCGGGTCAAACTAGATTCGATGTAGTTGCATCAAGCCTAATGTCTACTAGGCCTCGTTAGTGCTCTATCATTAAGAATTGCATATAGAAATGGCAACAGGAAAGGCATGTACAAATTCAGAAGCAATAATTATATGAAATTCCCGTGCAGTTAATCATATGTTGATATAAAGATGAAGATGATTCTTACCGTAATGTTGAAAAAGAAGCGACCACTCGAGAGGTGTAGGTTACACAACGTCATCAATTTCTTAGTGCAGAGTCAATTGCAGACTGGAGCAGGACCAACTAGTAATAATATCTCTGCTAACTCGTTTTTGGGAAATCACGGATTTTTTCAAAATTTGTAGCTTGTTGTAATGGTAGAATAAGATTTATTCAAGGTTTAGTGGCACAATATGGTTGGTGAATCAACTTAGATGAGTCAACAAAAATAGTTGGTGCTACTATGGTATGTGGTTATGCAGGAAAATATTTTCTTCAGAGGGAGGAGCTATGCAATCAGCAATTCATAAAGACATCCAGGAACCTTGGGGGCTACAACAAATGCACTACTGATAGAAGACACATTATTGGTAGAAGAGGTGATTGCAGGAAGAAAGCAGATGCACTACTGATAGAAGAGGTGATTGCAGGAAGAAAACAGATGCACTAGTGATAGAAGAGGTGATTGCACACTAGTGATAGAAGAGGTGATTGCAGGAAGAAAACGGATGCACTACAGATAGAACGGGTGATTGCAGGAAGAAAATGGTCTACAGATTAGGGATAAGGCCATCACCATCTTCAATTCTCTTTTGTTGTGAGGAAAGAGAGTTCTACTTGCATCTCTTTCCAAACCGACATTGGAGTGGAGTTGGGAAAAGAATACGAGTTATGATGGATGTGGTGGACATGGTGCAAAACTGTGACACTACAGGGATTAAAGTACATACAAGTGTCGATCATGCCAATTTCCACAATGAGCCACCACAATTAACCTCCGTGGAGAAATGTAAAACCTATATCCAACATTTAATGTTGGAGAGCTAATGTTAAGCCCATCTTAATATTAATTCACATTTTTTATGTTTTTCACATTTTGGATCAAAAGGACTATAGTAAATTTATGTGGAATTGGGCCTAACCTCATTTTGAGGCCAAATAAGAAGTCCAAATTATTCATTGGTGGACAAAACCGTAGGACGGATGCCACTCGCTGAACAAAAGTGTTTTGAATAAAAATCTAATGTTTAAAAACAAACTTAAAATAAATTTTACAATAATAAATAGGCTTTTGTTCCAAACTAATGAAAATGGTTGCAAGGCAATTACAAGAATTCAAGGACTAATAATAACTTATCTTTGTTTTAATCTCAAATGTTTTTTGAGTATCAAATTTTTAAAGGTCCAAAATCTTTTGAAATAATTTCATTCTCCTTAACGATGTATGTTGATTACAATGATTCATATATTATATAATTAGTATACTTTAATTATCATGTTTTTGCATATATCGGTAGTTGTTATTCTACTTAATACATATTATATAATTTAAAATTTTTAGTTTAAAAGTTATCTAACTTATAGTGGTTTTATTTATTTATTGGTAATAAAGTGGTATTTTGATATACTTATGGATATATGTTTATATGATTTATTTTTATTTATTTACTTATATGATTATAAAGATTTTAGAAAAAGAAGGAGGAAGCTCAATTCAATTTAAATATAGTCAGGCATACCTTAAGTAAGAGAGATCATAATGGTTTTTAAAAGTAGAAAAATGAGGATTAGTAGGTGCAAAGCAGTTAATATACTAGGATCAACATATTAGAAATATAAATTTTCAAAAAAGATATCTAATAAAAATGAGTTTTTAATTTAAAATGTATATAAAAATGAGGTTTAATAAATACATTTTAAGAGATAGAAAAAAAAATTATGTGTATTATTTAATGTCTTAACTAAATTGCTATGATTTACTAAATGATTATGTATGCCCTTGTCAAACCTTGTTACATCTCATCCAACATAAAAACATACTTAAAGACTTCATGTTAAAACATGTGTACTATAAAAACAAACATAAAAACCTCATATTAAAACCAGTGCATTTTAAAACAAATGAATTATGACATCAAGCTAATATGAGTATATGATAAAATCAAACATAAAAATACTATGCTGAAATCAATCCACATTAAAATAAATAAACATAAAAACCCCACTTTAAAATAGATGTTGAAATCAAAACATCACAAAAATAAGCATAAGAATCCAAGCTAAAATTAAAACACCATAAAAATAAGCATATGACCTTAATGCACCAATCATTAATGGTCTATCTTTTATGAACTCAATATATTAAAATATATTTATAAGATTTTTTTGTCACTCATGATTTTATATATAAATGTGTGTGTTTGAAAGAAAATTTGACAAGACTTTCGTTTCATCCTTTAATAGCCAAATGGAAATGGAATGTAGTGTTAAGTACTCATTATAAGAACAACAATTGGTAACCTTGAAAGACTCAAGTAGATTGGAAATTACATTACAAGAAAAACATCTTTTAACATAGGTTTTATGTAGGTATTTAGTATTACAAAATTGAGAAACATTATTAAAAAAAACCTCTAATAATACTTCACATTAATATGGATATTTTAGCTCACATTAATATGGATATTTCATTAAATATTTTAATGAATGTCAACTCTAATTTAAAAAAAAAACTACATAATGTTTTTTAACAATGCTTTATTCATAAAATGATTATTTCTTTATGTTGGACTTTTTAAATTTCTTCGTAATAAGGTTGTATTCTTATATACGTATCAATATATGTTTATTCATATTGGAATTTTTAAATTTCTTAATAATAAAGTTGTATTTTGATATACCTATGGATATATGTTAAAGGGTTTTATTTCATTTACACATTGATATGGTTATAAGGAATTGAGAAGGAGAGGGAGAGAAGAAGAAGCTTTAGGAATTACTTGAGTTTTTAAGAATTATTTGAGTTTTGAGAAATCATAATGTTTTTTAAAAAATAGAGAAAGAATGAAACAAATGATAAAGATTGGTAGCTGGAAATTGGTTAATATATTACCTGACCAGTATATTATAGATTTATAAAAAATTGTTCCAATCAATGATATCTAAGATATCTAGTAAAAATAACTTTTTTAATTAAAAATACATATTAAGATAAGGTTCAACAAATACATTTTAAGAAATAAAATAAAACAAAATAATTATGTATATTATTTAATATATAATTAATGAAATTGTTAGGGTTTACTAAGTTGCTCTCTATATATTTTTCAAACCTTGTTACATTTAATCCACCATAAAAACAAGCATAATGGCGTTATGTTAAAACTAGTGTTCTGTGTATAGTAAAAACAAATTAATAACATCATGATAGGCTAAAATCAAACATATTGAAATCATATCATATTAAAACGAATTAATAACATCATGTTAACATGGATATATGCTAAAATCAAACATAAAAATATCATGTTGAAATCATATCACATTAAAAAATAAAAATATATACTAACTCCACTTTGGTTAATTCAATATAAATATCAATAAAAATAAATCTTAAAATCAAGACATCACAAAAATAAAAATAAGAATCCATGCTAAGATTAATACACTATAAACACAAAAATAAGCATAAGAATTCATACTAACCTTAATACTTATACAATGAAAATACTAAGCATAACCAACCTTAATACTTATACAATGAAAATACTAAGCATAACCATCTGACCCATATTGGAATCAATGCACCAATTATTAATGATCTTTCATTTATGAACTAAATACTATTATACTAGCATTTGCACCAAGAGGTGCAAAAAAACGTTGAGAGGGTAAAAATATTCTGTCTTTTTGCAAGTCAACCTTTGTGATTTACCTTGGGAGACTGCATATTAATAGTGAGTTTTGAAATTTTAGGTTAAGACATTTATAATTGTTGTGTTTTAGGGTTTTGATTTTTTATTATAAATTGTGCAAGAAATAATAAAATTTAACTGATAGTGACCTAAAATTAACACGTGCAATGATTATGCCCAATATTTGCAAATAATAATAAATTTCAAGCTCCCGTAATCCGCAACCCGAAAATTGCGGGATGAGCATTTTGGGAAAGATTAGCGGGATGATGATCAGCGATATATATGTTATTCGATCTTTGATCGACGAATCAAAAGTATTCCGCAAATGAGACTTGCACGATAGATTGAATCGGACTAGCTTGGCAGAATATTAAATGTACCCACGATTGGGCGGTCCAGATGAAGGCATGTTGCAGATTGAGGGTCTCTGTTGATTCCGTTGAATTAAATTGTGCAGGTGTTATCCTTGGTCTTGATATTGAAATTGTGCACATAAAAGACTCATATCTTGATAAGAAGCTAATCCACGATGAATATAACTTGAGAAGCAAATGAAATCTACGTGGTTCGAGATTGATTGATGAACCAAATCTCCCAGCATGGACAAAATCTCCCGATGAACATGGTACATAAAGGACATTCCCACATACAATCTGTTTTTTCTGACCAAAAATTGAGTCCCCAGACGCCATTCGCAACATCCTATAGGTCAAGACCATGTCCCCAGCATCACCTGTTGTCCCAACTCTGAGGATCCGTAATGAAATTTAGATATTTGAAACAACAAATCTCGCCTCTACATGAAGCAAAGAAACGCGACCAGCCAAATTTGAGGCTTATCCCACCTCCAGCATAGGAAAAAGGAAAAGGAAGGTCAATTCCAAATGCCTTGACCCACCTGGGCAGCAACGCGGGAGAACACCTAATTTCTTATCCATGGCCAGTATGATAATTCAATATCAGAGGAGATGACTTGACTGGATTTTCTACAAGGAATGAAGATCCTCACTCACTTGTCACATGTATTATTGTTATGATTGCCAGTTGTCAAGTGTACAGCTATGTTGGTAATTTATTTTCAGGTATGTCTGGGTCACCCTATATAGCGCCACCCTCTGGAGCTATTGAAAAACGGGGATGAATGAACACTGAGAGAAAAGCCAAAAGTGCTCAATTACATGAGGTATTGAGTTTTCTTGCAGACACCAATGGTTGTATGGTTCGAGAAGCTCATTTGTCAAGGGGTACTGATGGTTGGCGAATATGAAATTATGTTCATTTATCATCCTAGTTGTCTGCACTAGGAAATTTCCAACCATCGGGGCCTAGATGTGATGCACTTTGAATATTTTCTAATAGTCATACCTCCAGCTGCACAATACGACGGTTTTCCTGTCCCTGGAGTGTCTCCCTAGAAATCCTCGAAGAGGTCACGACTTCCAAAGTCCCACTGCATGGGGGGCATGTTCAGCAACAGCCAGTCGGAGCGAATGCTCATACTGGGGTGGCGGGTGTCCAAAGTCTTCATCACCTCGTTTGTAATTCCCACTTGCTAATTTTCTCTAAGGTGGTGACGAGGTTGAGGACACACTCCACTGTATTGCATGTTGGAGAGCCTACTCAATGGGAGGTGAGAAGAACAAGAATGCCTCTCTCCAAGGACATAGGGGAATTGTGGACAAGGGTGAGCATAGAAAGCACATAAAGTCCTTTACCAGTCTGGAAACCATGCAGAAAGGCACCCTTGAGCACGAAACACACAGGCAGGGAAGGACACATGGCTGATTCAATGGACAGACGAGTGGTCGAGCCCAGTGTGCTTACTGCATCCAACATTATACCTATCTTACAGAGATGCAAATTCATTATAATTAATACATTTCACAAGAGTTTGAGCATTCCAGGGTTTCAAACCATAGTCATATCATAATATTAGTTGGTTAAGGTTTGTTTATGGTTAATATATTCCAAAACAGTGCTTGCTTATAAGAGCAATCTTAATAGTATATGGTTAAACTTGGGGTCCTCTTACATTGTTAATAGTTCAATTATTTTCAGGATCATTTGGACTCTCAACAAGAGACTCACACTAATATTGTGTAGTCAATAATGGGCAATGGTAAAGAAAATCATAATTTACTTTCTGTAACCGATTTAAATAACAACCCAAGCTATGAAAGCATTTTTTAAACCAATTCTCTGAACCAAACCTTAGTGACTCTCAATTAATTCGTTTAAGAAATTATTTCAAGGTCTCTTTGTTTAATTAGCGTGTTTTTTTAGTACTTAAGAGAAGAATGGTAATTATTTCAAGTTTTATTTGTTTCATTAATGGCTCTTCCACTTTCATTTGCACACAGCCAGGGAAGCAGACGTGGCTGATTCAATAAATAGACGAGTGGTCGAGCCGAGCGTGCTTATTGCATCCAACGCTATAACTTTCTATAATTTTATGCTAACAGAGATGCAAATTAATTATAATTATTACTTTTCACAAGATTTTGAGCGCTTAATATTAAAAATCTTATTAACAACGTTAGTTGGTTAAGGTTTGTTTATTTCAATAGTTGTACTT
The DNA here is from genome assembly GCA_001517045.1 of Pseudotsuga menziesii. NCBI lineage: Eukaryota > Viridiplantae > Streptophyta > Pinopsida > Pinales > Pinaceae > Pseudotsuga > Pseudotsuga menziesii. Next base: position 102,321 of record LPNX010956191.1, on the reverse strand, counting down.
AATTTATGGTTAATCTATTCCAAAACAGTGCTTGCTTATAAGAGCAATCTTAATAGCCTATGGTTAAACTACGGGTCCTTTGACATTGTTAATAATTCAATTACATTTCAAGATCATTTGGACTCTAGACCCAAATCTATGAAAGTAAATTTTAAAGCAATTCTTTGAACCAAATATTAGTGACTCTCAATTAATTCATTTAAGAAATTATTTCAAGCTCTCTTTGTTTAATTAGCGTGTTTCTTTTAGTACTTAAAAGAAGAATGGTAATTATTTCAAGTTTTATTTGTTTCATTTAATCCATTATTTCAAGTTTTATTTGTCCATTCAGCTTTTAATGTTGTATGAAACATTTAAAAATGATTACAACTCTTGGCATTTGTTTTCATTTATTTTTAAGACTATCATTAGGTGGGTAGTTATTAGGGAGATGTTTGTTCATGAAATATGTTACAAGTAGGGGTTTTAAAACTTTAAAACTTACCAATGTGTAATAGTTCTAGAACTACCCTAATGACAATAGTTGCTAAAGTGATAGAAAATCCTTTCCTTATGTAACGATACTAATAGTTAATCATTTGCTTCCATAAGGACTTAAAAAATAGTCATGCAACCCACACTAAATACCACAAAGGGCTTTAAATTTTATTTCTATTTTTTGTTATAGTTATAGTTAGGTATTTAAATTATGTTTTTACCCTAAAGGATTTTAAATTATGTTTATTTTAAATTATCAACCTTTACTACAAAGCTTGACCTCAAGGGATTAATATAATTCAACTATGACCTCCCTAAATTTGGAGAAATCTTCACATCTCATTCACTACCACTTGCACTTATTTAAGTTACCATCATCTTTGAATTGTGCATGTGAGTATATATATATATATATGAGAGAAAGGGTCAATGATTTCTTACTCCCGCAAGCCAACCTTTGGGACTTACATTGGGAGACTACATATTAATAGTGAGTTTTGAAATTTAAGGTAAAGACATTTATAATTGTTGTGTTTTGGGGTTTTGATTTTCGATTATAAATTTTACAAGAAATAAGAAAAATTAACTGACGGCAACTTAAAATTAACGCATACAATGAATATGCCTAATATTTGCAAATAATAATAAACGTCAAGATCCCGCAACCCGCAACCTGAAAATTGCGGGATGCGGGTTTTGGGAAAGATTAAAGGGTTTGACACGAAATACTTACAAAAATTATCTTGCATCCCGCAACCGCAAAATATCGAGATGTGAGTTGCGGGATGCGTGTTGCGGGTTAGATTGAATACAACTTCATGAATTTTGTATTCCCGCTAAATTTCAATCTCCCGCAACCCGAAAAATGCGGGAGGTGGGTTTCGGGAAAGATTAGAGGGATGACACACAATACTTACAAAAACCATCCCGCATCCTGCATCCCGCAACCAAAAATTGCGGGATGTGGGTTTTGGGAAAGATTAACGGGATGACACATAATAATTACAAAATTTCTTCCAAATCCCAAAACGGAAAATTTTGGGATGCGAGTTGTGCGACGAAAATTCGTGCAAATAATAAATATCAAGCTCCCACTACCCGGATTGCGGGATGCGGGATTCGAGATGTAGAATGAAATAATATTTGCAATATCTTGTTATGAAACCGCATCCCACCAAGTTTAATCTCGACCATCCATTTGTTTTAATCCTGCTTTCCTAATTTGACCCGTGTAAAATATATATATAGGCTGGTCTTTTACAATTTATTTACCAATTTTTTACTGTTGTGAATTACTGCGCTGCGTGAATTATTGCGCTGCATGAATTTTACTAGGAAACTTCATCACAGTATAGTTCGATTACAGGTTAGTATCTTGGTCATTTCTTCATTCAATTTATTACTGTAGTCAATCCTGAATTAGTTTTAATTTTCGCTTCCCATTGTTTTTTCTTTTAAACAAAGTTTTTCCAATTTGCAACAATGGCAAGATCTACTCGTAGCAAAAACCTGGAAAAGGATATGTTAACCAAGGATCCAAACTTTGGTATTTTCTCAGATACCAATGGCAGAATCACTGAAACCTACCAAATTGAATGGTCTAGGGTTTATGTAATTTTTGACAATGACAAATTTTCTGATATTCAAGACAACCAGCTGGCTTACGAAAGAATCAGGGATTCTAGACTTCATTATGTTACTGCTAGACCTGCTATCCTCCCCTACAATGACATGGTCAAATGGATAGTAGAACATGCGGACCCGAAAGACCGTTCTTTGAACGATAGTAGAGGGTTAGAGATAGCCAATTTTCGTCCCGAGGTATTTATGAAGGCTTATGCCCTTAAACTTGTAAGACAACCCCTTAATGCAGAGTTTGAAAAAGCCTCCAAAAGTAGGTTCAATTTCGAAGAAATTTTAAAATCGTGGATGCACCAACCTAGTAAATTCTTGAAGAGGTCTGACAAGTTTTACCCTATCTCCTGGTTCAAAGAACCCTATTCCTTATTGGCAGCTATGTTATGCAAACTGTATGGCCTTCCTAATTGTTTTGTGTTTAAGTCTGAATGGGTTCCAGTAGGTCATCATGTTTTAGCAACCAACGATTCTTTCCCATGGGCATCCATGTTGTCGCTAGAACTCAAAATTTCTATCCAAGACTACCAGAAGTCCACTGCTAGAAAGAAACCCAATTTCTTCTTTTTAGCCTTCATTTAAGATATATTGTGCGCTGAGTTCGAATATCCATATTTGGGATGAAAGTGGAGTTTTCCCTCCCCCCCGGTGCCCATTTATTATTCAGAACTGTGGGATACTAACTATGCACCCAAATTATATGATATATGTCAACGCTTCCTTGGCACCATCTTTTTTTCAATATTCAAGAAGGAAGCTCCTGCATTTTCACCTAAAGCCACAGGTTTGATTGGTACAATGGGTGATTGGTATTTTGGTGAGTATTTTTCGTACATTAGAATTTGGGGTAGAATTGTCCCTGACAGGTTGGTTCTAGAAGAAGTGGCTTTCCAAACTGTCAATGATGGGGTTTACAGGAAGCTAATTGGCCCTAAGAAAAAATCTTGGCCCAAATTCCATTTGCACCTTGGATCGTTGGTTATCCCAAATTCAACCTGGGCTGCAGTATTGGGTGAACAGATACAGTCCTTGAAGCTTGGTTTTTCCACCAAGAGAAAACACGATCCCAAGGGATGCCTCGATGCCCACTTTAAGCAGTACCATATCAAAATTAATTATGTGCATGAGGAAATTCTCGATGATTCCATTTACCAGGGTGTTAGTACATTTTATGAAGCGTTGGGGAGATCAAAAATCAAGGATGAGGAAGCCCACATCTTGCAGCATTAAACGGAATTGAAAGACAAGATTCATTGTTACAGGGCACTGCAGATTGGCCTCTTGGAGAAAGTAAGAAAGGATAGCGAAGAAAAGGAAGCTGAAGCAATGAAAAATTCATCAGTGGCAACTTTTCCGGATGGAGACAAGGGAAAAGGTCTAATGGAAGACCTTCCAGAGGTACCCGTTAGCCAGCAGTTCAAAGCCTTAATACTTACATCAACACAGGCAAAACAGAAGCTGGATATGATGACCTCTGTGATGAATACTCAGGGAGTTACAGCTGTTGTGACTGTTACTGATATCCCGGTGATTGTTGCAATCAGTCAGCCAAGTGATAATGAAGAAATAGTTAAATAAAAACCATTCAAAAGATTGAAGGTGAAGGATTCTTCCTTTACAGCTCCTATTATCGATTTGGTTGATTCAGACTTAGAAGAAGAGGTGGATAAATATTTGCAATCATTCACACATTTGTTGAATGGTGATGGTAAGAAATATGTTATCCCTGTTTCTACAGTTTCACAATCTTCATATGTTTCTAGCTGTTCATATTCAGCATTGCTCCTTTCATCCATCCATACTTTATCTACCTTGCCTGCAGGAGCATGCATATTTCCTGCACTGTCTCAATTGTATCAGGATTTGATATCTACACCTGAATATGTCACATCTGATACTGTGCAAACCTCCATCTCACTACCTGTTATTTTAGAAGCACCAATTTGCAAGATTCCCTTACACCTACCATCAATTACTCTATCAACATTGTCTCGTAGTAAAAAGGTTTTGGTGTCTTTTTCACCACTTTCAGATGTCAATCTCCACTTCCCATCTTTCGAATCTTCAACCCTACTCTCGTCTTCAATCGTTCAAATAGACTCTGTTCAAAACATTTCAAAAGCACCAATTTTGAAGATTCCCCTAGAGCTATCATCAGTTACTCCATCAGCATCATCTAGTACTGAAAATGTTTTAGTGTCTTCCTCACCACTTCCAGCTCTCAATCTCCACTTCTCGTCTTCTGAATCTTCAACCACACTGCTCTCTTGTATCCCTGAAATAGCCCCTGTTCAAAGCAATTTACAAGCACCAATTTTCAAGATTCCAGTACATGTACCCTTAGTTACTTTGTCAACATCATCTAGTACTAAAAAGGATTTAGTGTCTTCCTCACCACTTGCAGTTGTCAATCTCCACTTTCCATCTTTCGAATCTTCAACGCCACTCTTGTCTTCAATCTCTGAAATAACCCATGCTCAAAACATTTCTCCTTTGAGTACTCACATTACCATGACCATGCCCTCTCCTATCATTACCCAAACATCCTCTTTGGTGTCTACAGTGTTTGACACCTCTGGATCCATTGATCCAAGAGCTGAATTTGATGAAGAGATTGTTGTCTCTCTTGGAAAATATTATTATAGAAAACCTGATAAAGCAGTGGTCAGAAAGGGAAAAAAGAGGGATAGGGATCAAAGTGGGATGGAAGTATCTATTTCTAAGCAAATACTTTGGACTCAGCAGTCCGGTGACCCACAGATAGATGCAGCAGATACAGCTGTTGCTTTGGGTGCATTCATAGGTGCCAATATCCATGTTGTTAACAATTTAAACAGGGAGTTTGACAAGAGGAAAGAGGAGATAACCCAGTTGAAGAAAAAACTTGAGAAGAGTAAAAAGGAACATGAGGCTCATGTTCTTGATCTTGTGAAGACATTTGAGGATAAGTACAATGAACTACAGGTCAAAAGTTCCTTTCTTCAGGTTGAGCTGCAAAATGAGAAGACTTCAAATGTTTCCTTTACACAAAGGATAACTTCACTTGAAAAGCAATGTGAAGATGCAACTGCAAGTGCAACTTCCTCTTCATTCTCCAGGTTTTCACAAGAAGAATTTAAGGAGTTGGTTATTGGGATAAACCAGGACCATTATGAGTTAATAACTCACTTGTTCCATAGTTAAATGATATTTATGAAACCTATATTACTTTTGGTCAAATGGGTATTGTACTTGAAGATCACGTGGAAAAGAGGGAGAAAGCTTCAAAGGCTTTTGATGAGATTGTGGACCGGCAAAGGTACATGAAGGAAAAACCAAAAAGCATTCTCATCCTCAGCAACTTTCAGCTAAATAAAGTCAGAATAGTACTCCGTGCTTGGCTTGATCTTAATGAGATGGTCGGAGAGACTATTAAAAAGGCACAAGCCGTGTGTGGAAGAAGATGGTATGTTGTTGACAGTATCATGGAGGCTTTGCTTTTTCCCACAGTAAATCTTATTGAAAACACCTGTCCTCCAAAATTGATGATTGAGCAGGTTGAACCCCGGAGAGATGAAGCAAGGGAGAAAATCCAAGGGCTCAATCATATAACGATTGCGGATGTGGATCACTTAATCAAACAACCGTTGTCTATTGAGGGCAAGGTCCACATTTACATCTACATCTGGCATAAGTTAGATAGAAATGAAATGGAGAATTATAAATGTGATGTTCAACTTGGTTTTGAATCGGCTAACTATCCATACATTGAGGAATTGCTAGGGATTTGGAACAGATGGCGGGATTTCCCTGGATATTAGTTTTATTTAGATTTGTCAATCTCAATTTGATGGAAATCTACTCTTTGTAATAATTATTTAAAGGGTGGGTTTCATGTATGTAATAGGGACTTTTTGGAAGGCAAAACTTTGGACAAGAGATTGGAGATACCTCTGTTTAATTGAGGTTTTGTAATTTTTTGCAAATCTATTTAATACGGTTATGATATTCTTTCATATCTCTTGTTGTTTATTTGATTAAGTTTCCTTAACGAATTATGGGTTTTCTTGTTTTAGATGGATCAATATTACTGTTAGTATTTTGTGATCAATTAGTACATTTATTCACAGCCTTGTTAGTGACTCATGTACTGATTAGATTTTAATAGAGTTTATTTTATTAAATTTTTTTATCTATTTCTGCAAATTATTACACAGTAAATTTGATAATACATATGTTAATTTGTTAATGTGTTGATTTAATTTTTTTAGAAAAGTAGAAACTCAATTTTATAGATTCCTATAACTTTTGAGAAAAAGGGGCATCCCAGAGATAAAGACATGAAGCTGTAGTTTTCTTGTTTCAGATGGATCAATATTACTGTTAGTATTTTGTGATCAATTAGTACATTTATTCATAGCCTTGTTAGTGACTCATGTACTAACAAGCTTTTAATAGAGTTTATTTTATTAAAATCTTTATCTATTTATGCAAATGATTACAGAGTAAATTCGATAATACATATGTTAATTTGTTAATGTGTTGATTTATTTTTTTAGAAAATTAGAAACTCAATTTTATAGATTCCTATAACTTGTGAGAAAAAGGGGCATCTCAAAGAGAAAGACATGAAGTTGTAGATTCCCAGGTAATAAGTTGGCCCTCTTCAATTGTGAATAGGTTGTTCGCGAGTGTTGTTGGAGCAGCGTTGGGGAATGGTGGGACTTGAATGGTGACTTAGAAATGGACTTAGAGAGTAGGAAGTTGTATTGGAAACTAGAGAAAATATTCAGAAACAGATAATACAATTTGGTCATGTTACAAAGGTTTTAATGGAAAAACTTTTGGAACTATTTCGAACACTACTGTTGGAAATTTCAGCAGGTAGATATGAGTTTGGATGGGGAGCCTCGCCAGATGCAGTTTGTTGTAGTTCTCTTTCAGAACTGTGCCTAGTTTGTCCACAAGGTAGGGAGATTGTCTTATTTTGAGATTGCTCAAACAAACAACAATTTAAAAACCAAAACTCCAATTTCTAGGTATATATTTAAAATTTTCTTGGATCTTTATTGAAACAAAAATAGATATTTTACATAAACAAGTGACCAAAGAAAAACAGTACATCTATACAACAGACATTAAGAAGATTCAAGAAGAAGTTGGTTTTAAATACTTTGAAGCAAGTAAGCTTTCCTCTTGTTTCCTACGTTCAACATATCAATTGCCTTGCATTCGAGAGTATCTGGAAAAACAGAAAGGTGGAGAAATGCGTAGGCCTGAAATAGATGTAACTCTTGATATTGCAGTGAATGTAAGTCCTTGTCTATCAATGTTTCCAATATCTATTGTTGCATTTTGGAGGGTCATACCTTAGGCTTTATGAATTGTTAAACCCCATGCCATTCGAAGTGGTATTTGTCTACGGGATCCTCTTGTTAGCGGCAGATATTGCAACATAAGTAGGATTAGAAGAATCCAATAATGGTCCTTTGTAATGCACAAATTCGACAACAACAAATGATGGCAAGGTAGGAGGTTTCTCATTTGACTTGTAGACAATATGAATGACTTTCCCAAGTGAGTTGTTAACAAGTCCTGCTTGAACCCATAAATTAGCAGTTAACATGACTTGTTGACCAACAACAAGAAGGACCTTTAATGGCAGTTCTTCGTCATCAATGGATTGATGAGCATTTTGGTTCCTTTGTTCTGTAAAGCAATTTGCAATTGGCATATTAAGTTGTTTCAACATGTGTTTGTTGTGCAATGCAACAAAGCTATTTGTGGGATACAAATGGATAGATTGTTCAAATGAAGAATTTTCGACAAGTGAAAGGCATGAGGTTGTTCTTGTCATTAGGAGTGCCCAATCTTCAACAGTTGGTGTTGCATTTCGAAGGTTTATCAAGAGTTTCCAAAAGGTAGTTTGAGAAGCACTATTTCCTTGTTGTCGGAAAATTGTTTCAAGCGTGATAAAAGTATCAAATAAACGCCAAAGAGAATTTCCAACAGATGAGCCTGCATACATGGGGATGTCTTTTACAGGAGGTAATTTTCCAAATTCACCAAGAAGAATTATGGAACAACCACCAAATGGGATTGTGCATTGCAAGGGGAACTCCAGACGTAAGCGTGCATCAATTTGAGTCAACATTTTTGGACCAATAAAGATCATTTCATCTATGAGAATATAGCGAATATGGTGAAGTTCTTCTTGAAGTTTTGAAAGGGACTGGCCTTCAAGAGGGTGCATTTCACTAATGGGTATTCGAAGAGCAGAATGTATTGTAAATGCATGTATGTTAAAAGCAACAACACCAATTGGAGCAAGGAGAAGAAGTGGGCAGGCATTTTGTTCAGATGCAGTTTGAAGTGCAAATTTGAGGCAAGATATGAGGTAAGATTTTGCGGTTCCTACAGTACCTTGAATCACCAATTTTAGCAGTTCAGCATATGTAGTGTTTCTGAAATGGGACATGACAAGATCAAAGGCTATGCGTTGTGTCGGAGACAAGGAATTAGGCGAATTGGATAAAGATGGGATATCTTCATGTAATTCAATGGACAAGCGATTGACCTCAATGAATGATGTTGTTGTCTCATGCAAATAGGTGCATATATTGTTATGTGACCAATTGTGATTTTTGTCAAATTCACGATGGCCAAGCATTTCAAGGTCAATAACTTGGATGTTATTGTCTGGTATCATTTGAGATAGAAGTTCCCATTCATCCATGGTATGGGGCAATGGAAACGTAATAGCATCAAAGTTTGAACCATCGGATAGAGGTGCAGAGGGTTCTTGTTCTGCACGTTCAATATGCCACACAACATATGTGCCTTTAATCTGATGCCAATGAGAAATAATTTCAGAAGTTGTGGTTCCAATATCATGAGGGATAGACCGAAAATGTTTTTATAGAAGAAGTTCATTCCAACAAAACAGTTCAAAAGATGAAGACTCAGAGGGAGGAATGGAAGTGAAATGTGGATAGACTCTAACAATCTTGTCACGTAAGTTTTTTTTCCATGTTTTTTTTCCTATTAGGTGAGAAAGACCAACAATGAGCAGCTTCAAGCAAATTTAGATGTTCTATAGAAATGGGTCTTTGCATGTAAGAAAAAATTAAGGGGGGCATTGCAGGGATGTTATTAGTGTCATTAGAAACACGGCGGAAGACAGTTTGGCTCACGTTTAGGGAAAAGAAGTGACGGATACAAAGAACAAGAGGAAGTTTTTGCAGCATGTGACATGTCTCTTGTGCACTAATGTCTCTTTCTTCAACTGTTTGTGCAATAAATTATTTGATTGGCTGAAGAATGGGGCTCTCACTTGGTGCAGCATGTGCAAGGTGAGAGAGAATGGCATGGTAGGTTTCTGATTTTGGCTCTACTTTTTATGCATACTTTGAAATGTATTTGAGAATAGCATGTTTACAAAGAAAAGGTTGGCAATCAACATTAGCCCTCCATATTGAAAGCATGGTAGGGTTGTGAATATTTAGAAGAGGATCATTTCTTGTAGGATTGTAGGTTTTCTGTCCATTTGGATCAATGAATAATGAAGAAGTAGCTTGCAGCTCATATGGAAAACCATAGCAACATTGAACAAATGTTCCTTTTTTGCGAACGCAAGTTGACTCTGAACATTTGGTGTGCCTTTGAACAAAATTGACAAGTTCTTCATAGTCAGTTGAGTAGTTTGATGCAAATATCGATGGTGATGCAAGACTGCATGGATCATTTGTAGTAGAATGGTGTGACTCATATGTGGACAACTGGGAATTACGAGGATTCCAAGCTATCACATGAGTGTCAAAAAAAAATTTGCAGCTTCAACTACAACATCATCTTCCCATTCTAACGTGTCCATATTTGGTGCATTTGCCAACCAAATAAAACCATGAATGTGTGTGGATCCTCTATGTTGCCATTCATATCTAGATGGGAGGAAAAAGCATATATTAGAAATAAATTGTATAAAGTAAAAAATAGATAGAGAAAAATAGGAAGGAATAGATGGTATAATACCTGCACCAATAATCGGTTATATGAAAACCTTTTTGAAGCACCTATTCAAGAAATGTTTCGAATATATTGTGCATGTATTGTCATGTAATATGTGGATTTGATATGATGTTGTGAACCTTCCATTGCTAAGCTTGAGATGAATCATTAGGATGTTTACCAGGCATTATAGCATGCAAATCTGGCCATTTTGTGTCAGTTGCACTAAGGGTGAAGAAGAATGTTGGTGTACCTTGTTGATTGATCGTATTTGTTAGTTCAGCTCTACTTTTGTTCCAATATGATCATGTTCCACGTAATGAAGACCCAAATCTTGCGACTCGCTCACCAATTTTATCATTCGACATGTCTTGCAATTGGTTGACAAGCTCATGTACTGTCGGAGGTAGTGTATCTTCAATATTTTTTTTGACAAAAACAGAGGCAGTACTATTACTTTGATGACGCATAATTAGATTGTATATGTAGTATCAAAAACGAGGATGTTGGGCAAATCTGTTGTCATGATAGCGAATAAGGTGAAGTGCATATTTGTGCATATCAATTTGATGAATGTGTGATTGTAATAACATTGTTGTACCTGTGGGAAACAAAGTTGGAAAATCCATGGAAAGAAGGCCTTCTGTGTTGTACTCATTGATAGGGGACATTTCTTTAGGGGGCCAATCAATGGAAGGTGGTAGTGGGATATTTGGTATGTGTAACAACTTTCTAATTTCTTCAACCTCAGTTCTAGCATTGGTTTGTGTTGAAATAAATGACAAGGATTGCAATTCATATGGTTCAAATGAATTTGGTGGTTGATCTGTATAGGACAAGCTTTGCGGATGAGATAATGTAGCATTGCTATTAAGATGCGGAATCAAAGGTGAAATGTCTGTTGAAATAAGAGGCAAAGAAGCTAATGTAATTGGGTTGATTTGTACATCCTTGTAGTATGGGTCGTTTTCCATTTTGAATTGAAGGGTAGCAAGAACATGTGTTTGACTAACAAACAGTTCATATGGTTTGTTTGTAGAATTGCATTTTCGAACAACGAGGATGTCAAGTTCTAATACTAAATGCAGTAGGTATGTGGAAATGTTGGAAATGTCTTGGGGGAAGCAAATAGAGTATTTATATTGACCACCACGAGCATGTGTCACTTGCAATATGGGGTTAGCATGACTAATGCTCATCTCTTCAACCTGTGTAAGTACTGCAAGGACAGTTGGTTGGTTTCCCGAATCCATATTGTTTTCCAATGAAAAGCGATCCCCTTTTTCGTTCTAGAATACAACGTGAACATGTGTATGCTTCATGGAACCTTTTTGTTACAATACCAGGGTAACATTCTTTGCAAATCGAGCATACATGCATATCATCTAGTTGGTCCATTTTTTTATGAAATTGTTGATGTGCATCATTGAGATGGTTGTTCAATGGATTTGGTACAGGAGATGGAAGTGAAGCTGAGTCGATAGGTTCTACAAGAGAATTTGAAGAAGACATATCCACACGCATACGAGCAGCCCTGTAAAGAAGACGTTGTTTCTTGTTGTTTTTATCTATGTTTTGTGCATATAAAACTCTTCTTCATGCATTGGCTTGTTCCTTGTCATGATTTGGAATAATTCCTACAAGATAATTGTAAACTTGTTAAACACCTAGAAGCTTTGATTGTTGGCAGCGAAACACTTTGTATATGTATTAACTGGAAACTATGTGGATATAAAGCATAAGATAAAAAACAAATGTTAATTCATTGCATATGGGGAAGTAAGAATGTAGCTTAAAATAATATAACTAGAGTAAATTTTGTTTTTCAAGTTGTAACTTGATAATTGTAAGAAAACGGAATTATAGAAGAACAAAGTGTAGTGTGAAAAAGTATATATGAAAAAAAAAGTAACTGTAATTATTGTTATGTACAGAGTAATCAAAATTTGTGCCCAGAAACAAGAGAACAAAGTTGTGCATTATATAAAAAAGAAGATAGCAAAATAGTATTGTATTTAAAAACTACCATATAGGTTTTTTCACCAATTTGCATAAGAAATGGTAAGTGATAGCCTGTACATTGGAAGTATGAGACTGCAAGAAAGTGTTGCTATAAGAGAGTAAAAAAAATACCCTACTATGTTGAACAATGAAACAACGAGTTAAAATTGAGAATTGAAAGCATTCATTATAAACAATGAAGAATGGTTAAGTACCAAGTTGAAAAAACGTATATATTTATGTGTCTTTCTGAAATTGTCGTTTATGTGTTTTCAACCATGACAATTACAACTTTTAGGCGTGCAACTCCACAAAAGATCTCTATTTTAACTAAAAGAGTAAGAAGTAATTTTTTGTTGTAGATCCTCTGCACTATTTCATCAAGTGATGTTGTTTCAGTTGAGAGAAGATACAGATCTTTTGCAGAAATTCCCATGAGTTGGTTTGCAGCATCATCAAATGCTATCACACCATGAATGGATCCGATAACATATTCCAAGTCAACCTTTAGTATGTATCTGTAGTCGCATTCAAAAAACTCTCCATAACATTTAGCACAATGCCAAATGTCTCCAACTTTCTGAGCAATCTTTTTCATGCATTGTATTCCGTTAACAAAAAGACGGCATGCAAGGAAATAAAAGTCATCCATGTTAACATTTGTGATGGTTGCTACAAGAGAGTACCAAACAGCTTTTTCAGATGATTGAAGAGTTTGCAATTCATTGATGGTAGTGACTTTACGAGAACCAGAGTGAGAAGCATTGAACTTTTGGCTCAACGATGGTAATGTTGAATGAAATCCATTTTCATGAAACCAGTTTTGGAGAACTGAAGTTTGTTCAATATCTGGGTTTATAAAAACAGTAGTATTGGAAATAGTTCCAATAGTTTTTCCATTAAATTCTGTAACGCGACCACCTTTGATTGCTACAGCTGGAGGCGTAGGTAAACCACGGAGGTTGGCAAGTTTAGCTCCTTCAATTTGGAAATGGTCACCCCAAAGTGTTGTGTCAATACTATAGCCTGACATGCCACGGAGTCTAATAGTGCACCTAACAGTCTCAACACCATCTTGTTTTTGTACTGTGGATGGTGGAGAAACTGAAATTACAAGGCCAACAAGGTCCACCATGGAATTGACAGGTATACTTTGTATCTCGTGAATAGTTTTAAAGTTAAAGCAAAAAAAAGGTATTAAGGGGTATTCATTTAAGCATGGTTGGATGGTTGAGGAGGAACCTAGGAAAATCTCATTATGGCTTTTCAAATGGTTGAAAATTTGATTGGATGCTTTCACTGTGCCATTTGATACTATGTACACTATTCATATATGTATTTGGTCTACAAAGAGATTGCCAATTCATTGAATGCAAATATATGTATTTCATCGTGTGAAGCATTAACAATGTCAAATCCAAATATTTTTCCAGACCCTCGTTGGTTTCCATATTCATGTAGCTTTGTCTTCGCAATAACTCGACCTTGAATGTTCCAAACTTTGCTAGAACAGGTTAGTGATGTGAATGGAATAGTTGATGCAGCCAAGGCAGGGTTTTCCCTTCTCTCGTTGTTGGTCCCTACACAACATTCGACAAATGTGAAATAGATCGTGTGAAACATGTTAGCAACTATTTCTAAGAAACACATTATTGCTGAAAAATTCAAAGAAAAAAATCATGTTTATTTCTTTTTTCACCTAAATCATCTATTTTAAACATTTCAATTAAGACTTTACGCTCTTTTAAACATAGATTACAAACAATTTCATCTATTTTCTTCAATATTTTTCTCCACGTGGCATGCATCTACCAATACACATCATTGAAACATACATATAATTCAAACATATTAATTTTGTATTAAAATTTCTAAAAACTTTCCTTACTTTCTTTTTGAGATGCCTTCCCATCTTGATCATTGCAACAAGTATTTTTCCTTTATTTTCCTTGAACTTTTATCATACCTATTTGATCAATAAATTCCCTACGTCATGAACTAGATAAAGTATGAAATATGATTTACAAAAAATAATAATTTAGTATAAAAATTAATTATGGTTTAATGGTGCACATTATTCATGGATACACACATGTGCACCATATACAATCATGCGCACCAGAAAAAGTGTGGCAAAATATTGAAAATGTGAATTAAATTCCATCAATTTGCTATACATTAATAGATGCATAGGTGCATACTTTCTATATATTTCAACATGGATAACCCATAAACTATTTTACATGTAAACCTAAAATGGTTCCTTAATTAAAAGTGCATAGGTCCTTTATACTAAAAAATGTGCATCAAACAATGCAGAAAGCTTTTTTTTAATATTGAGAAGGATAGGTTTTAGGATCTAATGCAATAAGGGGTCTCATTTCAATAGATTCTTAATTCTTCAAAAAGGAAAATAGAATCAACAAGAAAGCCAAGGTTTCCAACATTAACGATAATTAAAAAAATCCTTTTTTTCTTCAAAATAGAAACATAAAGAAATAATAAACTATTTTAAAACAAGTAATATTGAATTTTAAAATAAATAATTATGTGAATTGATAATAAATATGCAAGTCATTTTTGTCTTTTTAATATTTCTAAATGTGCATAAAAAATATAACACTTACAATTATGCTTAAAATATAAAGCACATCGAATATCGATTAATGTAAAATGAACCAAGTGAATTAAAAATAATAAAATGCGAATAAAAAATTCTATTATTAAAACTTTGTGGACTTTTTTTTGGGTGTTTTGTGGAAATTTCATTTCACTGCATCTCATACATATATGCACTAGTGAATTTGTATTATACAAATGAAGCAAAAATGTCAGACAGATTGGGCTTCCTCCCAGCTTGACTTTTCCTTGTGGTTTTTTTGATGGTGCTTCTACATCTTCTACAGCGGGTGTCGGATACAGTTTGTTCTTAAATGAGGCTCATCATCTGGAATTCACGTTGGGGGTTAGATATGGCTCCAATACAAAAGCAGAATTACTAGGCCTGTGGGATCTTCTGCTCTCTTCCCAGATGATGGGGATCCCCTTATCCCACATATTCGGTGACTCACAGGTCATCATCAATTGGGCTAAGGGATCCACTGTTCTCTCCCCACCAGAACTTCTACATTGGTGTCGGGAATCTCTAAAGCTAATTTCTAGCTTTCAGGATCTCTCTTTCAGCCACATCTACCGTGAACACAATAGGATTGCAGACCGTCTCTCTAAAACTGCTCTCTCACTCTCTCCGGGATTTGGTTGTTATTCTGAGTTTATGGATGACCATTTGGTCACATATGACACCTTTCAGCTCATTTGAGTCATGCTATGGGGAGATTACTCTTCAATTGGATTTTTGCTCTGTTACTCATTGAGTGGCTTCTTTTAGAATGTTGATCTAATCCCTTTGGTTCACGGTAGATGGGTTTGGTTGAGATTGATCCCCTATATGATGAGACAGATTACTGATGGGAATCTACACTCTACTGCATGCCTTTTCCCCCCGGCTGCGACTGGATGTGATTTTCTCCTGACGAGCTGTATTATCTCCGTGATGTAACCCTTTCAGGGTCGGTGCTATTAATGCCCTTTGATTTCTAATAAGAATAACAAGGACATGCTTTTTCTTCCTGAAAAAAAAAGTGCATATAAAGTTTATTAATGCACCAACTACATTTAAAATTACTTCCAAACACACTTTTGAGAATTTAGTCACATAAATTACAATAATCCATAAGGTACATGTGGTGTTTAAATTCCCACCATATACTTAAAAAATAATTTCAAAATTCTAGTTAAAGTTACATTGTTATATGTTTATTTTCAAACTTTTGTTTAAGAATGTAAACATGTATTGATTGTTCATTTGGTTGAAATGTAGGAAAAATAATTATATTATCAAATGGTCAAATTTTTATAGTCCATTTCATTCTATGTTGTTTAATATTTATAAGTTATCTTTTTTAATATTTTGTAACTTTAAATTTTATTTATATTTTTATTATCTAATAGAATTTATGTTATTTATGAATGTGCATATGAATAGCTATGTATTGCATTCTGTAGGATCTTGATTCAAGATCGAGTCCGTATGTACAAGATATTCCACTATTAAAAAATGTCACGATCTCTTATCAACAGAAATATAATGCAAAGATTTGCTACTCAAAAATAGAGATCCAATTTACCTCGCCAATTGTAGCATGCCATGTTCCAGCCACAATCCTGTGTCAATAGTATTTCACCATGATCTGAATCTCTTTTATGACACCTAGGTAGTATGTGGTATTTCAAAATGTCACATTATCCTGTCATTATATTAATGATAGACTACCCAATATTGATAGTATAATACCTCCCACTGTAGTAAAAACTTCAATAGGTGATACAGAAAAGACACATAAAAACGTCCATATGTTCCTTTTTTGAAAATTTGGAAGCCAAAAGATCTATGTTTCATCTGAAATTGCCCATCCCATCTTCTTCTTTTGAGTCAATTGAGAGTTATAGTGAGTCAAAGTATGATCCAAACAATTGTACAAGCTAACAAAAAACGATCAAAGTACACACCAAGGTCAGTTCAATTGTTGCAATGTAGTGATGAATTCACTCTTTCTATCCATTTGCAAAGTAAATACCAAAATTGTTAAAATTGTGCTTTGTTAGGTGCTTACTCATCCTCTTTGCATGTGCCCAAACTTGGGACCAAATTCTCCTTTTGTGGTAATAAGTATATGATTACCTAGTCCAAAATAGACGCTTTGAAATATTGGGTTGTTTAGCACTTCAAATGTATTCTTTCCTGCCAAACAGTAAGTAGAACTTATGTCTTTTGTGGTCCTCTTTATCGTTGGTCTAATTACTTGAATATTGTTAAATACAAACATAGCATTTCCATGTATATTATGTTCATGAACAGTCATGCCTATGGAAACTTTAACATGATGAACCATTATATATCAATGGTCATCCATGCACTCATGGAAACATTGTAGGGTTAATAAATAGTTGTAGGTTCTCATTATTTAGTAAAAATTGTTCATTTGATAAACACTCTAACGACAAGGATTTCTTTATGAAAAGGAAAGAGTCCTAATTTGTTATTGCACATGGAATATGTAGTTTGCTTCCTGGTGATGATTTGTTGTAAAACTATTTAACTTCCGTAGGCCACTAACCTCTCATAAAATATGTCTTGTGTTGGGATTACCTTTAGATGTCCCCTTATGGAATAAGAAAACACTGGTTTTTTTTTTTGACAGAAGCATAGGGGTAGATTATATTAGTGTCGGTATTTAGCTACCGAAAGCTTGATACATAGATATTCAGCTACAAATATGCCGAGCCAGATCGGCTTCGTGTCATTATATCTGTCCGATGTTGGATGGGTCTTTTTTTTTTTTTGATACGGTCTGCCATTCGCTTCTTTGGCCTTGCTCGTGGTTTCCCGTCTGACCTTGTGTTTCTTCAGCATCGGCAATATCAGCCCAGTTTGAGACTCCCTGGGTTGGCTTTGGCGACGTGGGCAGAGGTATTTCTACTGGGTCTGTTCTCTGAGCAAGTTCTTTGGGGGCGGAATCGGCTTCCTCTTCTGGTGCCGGGGTCTTCCTTTCAACTTGCTTCTCCGGAGGTGCTTCTTTCCACCAAGTGGGCCTTTGGCTTCGGGGAAATCTTCTTTTTCCTGATGATTTCTCGCAGTTACGGGCTATATGCCCTGTTTCAAAGCAGACCCTGCATCTGAAGCAGAGATTCTCGTAATCGATCTTCTGGGTCCAAGAGTAGCCCTTGCCGAGGAGATTGATTTCTGCTGGGAATCCATTTTTGAAGTCCATTTCTACACAGATCCTTGCAAACATGGTTCGGTCTATACTCTCATCTGGACAATTGCAAAGAAATTTCCCGAGACCGTTTCCAATAGACTCAAGAGATTTTCCCTCCCAGAAATGCAGGGGAAGAGAAGGGAGTCTCACCCAGACCGGAGTGGTGGAGATGGAGGCCGTGGATGGGTTAAAGTCAGGGGTCCATGGCTTCATGGACAGCCCTGCTCTGCCCCAGAACCACGGCCCGGAGCTAGAAACCTTGAATCTATCAGCATTGGAATCAAAAATAGCCACGAAGAAACCCTTGGCACAAGGGCAAGCAACAATCTCACCATCAACAAGAGGAGACCAAGCAGAAGAGATCCAGGATCGGAGATCTGCCAGGCTAGGCCAGAAGCCATTGAATCTGCAAACCAAAGAAGTCTTGCTTAACTCAGAAGCAAACTCCAGGGCTTCATCCGGCATCTGGATGGATATCGCTGGGGCTTCCGGAATGGCAGCGGGCAAAACAGAGGACTCCCCCCGACTAGAGGCCACTTCTTTGAAAGAAGGGCAGACCCTTCGTTGAGAGGCCTGAGAGTTGCCAAGAGAGAAAACCGGATCTGAAGGAGGAGGGCCGGCGCTGATCGGGACAGCCACTGAGTTCATGGCGGCTGCAACAACAATCGGAGGGCGAGCTGGAGGCCGCAAGGGCGATCTGGAGGGCGATCTGGAGGCCGATGGTGAACTGGAGGGCAATTTGGAGGCCGCCATGGCAGAGGCAACGCTGAGATGTGCCGCGAGGGTGGACTGGAGGCCGTGAGAGTGCTGGAGGGGCGGCAGGAGGCTGAAGCCCTCAGCAAAACCTAGACGCGAGCTTCAAACGCCGTGAGCTCGCTCCCCGTCAATCCTTGATTCTATCGGGAATAAGAAAACACTGTTAATTTACTATATTTTTATATTTTCATTTGAATTAATAATGTAAATATACTCTTTAATTTGACATTTTATTTTATAAAGTGGTTGGTTGAATGTGTAGTGCAAAAAAAAGTCCATGCTTCTAATAATTGTTTGGTATAATGATTGAACAAACTAAATGTGTTGTGTTTACTAATGTAATTTCCATCAAGGATGCACTCATGGAAACATTTTAGGGTTAATAAATAGTTGTAGGTGCTCATTATTTAGTAAAAATTGTTCATTTGATGAACAATCCAATAACAAGGAGTCCTTTATGAAAAGGAAAGCATCCAAATTTGTTGTTGTGCATCGAACATGTAGTTTCCCTCCTAGTGATGAGTTGTTGATAAAATAACTTTTGTAGACCAATAATATCTCATAAAAGATGCCTTGCATTGGGACTACCTTTAGATGTCCCCTTAGTGCATAAGAAAAACACTATTAATTAATTGTAGTTTATTATTATTTTCAACAAAATTAATATAAACATAATGCTTAATTTGACATTTTATTGTACAAAGTGGTTGGTTGAATTCCTTCTAATAATTGTTTGGTATAATGATTGAACAAACTAAATATATTGTGTTTACTAATATCATTGATATAATATTCAATGTTTTTGCAATTAGGATTATGAGGATGAGAAACATATCAACCATCTTTAAATGCACCCCACTTCAATGTAAAAGAAAGAGAAGGATGCTAAATGAGAAAAGATAGAAGAAGAAGCATACCAACCATGGTTCAATCAACCACCTATTCAATTCCCATTATGTCATAATTCTAATAATAAAAAATAATGGTCATCGATGTGTTAAATGTGAAAAATGCATTGCATAATTTCACATGTAAGTTATTTTTTTGTTCAATAGTTATTTTTCTACAATTGTGTTTGTTTTATAAAGTGGTTGGTTGCATGTGTAATTTGATATCGGCAGGTAAGATGAGCATTGTGCAAGTGTTGTGTCTTAAAATATAGACTTTATAATATGAAAATTGTATAATTTCTTAAATCCTAATGCATAACCACTATAAATATCCCTACACCCCTAAATCTAAATGTCATGTTCCCTCAAATTGACCATTAAAAGTGTTGACCATGCCAAGTTCCCAGGGGCTCAAGTTGTTATTAATTATTCCCCCTATGATACATTTTTACTAATAATTGTTCTGAGACATGTATTTATTTTTATTTTAGAAATTTTATTTATTATGCACAATAATGATGTGGAATTAAGGTTGCCATGTCAGGAAGGTGCATTGGGGAAAGCTAGTCAACTTTCCTTGGTAAAAATAAGAAAGTCCATAACAAACGCAAGCAAGAGAATAAAGGGAAGCTTCCTAAAAGCAAAAAAAGAAGACAGAGGTAAAAGCAAGAAAGCTTTTTAAGGAAAGAAAGAGTTTCCTTATGACCCAGGAAAAGCAGAAAGTTGTCATAACTCAAAATTGGTAGCTTTTGACTAAGGGAGGGTGCAGTTTCTAATTATGAAGGATGATTTGGAATTGGAAACAATTCCACATGGTCCTACTTGCCTAATTTCCCAAAGGGGGCACTTTTGTGGCTAGGGTTAGGTCACCCATGGGGTTGAGTTGCTCTCACAGGTCACCATTGGCCTCAACTTACTAAGCAGGTCATCCATAAGTCTATAAAAGATAAATTCAAACCCATTGCTTCAGTTTGGTTGATGATTTGATTGCTGAATGCTTATGTGAGCATTATTTCTGAGTGTTGTGCCTCAGACTACTGGGAGATGAGCCCCAGCCTTCCATTCCCCTCTCCTTCCATCCCCTTTTCTTCCATTGCAGGTGTGGAGCACTAGATTGCAGGAATTGAAGGATTTACAGAGTTATTTTCAACCTCCATCAAGTTCAGTTCCATATCCAATGAAGCCCTAGCTTCACTTATGCTCACATCCCTTGCTAGTCATGATCTGGGCCTCCTGCCCCTCGTTTTTGGAGCATCCTTGTAATGGTCAGTAAATGGTGTAATTTATGTTATGTAGGGTAATAATATTCTGCAAATTACATGTATCAGGTCGAAACATCTCTTCCCATAATTATTCTTGTCTTCATTTTTTCCTAAAAGGCCTATTTTAGCAATGTATGGGGGAAATTGAATAAAAATGAGTGCTATAAGGAATATGTCAGGTTGGGGAAATGATTGAAGGGATTTTAAATATTGCGTGAACTGATATTTACCCCTGTTACATTTATTATTTTTTACAGAAATGCATTTGAGATGATTTAACTGTTTTTTTTAGACCCTAGCTAGATTACTAGCTTTTAATAACTAGTTTTGTTAAAATTGATGTAAAACCATTTCTGTTAACTCAATCTGAGCTATGTCAGTTCCTGTGGGTCACTAATAGCCCCACATTCCCATATAAAACTATAGAACCATTTTTATTTGAGCCTGTACCATCTTTTTGGATCCTCCTTTGCGCAGGGTTTTCCTTGGCCAAAACTGTCGTAAAACCCCAAATTCATCCAAAACTTCTCAGAACCTTCCAGAATATCTGAAAACTATATAAAACATTTATTTATGATATATTAAGGCTGTAACAACCCTTTTCAATTTTCCAGAATCCCCTGGTTAAAACAGACCGAACTACCCTCCTTAGTTTCACGGTTTGGCTGCCCAGAAGCGTGGTAGTAGGTTTCCGCGGAGCGGATTCTGAAACCTAAATGGAACTATATATAAATGTGATAGGGGAGAGGGAATTCCATGTCTGATTTTATTTGGTTTATTCCCGCTGCTCACTCCTTTTTCCTGCAAAATTTCCCAGAATAAACCCCTTATTTGCCCAGTCCGAGAAGTCATTGTGTAAATTAATTCAAGTTCAGAAAATTTAATATAATTTACAGAATTGAAGAGTGTTCAGGTATGTACACCAAACTTGGGACATTACAGTGGTATCAGAGCACTTTCCTTGGCTCATCCTGTGGAAAGTAACTCTCTGTGGTAAAGTAGCTCAGTAATATCTTCAAGTTGCAGTTGTGGAATTAGTTCCATTCATGGGTGATTTAGAATTTGAGTTGTATGAAGAAGAGCATTCAAAAATGTATGATCAAGAAGATTTAAGAATTTTGATGCAAAGAACATTGAAAGGGATGAAATATGTATCCCAAAGCATCATTCAGTCAGATCAAGAGACTAGAGAATTCCTTGCCAAGAAGTTGGCAAGCAAACATGGAAAAGGGAGTAGTAGTGTCTCGCAGCATGAAGGAAATAAATATGGAGAGTCTATGTTTTCAAAAACATTAACAAATGTAGGTTCTTTGAATACCAATAATCCATCAAGAAAGGAACTAAGTTGTTCCACTTCTCAAAGTAAAGGGGAAGAAAAGAGGACCAAAAGTGAAGATTCATTAGAGCCATCTGTACATGGTTTCTTTGAGAGATTATTTGGGTTTTCCCCAAAGAGAGATCAGCCTATTTGTAGCATCCATGAGGATGATGAGTCACCAAATCCTTCGTCAAAAGGATATGTATAATATCCATGCACAACTAAAGATCTAACCGTCCAACATCTAGTTGTTGGTAACGTGGAAGGTGAAATGACTCCAAATTTATTTGTGGTTGATTTCAAGATAAGTGCAGAAGAGATGGGGCAAATTGATGATGGTGAGATATCTTTTGGATTTGATCCAAAAGAGAAACACAATTCAGATTTACAGTCACCCCTTGAGCCTCACAAGGGAGAAAAAAATTGAGCACATCTCAATAGGGTGTGAAGCAGAGAAAAGGGTGGGTGAACAAGCCATCATAATTCCACCACATAAGGAGGAGAACATAACACATGGAAAGTTAGTAAATTCTGATTTTCATGTGTCATTTTGTAAGTATGATATGGCAGCCACTTCCAGCAAAGAGTTCGGAATGGTTGAGCCCCCTAGTGACAAGGTTCAAAATTATGGTGTAAAAAATGAATGCAGTATGAAGGATGAAACTTTGAGAGAATATCTTCCTGGTGCACCAAGGATGAATGAGCACTTAAGTTGAAGCCCAAATTATGTTGTTGAGGACTTAAAATATGAATATATTGTAGAAACAACATATGGATCAGATTTCGAGTGCACTGCATGAAATTGATCCAGTGATGGAAAATGAAGAGGAGGAACGTCTACAAGAACCTCGTCTTCTTGCAAGGTCATTGAAGATGGATGAACAAAAGATCCAAGAGACCCTAAAAATTCTCCATGACACTCATGCTTCAGTGTCAAAGATGTGTTGGGAAGCTACTTTAATGGAAGACCAATCTTCCTTTGAAGCCATGGAGAATATCCAGAAAGCAATGTCCACAATCAAAGGTAATTTCTCACAATTGCTTTCAAATAAAAATGACATGTTTGAGCTTGTTGAGTTATTGCAGGAAGCATCACTGCATGATGAAGAAATTATTTGCATATATGAATAAGAGAACTACAAGCTCAAAGGTGATTTGTTGGCCACCCAAAATTCTTTGAGATACACTCAAAGTGCCCTCTTAGAATCACAAATGAAGATAGAACAATTCCAACAAGAGTGGAAAGAATTGACTGAATCCTCAATATTTCTTGAGAGTCATCCCTTTTGGGTAAGTGGCATGAAAAAATCCATGGAGGAACCTCATGAGTTGGTGGACCATGAGGATCATTCTATTCGATATGTGCTTCAAGAGTGTGCAGAACAGTTTTATCAGAACCAAGCACTTGATTTCTTTCCAAGGAAACTTGAGTTGTTTCTTCAAGACAATCACTCTCCCATGGAAGAGTGGGATGAGAGCACCCAATTTGGACCAGCCAATAATGAAAAAGTTGCAGCCATAAGTCTGATTACTAGAGGTTGCAAACATGCAAAGAAGGTTCACAGTTCTTTTCCACATGTCCTAGATTCAGAAACACCAATGGGGAATGAACAGTGGGTGAAGAATTTTTTCTGGTTTGTGTCGCATGCACAACAGGGGGATCATGATTTGTCCCCATAGGAGATAGATCCTATTGCAGAAGAGATGGATTATTATAGATCATATAAATCAGCAAGAAATATCTCTAATTCATCCACTGGATGGTTGGATAGAGGAATCACTGAAGAGGAAAATATGGAAGGTAAAAGTTTTATATCTTGTTGCAAGAAAATTGTTTTTAATATTGCTGATTTTTCTATGATTTACAAGCAGCAAAAAAGGCATGTGTGTGAAGCCAATTTTGACAAGAAGGCATCAGATCTACACATACTTTCAATGTGTGGGTCAATTGATGGATTTTTGCACCCTTGGATCAGTGGCAGAGAGTTGAGCCATTGGATGAAGAGGGGAGCCTTTGTTGAGTTCCATAGAGACATATTTGGAATGAAGACCTTGGGAGGAAATATTTTTTATTTCTGCAATAATTTTTTTGTTGTGACTAACATTGTCTTGACATGTGAACAGCAACAAAGGCTTATTTTGCAGCTATTATATACCTCCCATACACATGCACATGAGGTGCATTCTGATTTCCATGTGCTTGAGGAGTTTGAGGTCAAGCAATATGAAGATCAAGCACTTGCATGGTTCCTAAGAGATTATGAGTTGCCTCTAGCAAAATGTTGTACAATTTTGGAGGAGGCACATGATCACATTGTCACTCAAAAAACTAATGGAGGAATTTGTGGATCCATTATCTTGATTGATGAGCATTGTAGGGATTTAGATCACAATTCTTCACCCCACACTTCTATTTCAACCACATCATGTGGGGATGAAAATTGGGTGAAAGGATTTTTTCTATTGATGCCACAAGAGGAGCTTGATATTTTCACTCTTCCAGTTGAGGTATTGATGTTCAAACCATGTGGTTTGACAAGTGCATTAGTAGTAGCTGAATTATTCCCACCTGAATCATTTAGCATGAAATTGTGTCCGTCAATTGATTGGGTGGCTAGACACATGATTGAGATGTGTGCACTGGAGGGTAAAAATCTTGCTTGCATCAATGGAGAAACATTGGACACATCAAAGAAATTGTATGAACAATGGAATCAGCATGTATGGTTGCTATATGATGCTTTCAATATACATGGAGGGGCATAGGATAACCTCCTATGTATTCATTACAACAGTGACCTGAGTTCCAGTGCTAGCTTGCACATGTATTTTCATACTTTAGAGAGGCTCAAGATGATTTGGTCCTGCATTAAGGAATTCCATGTCTGGTGGGAGTGTTTAAAACATGTTTAGTTTGGCATGGGGAGAGATGAGCTCCCAGTATGGTGGTATGATTTTCATAACCTCATTTTCCTCCTCTACAATGATAAAATTTTGTTGTTTTTATTGATGGGTGGAAGGAGGCAGATGAAACCATGGGATCCAGGAATTCTTAGGAATGACAGAGATCAAAAGGTGGCAGAAAAATTTGGGTCCTTGCAGAGGAGGCAGTGAGATCTGGGAATTCTACTTTGTTACTTTAATTGGGTTGGAAATTTTTCCAAAGGAAGTGGCATCAGAAAAATGGCTATGATTAGAGTGGTGCAGCAAAAAACATGGTGGAAAAATTTGCAACACTCTGTGGTGCTTCTGCTTGAGGACAAGCAGATTTGGGAGGGGAGGACTGTCATGTTCCCTCAAATTGACCATTAAAAGTGTTGACCATGCTAAGTTCCCAGGGGCTCAAGTTGTTATTAATTATTCCCCCTATGATACATTTTTACTAATAATTGTTCTGAGGCATGTATTTAATTTTATTTTAGAAATTTTATTTATTATGCACAATAATGATGTGGAATTAAGGCTACCATGTCAAGAGGGTGCAGTGGGGAAAGCTAGTCAACTTTCCTTGGTAAAAATAAGAAATTCCATGACAAAAGAAAGCAAGAGAATAAAGGGAAGTTTCCTAAAAGCAGAAAAAACAGACAGAGGTAAAAGCAGGAAAGTTTTTTAAGGAAAGAAAGAGTTTCCTTATGACCTAGGAAAAGCAAAAAGTTGTCATAACTCAAAAGTGGCAGCTTTTGACTAAGGGAGGGTGTAGTTTCTAATTATGAAGGATGATTTGGAATTGGCAACAATTCCACATGGTCCTACTTGCCTAATTTCCCAAAGGGGGCGCTTTTGTCGCTAGGGTTAGGTCACCCATGGGGTTGACTTGCTCTCACAGGTCACCATTGGCCTCAACTTACTAAGCAAGTCATCCATAAGTCTATTAAAGATAAATTCAAACCCATTGCTTCAGTTTGGTTGATGATTTGATTGTTGAATGCTTATGTGAGCATTATTTCTGAGTGTTGTGCCTCAGACTACTGGGAGATGAGCCCCAGCCTTCCATTCCCCTCTCCTTCCATCCCCTTTTCTTCCATTGCAGGTGTGGAGCCCTATATTATAGGAATTGAAGGATTTAAAGAGTTATTTTGAACCTCCATCAAGTTCAGGTCCATATCCAATGAATCCCTAGCTTCACTTATGCTCACAGCCCTTGCTAGTCATGATCCGGGCCTCTGCCCCTTGTTTTTGGAGCATCCTTGTAATGGTCAGTAAATGATGTAATTTATGTTCTGTAGGGTAATAATATTCTACAAATTACAGCTATCAGGTTGAAACATCTCTGCCCATAAATATTCTTGTCTTCATTTTTGCATAAAAGGCCTATTTTAGCAATGTATGGGGGAAATTGAATAAAAATGAGTGCTATAAGGAATATTTCAGGTTGGGGAATTGATTGAAGGGAGTTTACATATTGAGTGAACTGATATTTACCCCTGTTACATTTCTTATTTTTTACAGAAATGCATTTGAGATGATTTAACTGTTTTTTTTAGACCCTGGCTAGATTACTAGCTTTTAATAACTAGTTTTGGTAAAATTGATGTAAAACCATTTCTGTTAACTCAATATGAGCTCTGTCAGTTCCCGTGGGTCACTAACTGGCCCACATTCCAATATAAAACTCCAAAACCATTTTTATTTGAGTATGTACCACCTTTTTGGATCCTCCTCTACGCAAGGTTTTCCTTGGCCAAAACTGC
Source organism: Pseudotsuga menziesii (assembly GCA_001517045.1). Lineage (NCBI taxonomy): Eukaryota > Viridiplantae > Streptophyta > Pinopsida > Pinales > Pinaceae > Pseudotsuga > Pseudotsuga menziesii. Next base: position 75,486 of record LPNX010956191.1, on the reverse strand, counting down.
CGTAAAACCCAAATTCATCCAAAACTTCTCAGAACCTTTCAAAATATCTGAAAACTATATAAAACATTTATTTATTCTATATTAAGGCTGGAACAACCCTTTTCAAGTTTCCAAAAGCCCCTGGTTAAAACAGACCGAACTACCCTCCTTAGTTTCACGATTTGGCTGCCCAGAAGCGTGGTAGTAGGTTTTCACGGAGCGGTTTCTGAAACCTAAATGGCACCAGATATAAATGTGATAGGGGAGAGGGAATTCCATGTCTGATTGTCTTTGGTTGCTTCCCGCTGCTCACTCCTTTTTCTTGCAAAATTTCCCATAATAAACCCCTTATTTGCCCAGTCCGAGAAGTCATTGTGTAAATTAATTCAAGTTCAGAAAATTTAATATAATTTACAGAATTGAAGAGTGTTCAGGTCTGTACACCAGACTTGGGACATTACATAAAGGGTGAATCCATGAAGATGAGTAACACTGTTTGGCCAAAAGTGATAGTGAAAATTTGATATTTTACTCATTTATTAAATCAAAGCCCTCGAAACTCATCCATGCCTCATGAATTTTGGCATGCAATTAAAAATAAAAATTAGCAAATTATTGTATTTCCAATGATATTTAAAAAATAATAATATAATTTAATGTGTCAAAATTGCATTTAATGCAATGTTTGTCCTTGCAAATTTTGAGGAGAAGTTAACAAGTGGCTTATGTGCACATAAAATAATTTAATGATCAATATATAATTTTCAATATACATACATATATATATATATATATATATATATATATATATATATATATATATATATATACATACATTTTAAAAAACAAATATATGCCCCAGTGCATTCTATGTAGATGATATATATATATATATATATATCATCTACATAGAATGCACTGGGGAATATATTTCTTTTTTAAAAATGTATGTCACTCAGGGCCAATGAATTTCTACCATTAGCTAAGAAACCACAACCCAAGGGCATCTAAGCCGTCAAAATCACCCTTGCATCGCACTCAGCCTGGGCCACACCAACCCTTAACATGGCTATTTTTTTGTGTCTCCTCCTAACTAAGTCACCCCTAAGGGTATTGAACTCGGGTCGCATTACAAATGAAATGCACACCTTAACCGAGTGAGCTAGCTGGAATTGGCTACATATTTTATTTAATTTACTTTGGAAAATTATATTTTTTTATTAATTTTAGAAACTTACTATTGAAAAATTGAATCAAATTTTGTACACATTTATGCGCACGTAATTTTTTTTAACTATTTACAAAATTTAAAAAAACGAAAATACCCTTTTGAAGAGGATGTGTCGGTGTGGGGCATATATATTTAAAAAAAAATGGTTGTGTACTTTTTTTGTTTATTTTTCTTTGAGCTTCTTCAAAGTTGTGGACATGGTTTTTAAGTGTAATGTTTAACAAAAATGAAAAAAATACCATACAAACTCAAAAATGCGTAAATTTGTACGATTCATTGATGAATCCATTGACACCAAGTATGCCAACAAAGGTGCAATTAATGATGAGGTTTATTCCTTTTAAAAAGACCAGTAAAATTAACTCTATATAAAAGGGGTTGAAGGCCTCTTTTTAAATCCCACGATCGAACTATTAGCTCGATCAAGGGTTTGTGTTTTTTTTAAAATACTGTGATCAAGGGTTTAGATGTGATTAAAGAAATAGCTCGATCAAGCTACTTTCATTTTCATTGGTAAACAATCTACTTGTGGACTATTTTATTTATTTTTTAATAATCACAATATATTGATCGAGCTAATATCTCGAATGATATATTTTTAAACCCTTGATTGAGATTTCAAAAAAAAACTTGATCTAGCCATTAGTTAATAGCTTCATCTCAAAATCTTAATCAAGTTCTTAACCATGGATCGATCAAGATTTTGTTTTCTAAAATTCATCCACACACCTTTCCAAAAAGTGTTATCCATATTCATGCGAACACACTAAAATCAATATGAACCCTAACCCCTATTACCATTAGTCCCCAAATTTAAAACCCTATCTTTAATTAATGTAGCTAAAATAATTACCTAGATGTGGGTGATTACATGGCTCAAAGGAGGAGTGGGAGAAGCTGTAGTGACACACAGTTATCTCTCAACGTCACTCCCCAGACTTCCCATCATTCAGTCTTTAATGACGCAATACATCCCCTCCCTCAATCCGTGCGGGCTCTCAAGGTTATTGATGCGAGGTGACACTCCCTTGATCACCCAATATTGTGCTCCATTGGGAAAATTAATGGTGAATTCAAATTCATATCACGTTCCGTGTAAACCACATATGGGAAGCCTATTCATCACCCCTTACCTCATTTGTTCATCCCTCCGCATTGTAGTGAAGGCCGATAATTCATAAGAAAATGTGGAAACTATGGAGCGCACTAACTTCCATCCTCCTGCACCTGCCTTCTTAGCCAAAGTTCAGAGCTTACACAACATTTTGCTTCTGGTTCATATGAAGATGTCTCGCAGGCTATGAGCTATACCAAGGCGGGGACGTGGAGGTCATGGAAACTCCAATGAGCATGCAAGAACTCTCACTGCTCAGGAAAATATTGAAGGATACAATGTCAAAATTCTGGACCAACTCCATCATCTCATGAATGATTGGGAGGATGATCTCATGGGATCCCACTCCATCGTGAATAGGACAGTCCTGCATAGGCCCAAATTTTGGGTGGTAAAGAACCTCTTGGTCAAGCTTATCCTTGGTCTCATAGGTACTCAGAATGATCCCCAAGCTCCCTCTATGAATCATCATGTGATTCCCATGGATTCAGAGCAACAACATCCTCCTCCTTTGAGGTCCATGGAGGGCACCCTATAGGGTAAATAAACCATCAATATTGCTTTGGATTATAGGAAACTAGAACCAATCCTATTTAAGAGGAATCCCTCTAGCATCAGCGACTCAAGTAATGAGGAGGATGCTAGCAGAGATTCTAAGAGCTCTAGAAAGGATGGTATCCAGAATCCCGTCAACCCACTAGCTCCCCTAGCGAAAGGAAGACCAAAAATTCATATAAGCTTTGGGTTTGGTGTTCCCATTGAGGAGGAGACTACCTCCAATCCATAAGTCCAAGTTCCTCAGTTTTTGTTAATCTCTCTCATGGTTAATTTAGGCCTAGCCCTACCAATTGATTACAATAGTAACACTCAGTTTTTTTGCTTCAATATTGCTTATTTTGTTATCACTATGATATGTTTTCCATTCCATAGGGAGGATCAATTTAACACTAAAAGTATGAATTCCCGAGAGGGGCAGGCTTCTAAATTCTCTCTGCTACATTCAGTTCACAGAACTACCATCATGATCTGTATTTTTTCCTATACTATTATTTTTCTTCAATAGATTAGATTCTGAATTTACAAAAAAAAATGTTACTACTTTAATTTATAATCCCTTAAAATCTTATCTCGTATCACCTCTAACCCCTTACTCATTACCCCTATAACCCCTTAATATTAAGGTACAATCCATGTAACCAATATTCCACTAACCCTATACCCATTTCTACAAATACCTTAATCTATATCCTTCTTGGTACTTATAACTCAAAATCCCATTATCTGTATACTCCTTATAACCTCTAGTCACTATGACTCCTATTACCCTTAGCCATTCTCTTTTCATATCCCTTCTAACCCCTAATATCTATAATAAAACTTTGACATGTATGTTATTAGCCTAAATTGTTTGATGATCATAATGACCATTAATTGCTTGAGAAATCCTTAATTTAAGTTTGTTTTGAATATTATATAAAATATCGTATAGATTGTATGGGCTTTGGGCACTTTTCCTACTTGTTTAGTTAATACATATTTCTTCACCTGTAGATACTAGCCAATTTTGGTTACTAAAATTGGAGGTTAAATTACTTGATATCGCCACTTTGATGCCTAGGAAAATTTGTTTTGGTCTCCGATGTTTTATTTTATGTGTTGTTTTTGTTTAGCATTTTTTAAAATTTTGTCATCAATTCAAATACCTACTTTATTATCAGCTCATATTCCTATTTTTTTATCAATTTTTTTATTTCCTTTTTTGAGGTATGATTAAAGTATATGAAGACGATACATTCATTGTGTCTGAGGTCAAAAATATGTTAACATGAAAGACAACATTCATATTTTTTAGATATCTTAAAATGCCATTTACATATCATGTTTTATTGTTGCAATAGAATAAGATCATTTTAACCATAATTTTAACTAATACATTGACAAACTATTCAATTGTTTAAACATTATTTAATGACGTGAAATGATTTCTACAAAAAATGGCATAAATGATTTTAACTAGAGTTAAATATTGTAGTGCATCTCTAATTTAGATCATTAACACACAATCAATTTTATTAATAAAAAAAATCAACATGACATGAAAAGACATAAAGATACATGAATGATATCAACACGATATACATCAACATCAAGTTTAAAGTTATAAAAAAATAAGTTTAAAATTAAGAGCATTACCATGTTATTGAAGTCACACAAATAAAGTTAAGTTCAATGCTAGGTAAATTTATCTTTGATCAATCACCAATACATACTTTCAATGTATTACACTTAAAGGTTACCATGATTCTAACCAATGCATTTTAAATTGTTAAGTTGGTCATATAACATTATATAATGATATTAAATCATTACCACATAAAATTGACATTAAATGATTTTAATTAGAATTAAAAATTATATTACATCTCTAATTAAAATCATTGACACACAATACATTTTATAAATCAAACAACATCAACATGACATGAAAATACATATAAATATACACTAGTGATAATTGACATGACATTATATGCATCAACATCAACATGATAGGAAAAACATGTAATATCAATGAAGGATAATAACAAAATCAGAATATATGTGCAATATACATCAATGAGCTAGTTCACCACCTGATCCAAGGGCATTAGTGACTCCTTCACTAAATCCAAAGGCATCAATACCTCCACCAAATAAAAATGAATAATGAACAATCTTTATATCTCTATACCAAATTCTAGAAGATCCAATGAGATCATACCATCTATAGCTTTGATGAATGCATCAATGTGTGTCACAATAGGTTAATCAGCTTAGAAATGAGGAGGAGAGGGTTGTTGATCATATTAGTGAGGAGGAGAGGGTGGTCAGTCAACCTGTGAAGGAGGAGAAGGTGTTCGGTAGACCTATGGAGGAGGAGAGGGTGGTCGGTAATCTCAATGAGGAATATAAGTTGGTCAATTGATTCATTGAGGAGAAGAGGTGTTTAGTGGACCTATAAAGGAAATGTTTCTCGCTCAGATTGATGAGGATGAGATTTTGGTAAATTGACCTATGGATTAGGAGAGGGTGGTCGGTTAGATCATTGAGAAGGATATTGTTTTCGCTCATCATGTGGAGGAGAGGGTAATTGCTCGAAATGTGGAGAATAAGATGGAGGATGATATGGAGGAGGTGGATGACCGCTCCACTCAATAATCCTAGCCGAATTGGAAATATAACACATTAATAGAATCATATCATGACAAAAGTCACCCATATTATTGAAAACCCAGGGTCATGTAATATCTAGTTGACTTATATAGGACATACTTATTGTCGAAGCAACAGTGCAAATAATTGATCAACCACCTGCTCATAGAGTCTATAGTCTAGCCCACACACAAGTTGGGTCTCTATAAATGATGAATCTACTCGACCTCAAGAATATCCTTAATAGGTTGGAAAGGAAGCTCCCCAACATATGTGCCAACATCTACAAAGAAGTAATCAATAATAATCAGACAATTATTGAAACAAAATGTTACAATAAACTACATGTGCATTAAATAAGATAAGAAAATGAAACTAGATAATTAATCAAAACATAATGGTAAAATTACCTCTATCATCTAGTGGCTCAACCTAGGTAAAATGAATGTTCTAAAATCCTAGGAATTCCATCCTTATGTATGGGTACTGCACAATATCCATGGTGTGATCATCCTCACTCACAACCATCTCCAGTACCTACGAACACATCCTAGAAAGGAATTGTGTTTGGCCCCTCTTGGGAATCATCTTCCCCACATATGCATATGTGCCTCCACCATTTTCCTAGGAGGGTGGTTTTCTAATGATGGTATAATGACCTAAACCTATAAAAAATAAATAAAATAACTATAATTCAAAATGGAATGCCATCCTCCCATCAAACACAGAATGATATAGATCTAGAGATTTCAAAAACTATCACAAAAAATTTGCAGACCACCTAACCAATGTGGTTCTATGAACTAATGAATATACATAGTACAACAAAGGAAAACTAATGCATTGTGCATATGAGGTGTAGTGTACCATTTTCATGACCATAAGAGAGAGGAACTTAACCTCCTTTGCACCAAATGAGTTAATACTAAAATGACCACTTGCAACCTAGAAGTAACTAAGGAAAATAGCATACTCATTAACATATTAGTGAACACATGATATCTTTCTCTCTCCATTGATTTTAGGTGAAATATCAATCAAATGGGGAAAATATTCCCCTCCTAGACAAAAAAAAGTGATAAAATACACGTTCTCCTTTGTGTTCTGGTATCATAAATCATGATTGTCTTTAAATGCCTATCTTGTGTGATCCCAATCACAAATAAATTGCAAATTGTTTGTTCCACCTGATGGAAGTAGCATCTTCATAATACTTGAGGAGTCTGAAATTCCTCGGGAATACACACACCTTAGTAGTAATAGGTTGAGGGTACAAATCCATCTCCCTCTCTTGGGCCTCCCATGTGTCTCTTACAAAGTTGTATGGGCGCACCCACTGCTATTGCTACCTCTATCATTGCTAGTGTTTTCGATTCACACATAAAATTAGTTATACACATACATACATAAATACATAGATACATACATATCCATATACATCTACATATACATATAACATTAAAAAAATCACTAAACATCGATTTTTATTTATTAATAATTGAAATTAATTATTTTTCACAAAAAATTCTAACATAATTGTCAATCCTAGGAAAAACTCCAAGGATGGATTCAATTTCATTGATCGCAAATGCATTATTTATACATTTGAGAGGTGACCTTTAGACTTCAAATCCCAAAGCTACATACCTCTTCAACTTAATAACTAAAAATTGAAAATATTTACAATATTTATAATGGAACCATAATCCCTACATAATAGTTTTCAAAAATCTCCTCCCCCCCACTTAATCTGAAGAGGTGTTTGTGAATCCAAGAATCTTTCTAAACTTTTCAAGGTGTTCTCTTCCAATTGATTTAGTTAATATGTATGTAATTTTATCACTTTTGGAACAATGTCTCAAATGAGTAGCTTGGCCTCTACATGATATCAAATCAGATGGTACTTCATGTTGATTTCCTTAGTTCAATAATGGAACTTGGAATTCTTGGTAAACTTGATTGCATAAGTATATTCAACTAGTGTAGAAGTAGAATTCACCCATTTCTCCTGCAAATATTCAAGTATTTTCCATAAGCACATAATCTTTTTTGTTGCTTCTATAGAATCCACGTATTCTACCTCTGTTGTGGAATCTACTAGAATATAGTGTTTGCATGATCTATAGGAGGCAAGTTTTGATACAAGTCCCATGAGGTATCTTGAAGTAGGAACTCCACTTACTTTTTCACCATCTAAGTCTGAATTAGAATAGCCAATTAGTTTGAATTCATCCACCTTAGAATATTTGATTCCAAAGTCTTAATTCCCTTTCAAGTATTTTAGAACTCTTTTTTGCAACAAAGCAATTTCCTTCACATAAGTTTTGCATGAACCTAGAAATGATCTCAATAACAAATGAAATTTCTAGTATGGTGGTGTAAGCTGGATAATTCTCCCCACAATTTGTCTATAATTGGTTGCATCGTCAAATCACCCCCTTATTTTGATGTGTGCTTCAAGTTATGTTCCATTAGAGTAGAGAGACTGTTACACTCAACCATGCCAAACCTTCTCAAAAATTCTCTAATGTACTTATTCTTGGGAATAAATATGTACTTTGGATTCCGAGTCACTTTGATTCCCAAGTAATAGTTAATATGTCCCAAATCTATCATCTCAAAGTATTTCTTCAAATATTTCAATATGGATGCAATGTATATTTCTTGTTCCCTGTCATCAATAGATCATCTATATACACTATAATATATACAATACATCTTCTAACTTCCTTGAAAAATAGTGTTGCATCATCAACATTAAAGTGTTTGAAATTCAATTTTAAAATATGCTCAGTTAGCTTTTCATACCATGCATGAGGTTCTTGTTTTAGGCGATACAAATATTTGATGAGTTTGCATATATTTTATTCTTTTCCTTCACAACAAAACCTTTTAGTTGATACATGAAAACATTATCCTTTCAAGTCTTCACATCGGACATTGAATCATGAACTTTTCACCCATTATGTGCAACTACAAACAGTAGAGTATGGATGGTATCCCATTTTTAAGTCGGGGGGAAGCCTCCTCATAGTCAATGCATTATTTATGTAAAAAAAATTCTCTAGAAGCCTCATCGTATGCTTGTCAAGTGAGCCATCTAATTTGTACTTATTCTTTTATACCCACTTGCATCCAATTGATTTGGTTCCAAATGAAGAGTCCACCAACGTCCTTGTTCCATTATTGATGAGAGAATCATATTCATTCTATGTGGATTCTTTCCACTCATCATGAGAAAAAATTATCCAAATAAAGTTGGTTCAGGATTAGAAAATAAATTCAATTCAAAATCATATGAAACATACATATCATCCACATCGACTGTATTTGAATTATCTGTACCTCCTTCGTATTCTTGTCTCACTGAACTTATGGACCCTATCTTTCCAACTTCAACGGGATGGACACTGTTGAGAATATTCATGACCCACTTTGGAACTTTCTGGGAGGGTGCAAGTTGCTCAACCGGTGATTCTTCATTCTCTTCAAGTTTCTATCTTCCAATCCTCTCACTCACATCATTCAATTAAACATCCTATTCAGGTGAAGTGGCAAGAAATTATTCATGAGGGGGAGATGGCACTACAAAAGGAGATTCCAAATATTGATCTAAGATATGGATTCTCTCTTTGAAGATTTTTGGAATATCATAATCAAATTCATGAAATGTCTTTACATGGGTAAATGTATCCAAACAATCAAGTTGCCTCTCAGTAAAATTGTCATTTTTATTCATTTAATTTCAAGAAAAATAACATCTATGGAAAGTATAAACTTTTTGTTTACCTCATAGTAAATAATAAATTCCTTGGTGGTGTTTTAGTACCCCAAGAAGATGCGCATTCAAATCCTTACACCAATCTTGTTTCATTGTTCCTTTGGAATTAAAGCATAAAAAGTGGAGCCAAGGACCTTGAGATGCGTCATTGAAGGAATGATACCATACTGCATTTCATAGAGATTCTTATTGGAAGGAGCATGAGATGGAAATTTGTTTCTTATATAGATTACACACAAAATTGCCTCACCCCAAAACATGAATTTCACATTCGTGAAAAATAACATGGAGTGTACCCTTTCCACTAGTGTCATGTTCATTCTTTCTGCTACACCATTATGTTGAGGATTATATGGAACAAAGGTTTGATGCATAATCCCATGTTGATGAAGATAGTTTTAAAATTCATTAGAAATGTATTTTTTTCCATTATCAGTACGAAGACTACCAATATTATCTTGTGCTTCATTTTTCAATCCACAAATGAAAAATTTTGAATGTTTCAAATGCTTTATATTTATTCTTAAATAAATAAACCCAACACCTCCTGTTGTAATTAGAAATAAAGGTCATGAGATATTTATTACCATTTGTAGAATCAATGAGCATGGAGCCACACAAGTGAGAGTGTATTAACTCTAATTTTCTACATGCTCTAAAATTTGACTCATGGAAAGGTTGCATACTATGTTTTCCAAGAATGCAAGCATCGCACTTTTTTAAATTCTTTGGAATGGCGGGAAATCTAGAGACACTATTCTTCTTTAACAAACGAATACTATCATAGTTTATGTGCCCATATATAGCATGCCACAAAATGTTAGAATACAATGTACCTTCATCATGGTAATGTATTTGTGCAAAACCATGTGCCCTTGAAAATGTGACTTTGAGCTTCAACAATATCCCTTCCTCGTGTTGAAATATTGTAACTTGAAAGGATATTCAAAATGTATTTTACTGATGTACCCCAAGGGAGATGTATTGTTCCTCCATCGGGATGTTACTATTGTATTTGGTCATCAAAGAGTCTTGAGGTAAATCCTCCATTGTAATTCAGGTCAATAGTACCCTAATGAATATAATATAATATTGTATTGAGTATTCCTATATGAAGTCGTCCAATCAGTTAAGTGGGGCCGACTTGTGAGGTTAAAATTCAAGTGACAAAAAGAGTATAAATAGAGGAGTTGTGTTTCTCATTTGAACACACACTCACTTGTGTATAGACCATAGGATATATATATATATATGATGGGAGAAGGCACACCTTTCTGGGGTCTTTTCATGTACTTTTGATACATCTTATACAAAGGAAGTTTTGCTGGATTTTCGTCCCCGTGAGGGTTTCCCAAGAAAAATAATTTTGTTATTTTGTGTGGTTGTACTTGTCTATCTTTCAATAATCCTTTTGCATATTGTTATGATGTTATAAGGATAAATCTTATTAGATCTTGTATAGCCAATAAAAACTTAACACCTCATATCCAATCATGATGACTTGGTTGTTTGAGAATCTCCTTATCTTGACATTCCCATCGAATATGTGGATGGAATTTCCTTACTTTAAAATGGTAGAACATTATGCAATAGAAATTTAGGGAATACATGCAAATTGAGCCTGATGGTGTCAATTCCCTTGGGTTTGAGGATAGACTTATTTACAAAATATACTACACCATCTGCATTGTCTTTTAACTCTTCAAAGAAATCTATTCTAAATTTTATGTGGGAGTTTGCACCAATGTCAAGAAACCATGTATCTCTCCAAAATGAAAATGAAGCATTGAAAATAAATTCATTGATTCTAACATTATAATGTGAAACTATGAGATGAACATATTTAAAATCTTTACCAAACTCATGAGTTCTACCTCTACTTTTCTCTTCTTTCTGATCCTTCTTCCCTATGATCTTCTCCCATGGAGTTTTTCATGTATGTACTTCATGTCGTTTCTTGCCACAATGGACACATTGTAGATCATATATCTCGCCATGGTTGTGTCTACCACCCCTTCCTATGAATTTGTTCCTTCCATGTCCTCTTTTGTTTCCATATCCTCTAGAATAATCATGTGATTTATTATTCCTTTTCTAAGCAAGGCATGCAATTTCTCTAGTGGGATAAACTAGCTTCTTTCGAATGGATTTTTCTCTTTTTGCAATCTTCTCCACCAACGTGTCAAATTTGAGGTTTTTCAATTGGCCACTAAGTTGAAGTGACTTAATATAGTATGAATATGTGGGGTAAATAAGCTTAATAAAGGCACCAAGAGGAAACCCTACCTTCACACCAGTGGTTTCAATTCCATACATGATGGCCTTAATCTCATATTTATCAACCATGACACGATTATCATTTAACTCTAAGCTGAATATTTTCAACAACAATTGAGTTAGCTCCAATTTAGAGTGTGAGTCATATAAATATTTCAACTTCTTCAAAGCATCAAAATATTTCTTAGAAAATGAAATGTGTTGAACTAACTCTTTAATTACTTTAGTAGTGACCAGTGCAAATGTCTTCTTGTATTCTTTCTTTTGTATGGAAATCTCATTATGTGTTGTAGTCCATTTAGGTGAAGTAAGTGTAGCACCATCCACTACGTCAACAATATATCCTTCATAAATTCCATTCCATGGATCATTGAATATGAGTGTGTGCTTGATATTCCTTGTCCATTCTGGATAATTGTCCTTGTTAGTGAGTACTACTCCAACATTGTAAATTAGAGAATGCATGATGTGAAAATTTACAATATAAAATATACCTTTTACAACAAGCTCTGCAACATTATTACAATGCAGTCTCTGCAAATATGTAAGATAGATTACAATTAATTACAACTTAATGTTCAATGCAATGTAGTATGTGTGATACATTTCCATAGGTAAGCACTATAAGATGCATGTAATATAGTGTTTTCTTTGTGATACAAACGGTACAATAATGGTAATGATATTCTCTACAATATAATTTTGGAGATAATAAATTCAAGAAATAGGTGGCAAGAGCATAAAATAATTAAGCACTGCCAACTTAAAAACCTTAGTTTTGGAATCTTTGTTAGACCTACGATAGGCCTTGAATGGTAATCCTAGAAAAATAATTTTGGAAGCTTGAATTTAATAAGAAACGAAAACAATAGTATAACATCTCTAGTTGATACCATTCATAGAGAACAACTACAAAGTCCATCACTTTGTATCCCCCCAAAGCCTTTTTATTTTCAAATACGAAAAAGAACTTGGAATCAACATCTTGGATATCTTAACCTTCCTTTAAACTAAGGACATGATGCCCATGCTTCTCTTATCCCACTAAAAATACCAGATATGAGGGGTCCTACTTTTCAACCTACTCAAATTGTTTCTCCATGAGTTCTTATTCCATAGTGGCCACTTGATTCAATCCATGAGATCCCACTAAATCCTCATGAAACACATAACTTCTAAACTCCTCAAACCCAATTCATTGCTCCATTTCCTTATGTACAACTTTGTCCCACAACTCTTTTATTTTTGCAACTTTCTCTTCAATATTTTACTTATTAAACACTTTGTCTGCCTCAATTAATACCAATTTCCTTTTTGTTTTACAAGCCAAGATTTCATTAGAACCATCAAATCTTCTTTCTTCCTTCAACTCCCTTGCATTGTTCATCTCCCAATATTTCCACCACACTTCCCATCTCTTCGTGGAAAAAGATATAATTTCTTAGAAAATGTCATAGTGTCTGTTATCACTCCAGGAAACTCTTATAGGTTGTAGCTCGAAGATACCTGGTAACTTAATATATTCTATCAATGATGGGTATGTGTTTAGATCAAGATGAATATCTAACATCATTGGATTGTCTACTTAAGACAGTCTTAAGTATACTCAAACAATACAAGGCCTTCAAGGACTATTATCAAATAGGTAAAAGGATAAAGAAACTAATCAATTAATCAGAACATACATAAATCAATTACATATGATGGACCAATTAACTAGCATTGAGTGCTAATGATCCTAGTTTGAATAATCAAAAGTAAGATGACAGTTACCATAAGATTATAAACATAGACAAAGAATACCATTCAACTCAATAGCACAGAGCAGAGATAAGAAAAAAAGATCTGACAATAATGAAAGAAAGAAGCTTGCAGGCTGATTATATTAAAGAAAGTGTATCTTCACAAAAAACAGTAAAGTAGAATACTCAAAATCGACCTCCCCTTATTGCTTAAAAAGCATAGGATTTATAGCCTTTACATAAATAATTGAGATCCTATGAAGGAGGGTCGAAAAACTAAAAATAGCATAAAATCAAACTAATTACAAAATAATAGGATCATATCCTATATTAAAGAAGTCAGACCCTTATCCAAAATCTAAGATCTTCGACAGCTGCTTTGCATCCTGTAGGAATCATCCTTAATTTCTATCCACCATCTGGACTATGAGTCATTGCTTCAAGGTTGACCAAATCTGCCACCTGTAAGAAAATCCCCGGTTTGCAGCGCAATACACTGCAGAAACTTGATTATGATGCCTTTAATTATTTGTTTATCATTATAAACCACCCTCGAGTCACTTGAATCAATAAAACTTGGATTTGTGCCTTTCTGCCCTGTTCTGCACTTCCGGTGGCTAGAAGAGCCAAAATTTGAGCCTGTAAGCCACTGAAAGCTCTGCTTTCGGTTGCTAAATATACCTGTGCAAGCCTGATTAGCGACCAAAAGGGCAGTCTTTATAAGACTCCTTCAAAACTTCAAAATCATATTTTTCAAGATTCCTGATCTTCAAGGCTATATTCATTTAAGTTCAGGGCTGCTTTAAATGAGTTGCAGAAGTCAGTGTTGCATCTCTGTCTTCTTCAATTGCTCTATATCTTCTATTAAGCATCTTATTTATGCTTCGAGTAGTTTCATTTAAATAGTGGGTGCTCTCATTGGGTGATGGATTCCATTATAATCTCTGTACAGATGACAGACCATAGTTATTTAGAAGGAGCATTTATATCAAAATCGTGACACTTAACTTGCCATTATTCTTGATGTTGTCAATTTTGAGCATACTAGCAACTAGCAAACGCCTATGTAAGAAAATTTTCTGTGATGTTTATATGTATGAAGAAAGTCGCAACTCTCAGGATATACAGGAAGCCATCTTCTGCCTGGAGGGAAACCACATGAATGTCATTCATAATTACTGAGGATTTAAAATATGGCCAGAAAATGAGTTTGTTGTCGATGCTTCTGGTGTTAGGCTCGAAAATTAGAGACTTGGAGATTTGCATGCAACTGCTTAGCTTGGCAATTAATAGTTTTAGCTCGGATGAGTCACCTACCAAACATATACACCTGTAATCTCAGTGACCTGTGATTTCTGCAACTTTTCTTGAACATCTGAAGCATTAGATTTGTTATAAACAAACTTTCAAAACCCTACAACTGTCACTTATTCAAACAATTCAAAGATCTAATACCCGATCCTTGCTCCAAATCTATCTTTGCGCGCCATATGAGTTATCAGAGAAGCGATCTGCAAATTCTTGGGTGGAAATTACATCTTAACACATACCGAATCACATAGCACCTGAAACCTCTAGCACTTGGCATTTTAACTATGTTAACTTGTGGCTTATGAAGGATGGTTATCGCTTGAATCATGGCTTGAAATTTTGGCTTAGGTTTTAGAATTACTTCATATTTTATTTTAATCACAATAACAGTTGCAAATCTAAGGAAGCATAAAAGTAGGGTTTAGGCAATACTAACGATGTGTGTTTGTGAAATGCAGGTTAAAGATAGAGTCACAAGAGTCTGAAGAAAATATGATCAATGGGGAATAGATTAGGGCAAATGATCAAGGAAAATAAAAAAATAAGCATGAATGAATGAAGCTCCTCAAAAACTATTTGAGGAGATAACAATGTCACTCACATCTTTTAATTTCTCTTTTCATCTTAAAATGTTCACAATGGACACATCTATTTGGGTGATCATCCTTCCAATTGAATACTTTTCCATGAAGGCTTCACTCTTGATTCCTTCACACTCAGAATAGAGATGCAAGACAAAAAAAACATTTATATAAGAAAATGGCTAATAGATTTCGAACCATTTTGTTGTGCAAAAGGCTTAAAAGTAGTGGCACGATATCTAGCAACTAAAACACCAAGCATAGCAAACACCTAAATCCTAAGTATTAAAACCCGAGTGAATATTCCAAAGGGAATTCCCTTCCCAATTTCACCTTTGGAAGTGGAGATACTAAAAGGGGACATTCTTATACTCAATACCCCCATATTAGAACACAAAGTAATGAACCAGAGACGCTTGATGTGGAGGTGAAAAAATGTCCACTAGTTTCTAATGACAATTCCTAGTTTTTACATGTTTCTTGGTATCCTTTGTCCTCCATATCTACCTTTGTTCCCTCTTTTACTATCATTTTTCCTCATTATTCCTTTTACTTCCTACACCAATAAAATGAAATAATGTTAGAATGAAAAAAAAGTAATAAAGAGGCCTTTGTTCGAGTCCTTTTTATTATTGTTGTTAGAGGCCTTTGTTACTTATGTTTTTCCTGTACAAAAGAATAATGGTTCAGTGTTCCATGGATTGTGAAGGAATTCACAAGGTTATCATGGATGTTTCCATAGACCACCAGTCATCAGCAATGCAACTACTTAATAGAAGATGCTACAATATTAGTAATTAAGGAATGTGGTTGTGAAGATTAATGAAAGATGTTGGAATATGATACAATTATGTTACTAACATAGCATCTGTGCACTATACTCATTTTTCCTTAGTAACGATATTCACGCTAAAAAAAAAGTGGTTTATAATTCTTCCAGCAATAGGAATTAAATGAAATTCTAAGAATATTAGTTAGATTATTATCAATAGAAAGTAATCTATGAATTCCATGCAAATGCTCTAAAATTTTGTTATTGAACATTAAACTCTATCACAACTTCCATACTCTAATGCATCTTTATATGTATATAAATAAGAGATATCTCTTCAACATACTTAATTAGATGGGAAGAGGAACCAAATGATAGACTTATAAACTATTTTTTTTGCCTAGAAAAAAATTTCTTATCCATTTCTATTTATGAGTGTTTGAGTACAAATCAAAGTAGTATTGAAACTCTCTCACAAAATCATGTTCTGAAGGAAACAGGGCCTGCTTTGAAGAGAAGATGTTTCTAATTACTTAATTAGATTTCAAAACTTGTGTGTCACACACACACACACACACATGTACAAGTTGATCCAATTAACTAATTAGAAACATATGTCTTTTCAATCAATCCTTGTCTTGTTAGGATCATAATGTTGTGGAAAAGTTATAGTAATACTTTGATTTACTCAAACACTCATAAATAGAAATGGAAGATACAACTTAGTTATTTGACATCTTACCTAGAACCTAAGTGAAGGAAGATACACAATTTCCATTGATTCCTGAAATGAATCTCCCCACCTGCCCAACCCCTTAGCCATGGAAACCCTAGATTCCAATCATAGGTCACACACTGAAATAATATTTTTTACATAGAGGTTGCTTGACATTTCTATTTAAAAGGTATGAATATATCATCTCAATTGAGCATCGGAAATTTGTTTGGTATAATATCAATCACTGCAAGGAAAACATATTGTAGTGAAGGTTTTGTGGCGGTTTTATTGTTACAATATTGGTGGGGGGTTAAAAAATAGCTCTGCTAAAACCTTTGTTATTATTAGTGTAGGTTTTAACATATTTTAACAATAACAAAAAATTACAGTGGCCTGAGGTTATAATAGAGTTTTTTTATTATCAATGAACTTATATCAATATGAAGCACCAATACAAGAACTATATGTCATAGCATATTTTTCCACCTCATCTATATAAATTCTTGCATTGTCTCAACTTATGATCATTCCCCTCTTACAGAATCCCTTTTCCACTTATGGGTTACTTACTTTGTATACATTCTCATAGAATCCCTTAAAAATCCCTACTTGAAGTCATACACACCCTATCTAATGCTATCATGAGTATATGCATTATGTTAGTGTCTATCCTGCATATGCATCTGTTTGAGGATAAAAATACATGGCTGCCAAATTGTATACACTGTGGATCCATGACATATATAAATGATGTAGTGATCATGGCCATGAAATAATACATAGTGTATCCATGTGAAATATAGAGGTGGATCATGGCCACAAATATGATACCTAGTGGATCCATGCCTATCAAGAGATCATAGTTGAAAAACATGAATGAGAAAAATATGATGGAAAAGGGTAAAGCCTCAATCAATTGTATTCACACAAATAGTACCAATTTATAATACAATGAATAATTCCACTTCAAGAGAGACTTTCTATAGATCCTAACACCTTGCATGGTGATAAGGCAAGGAAATCTTATTCAAAATCCCTTAGTCATCATTTAGGATAAAGACTAAATATCCTAAATAATAAATACAAATAAAGGTGACAATATTAACTATGTGATTGTTAGGTTAATCCATAAGGCTAACATTCCCTCTCTCAATCACAAGTTTATGTATATGTATCAGCTAAGCAATAAAGACTAATGCTAAATTTTATGTGTTGGATCTTTCATAATCCTTCATCTGCGCTTTATTGAAAAATATTCCTAAACAATCGTCAAAACTGGACGTTGAAAGGTTCATATGAAATGAACTAGAAGAGAGATGAAATTCTCGAGTGAACGACCACCATGCCTGAACATTCCCTATCTGCTTGAAAATTCCATCATTTGCAAGGTGATTTAGCTAGAAGAGGATGGCCTCTTCTATTAATTGGTGAGCAAGTAGTATCACCATTGTACAATCAGTGACTCACTAAAATGCTCATTGAATATTTCAACACTATTATGTGTTGACCAACATACCAATGCATCATGTATTTAGGTCTTCCATCTTAATACTATTTCTTTCCCATTTAGAAATTTGGAGTCTATTGTTGCCCATTTCAAAATTTAGAGTCTGGAGTCTACAGACGATTGCTGTCGAAACTTGAAGGGTGACAACCACTATCAATATTCTCCCCGTTGTCATTCGAAAGGTGAGAAGATATGGGTATTCATGTGGGTTACCTTGAACCAACTCATCATTGTATCATCATCACTTGATTTCAATACTCCCCCCTTAAAATGAAAGAGAGTTTTGTAAATGTACCCTCCTTAAGCTGCAAGAGAGTACTATTTTGTTTTCAATTCAAAGTGGGAATGTGGAAAAAACGACACGTTGTATCATCCCGTGAGGGCCACGCTCAAAAGATACACCATAAGGGGACCACTTTGGAGTTGTTTTCTCCCTATCAGATACAAAAAATATTATGTGCTACAATTTTATTTACTCGAGATTGAATTCTTCGGTAAGATTGATGTAATTTCTTGGCTATTAATGTCAATTACCAAGGATTGATCCACCCATAGTGAATATTTAATCTTACAGGCTTGTTTCTCTTGAAACAGTTTTCTGATGCATGATTGCACTTGCCACAATGCTAACAGGGGTGGAGTTAAAGCACTCTATCTCCAAATGGCCAACTCAAGGGAAATATTGGCATTTAGGAATTTCTTCTATGTGTTTTTTGTAACCTTCTTAATTAACTTTTGGAGCCTTCAAATTTTCATAAATGAATCCTGCACTCACAAATTGAATTGGTTTGGAGTAGTCTGGAATATGAAATGTTACATACTTTTCATATTCGAGTCATGTTCTATGCTTGTTGTTGATGATTTCTTCCCAAGGTATGATGATGGGCTTAGAAATACTTTGTCGAACTTGTTCATGTTGAATTTGGACAAAATCATCTTCATCTACATCTAGAGTTATCTTGTGGGGTTGTTGTTGAGTGCACCAATGATTTGGATGGAGTTAAAGAACTCTATCTCCAAATGGCCAACTCAATGACAATGTTGGAATTTAGGAATTTCTTCCATGTGTTTTTTGTAACCTTCTTCATTAAATTTTGAAGCCTTCAAATTTTCATAAATGAATCCTGCACTCACAAACTGAATTGGTTTGGAGTAGTCTGGAATATAAAATTTCATATGCTTTTCATATTTGAGCCATGTTATGTGCTTGTTGTTAATGATTTCTTCCCAAGGTCTGATTCTCTTTTCTTTGAAAGAGTTCGTTGAACTTGTTTATGTTGAATTTGGACAAATTCATCTTCATCTACATATGGAGTTGTCTTGTGGGGTTGTTGTTGAGTTCACTATTGATTTGAATGACCATCATCATAGAGAGGATTGTTCTGAACAAATACTAGTTCAAAACACTTAGTTTCCTCATGATTCTTCATTGTTCTTAACTCATTGTTCAAGAGTTTTGATTGAATATGAAGGATATCTAATTGTGTTTGCATCACTTGCAAACAGGTTAGCATTGATTCAAGGGTCTATTTACTGAGTATGGCAGTGTTGCTTTCAACAGTGATTGTTAGAGTGTTCAGTAACTCTAATAATTCAAGACTTTGAGCCATTTCAAACACTAAATGATGCCTCCTTGTGCAGGAATGTGCTATTTACAGTTCATCTAAACAAAAGAATTAGGGCTTCTTGCAACTCCTCCCTTTTGAAAACAATTTCTATTTTGGAGTTAGAAACCCATAATTCCAATGACTTATTCAATTTCAAGGTTTCGGGTTCAACCGAGAAGTCATCTGATTACAAATTTAACTCAACTTGATTTTGACACTCAGAAAAATAATTATTGCAAATATATAATATTGATTTAATCTTCAAATCACGTCACATTCAATTATTCTTTGAATTGTTTGTTTCTTGCATTAATTGTGTGCCTTGAAATTTAGCTTGATGTTTGTGTTTCAATATGTAGAATGTAAATAAGTGTAGCAATGGCAAATGCAAAACATCTTAAAAAAAGAGAGACACAGAGCACCAAAAAAATCATGCAATCCATGTGAAAAAAAGCACTGTACATTTTATATAAAAATGTACTTTTGAAAGCTTGGATGTGACTCTCTAAAAACCACGTCAAAATAATATTAACTGAACTTTACACCTAACTCTAATCAAGTCTTATAAAAATCAAAACTATAATTGACAAATATTTCTACTTAGTTCCAAAGGAAAATGAAGCCCCCTTGAACTATAAACTAAAGCATACTTATAGCAAGACTTCAAACTATATCCACCCTTATAACTCCCACTTCAAAAAAGGCATTCACTCTTATGACTCCCATGATCTTTTAATAACATAAAGCTTCATAAAAAAATAATTTAAAAAAAACACTTTTATAAGTGTCTTTCCTCCCTTTAATGAATATTATTTTTTGTATAAAGTAATATTAGTTTAAAAAAATTGGATATGCTTTCTTTGTTTTACAATGCCATTCAATACTCTATCGTTAATGCCCTTGAAAAATGTCTCAAAACACACTTTTACAAGTGTTGTTCCCCCTTTATTAACTCCTCATGATTTTAAAATAACGTGCACACCAGCATAAAATAGCGAACTACCAAAAAGACGTTTATGATCTAAGCGGGCCAAATATTACTTGCGGCTCGTAAAAAGAACATGATGTAAGCCGGCCAAATATTACTACCGGCCAAATATTACTACTAGCGGCTTGTAAGGTGGTTTTATTTATTTGAATCTATTAGCAAGGTTATTAGTATTTAGCTTGCTGCAGAGTATTCTATGTGATTGTAGTAGGCATTTTAACTCTTGGATCTTAAACAGTTTTAGATCTAAAGGTTAGCATGCTTGTTGCAGCCGCATTGAATGCTCTCTAGCGAGCTGAGTACTGATCGCTCGTTATCATTGCGTGCTGCTTTTACTTCTAATTACATATCTATAAACTACTCCCAACATCAAAATAGGTCCACAACGAAATATCCCCACAAAATTTATTCTCATAATTTCACATGTATATGAATAGATGGTTTAATTTATGCACACAGTTTCAATTTGTCGGGAGCAAAGTCTTTATCTTTGAAAAATAATAAAATCAAAATTTAGAAGAAAATTGAAAGTATAAAGAATTAATGTTTACTTTTGTATGTCTTTGATTGTTGATAATTAAAAAAGTCTATATCATTTAACTTTAAAATATTACACATTAAGAAATAACAAGAACATTAACTCCTTTACATTTTTTTAACAAGCAAAAGCTACAAGGTAGCAATGTCCCTGGTAAATTGAGATTTTGTAAATAGATATTGATTTTGAAGGGATGTCAGTAGATATTCAATTATGGATTGTCAATTTTATTGTTCTAGATCATACATTTTTTTTTCATATCGGGAAACCCAGCAACACTTCCCCACATTAGTGGATGGTAGAGGTGGTAAACCGCCGGCCATCCTCGCAGAAGCCCTAACCCCAAAGGACTCAAGGCTCGAACCCATGACCTCCCTCCGATCCGAGAGAGTGTGCGCACGTCTTACCAATTGAGCTAACCCTTGGGGCTTTTTCTGAATCATACATTAAGTGAGAATGAGAACATTGCATGAGTTAGTCAATTTTGATAACTATATCTAAAACATTTTTTTTACATTTTTTTTTTATTGATGTTCAATAAGCTATAAATCATTTACAATCACTAGGAAAAAATAAGATATCTTTAGCATTGTCATTTTAATGTTTTTTAAGTATATCAAAATCAAAATAAATAGCACATGTTATTTATTAGAATATAGAATTTTAAAAATAATAAATATTATGTGTCTAAGCAAATAACAAGCAGAGTCACCAAATACAATATAAAAAAAATACATTGGTAAACAAATGCATGAAGTGAATTGATTTTAATATATTTTGTTTAACTGTTAGTATTATTATAATGAACTTATTGTCGATTCAATATCTTTTTGTTTAAATTTTAGTATTATTAGAATCAATGACTTAAGTGGAACATCCTTTTAAGATCCGAATAATGTATATGTAAAAAAAACGTGTAGATCCTAAAATTATATGAATGTTTTTTAAAGAAATTCAACTTAATTGGTTTTAATAACAATAATGGCCAGCACGACTACTTTAAAACTATTTATGAAGTATGAATTAATACGAGAAATGCATATAGTTTTTCGTAACAATATAATTGTATCACATGTTATGTATATGTAGATATAGTAGATATGACGGTGTCTTGCATAACACTCCCTTATCCTCTTTTATCCAGAAAGCTTGATGGCCATCGCTCCTATCTGTTATTGATGCGGTATTTGATATTGCAAAGAGCAATGACAAGTACTTTTGTGCTGAGATTTATAAAATAGTCTTTATATTTGTCGCTAATTTAATATGGTTGTTTAGCTTATGATAGCCAGTGATGCTAAGTGTTTGATTTCTTATTGAAGCATAGTGAGAAGTCAAGTAAAAAATTGAAGTTCGATTTTCTTTTCACATTTGTACACACTGCTTGAGAGAGGAATTCATAGAACAAAGGTGAGGTATAAATATCACTCAGCATATCCCTTATTTCAACTCATGAATACAATACGCATGAGAGTTTGCTTCCTTTGTGTGTCCATCAAGGGAATAAACATAAGTCATTTGATATTGTCAGTCATCACGCTTTCCCTTATTAGAATGTGCTTTGTGAGGTTGATGAAGGAAGGGAGGAAAATCATTGAAAGTTGGTTGCAAATTCCCAACCAAAACGTGCATTTAATATGAGAAGGCCCAAGGAAAAACATAAACAATACTTGAAAAAAAAGAAAAGCAGAATATACATTAATCTAAGGTGATTGTTCCCTATTGCCATAATTACTCATATATTCACTAATCAACTAATCAAAAGAATGATGAATGATGATATGTTCTTGCACTTGGGTGTTTGGAGATAAGGTAGCAAGTTGGGCACCAAATTTTTTCTAGCAATGCCCTTGAAAATATATATATATATATATATATATAGTCAACACATCATAACAAATATAAGATTATAGTGATAAGATAAAAACTAACATAATGATCACAATGCTAAAACTGAAATCATATCATTATTAACATAAGATGGTATTGATAAGATAAAAACTAAGAAGCATAATTCGATGGACATATTGAATCTACCAAAACTACAACCTGAACTAGAGGGAAAATAATAGCTGAAAAACAAGTAGTTCTCCATTCATCGTCACAAACACATTCACAAATTGTGATTAGTAGGAAATATATATAAAGATACAACTTCAAAATCAAAACAATTCCATATTTTGTCTAAGTGTTGCATATAGACTTGTTAAATATGGTTAGAATTGTAATTAGCTTATGTAAATGCAGTGGTAGTGGTTAAAATATGGTTAATCAAGGAACAAGCTTATCATTATATATTGTATGGAAATATGAAACAAAATTATACTAAAAGAAAATATGGAAAACATCATATTTCCAATCTTGCAAAGTGAATTTTTACTTGGTAAATTTTCATTTTTTTATTAGTAATGATCCGGATTTATGCAGGAATGCAACAAAATACACAAATAACCATAGAAACAAATATGCAACAGAAATAACACTTCATTTCATTAATCAATAACTAAAACTTGTTTACATACATAATGGAAATAAACTAGCTAGAGTGCTGGTAGCTTATCTATGAGAAGAGATGTGGCGGCTACATGCCTCTGAACTGTGTGTTACATTGAGGCTCGAAGGCCTATATATTATTGAGAAACAATGGAAACCCTACACATCCAAAAACCTAACCCTAGGAAGTGAAACCCCAGAATGTGGGCCTCGTTGGGTAACTTCGTACATCAATTTCTCGGGGTCGTAACTTTAGCATACTACCTCTGTTTGACGCGCATGATACATCGTTAGAAAGATCTGTTTAAGGACTACATCCATAAATATCAACTAATGAGTCTGTATTCGATGCCGAAAAAACGTCGTTTAGGGCCTCAAAACGGCTCCGTAAGTTTAGGACCCAAAAACTGCCAAAAATAGTAAATTGTGCTACAATTAAGGAAACTGGAAAACTGAAGAAAAAAAATGGTGGGGGTCCAAGTGGAATAGGTGGGTGGCCACCAATATCCTCCTGGATCATTCCTCCCCCCTTAGGAAACAATGGTCCCCATTGCGTTGAGTTCCTCCATGAGATGAGGAAACTTCTGCTGAACTTGGTCCCTGGTGAGCCACTTTCCCTGGTGAAGGAGTTGGCCTACTTTGACAACTCGATATAGCTAGATCTTCTACTAGCAGGTGTTCTTGATCTATGTGTCCATAATCCGATCAGTTGTGGCTTGTTCCATGCAGTCGGGGTTTAACTCTGTTGGTGTGAGTTTTTCTGCCATGACTGACGTGTCCAGTAGAGGTGGAAAGTAGGGACGAAGGTGGTCCACATTGAACACTGGGTGCAGACCAAGGAATGGTGGAATACTGAGCTCAAAGGCATTGTCCCCAACAGCCTTGGTGATGGTGTATGGCCCATATTGGAGTGGGAGAAGCTTGCGGTGGGATCCACTGAGGTGCTCCTTCTGCAAATGTAGCCACACTTTGTCGCCCACCTGGAAGTTGTGTTGAACCCGATGCTGATCATGTCGTTGCTTGTACTTAGCATTGGATCTGTCCAATATGTCATGAACCTATTGGTGAATGTGCTGAATGCACTCAATGAAGTTGTTCGCCTTGGAAACTTTAGAATCGATATGAGCTGAATCAACATGAGTAGCTGCAAATGGCATGGCTACGTCAATGGGACATAGTGGCTGGAATCCCAAGCCCACCTGAAAGGGGCTGTGGTTGGTTGAGTTGTGGAGGGCCCAGTTATAGCTTTGTTGTACATAGGGGAGGCTCTCATCCCATGTGTGTGGAGGGCCCAGTTATAGCTGAGTTGTACATGCGCAAAATGTGTATGATCATCCTATTGATGACCTCTGTCTGGCCATTAGTCTGGGGATGGAAAGTTGTGGACTTAGTGAGCTTGGTGTCTAGAATTGACCATAGGCTAGACCAGAATGTACTAAGGAATCTGTTGTTCCGATCTGAGATTATAGACTGTGGGATCCCAAAGTGTACCCACACTCATTCCAAGAAGAGTTTAGCAGTGGCTTCTGCTGTGATATTCTTCTTGCAGGCTACCATTATGGCCATCTTTGAGAATCTGTCAACAACAACAAACACATAGTCGTTGCCGTGCTTAGTAGAAGGAAGGCCCAACATGTAATCCATGGAGATAGATTCCCAAGGTCGACTAGGGGTAGGCAATGGAGTATAGAGGCCTTGCTTCTTGATGGATAGTTTGGCAATGGCGGAGACAGTGTAGGATCAGATATACTTCCTGACGTCCTGTCGAAGGTTCGGCCAATAGAAATACTTCTGCAGTACTGCCACTATTTTCTCGACCCTGAAATGCCCAGCGGCCCGAATGTAGTGCGCTTCCCAAATCATCTTGGCACGCTTGCTTGAAGGAACCAAAGGTGTCACATGTGACATAGAAGTACATCCTGGAGGTGAAATTTTGGAACTTGGTTTCCCTCCAAGAGTGTTTGGTATGTGTGGCTGAATTCTAGATCGCTCTTGTAGAGAAGTGGCTAATCAGAAGTCTCGTGCCCACAAGAGTTGAGTACGGTGGTTATTTCCACGATCGGTGGTCGGCTGAGGTAGTCTGCAACATTATTGGTGCTTTCCCTTCTTGTACTTGATGTTCAAATGAAATTGTTGTAGATATGTGGACCACTTCTGATGGCAATCATTCTGTAACTTCCCTTGTGTCTGTATGAACTGCAGGGGTCGGTGGTCTATGTGGATGATCGTTTCCTTCCCCAAAATGTAATGCTTCCATTGTCAGCAAGCCTGTACAATGGAATACATGTCTTTGTCATAAGTGGGATATTTACGGACTGTATCGGACAGTGTCTCACTGTGATATGCAACTGGATGCCCTTGTTGAGTAAGGATTTCCCCAATAGCATACTCATAGGCATCTGCCTCTGTCTCAAATGGTTGTTGCAAGTCTAGTAATGTGAGCACTAGGGCACACCAGAGGTGATGTTTCAATTTTGTAAACTCTTTTTGTTGAGTTTTCAACCAAAAGAATTTTTATTTCGCTCCTCCCTTGGTGACTTGACTCAAGGGCCAAGTGATATGAGAGAATCCCAACACGAACCTGCGGTAGAAATTAGCAAGGCCCAGAAAGCTACAAAGCTCTGTTAGAGTAGTCAGGCTGGCCAATCCCAAATGACTTGGATCTTGGTTGGATCCACATGTACCCCACACTCATCAATAATGTATCCTAGATACTGAACCTGGGTCATGCCAAAAGTGCACTTGTCCAAATTGGCACACAATTTGTGTTGCCACAATGTTTGGATGACCTGTCGGATGTGGTGGAGGTGCTCTTCCAAAGTCTGGCTGAATATCAGGATGTCATCCAAGTACACTACTACAAATTAGTTGGTGAATGGCCGCAATATTTCTTCCATCAGTCTCATGAAGGTTGCAGGAGCATTCGTTAGCCCGAAAGGCATGACCAACCATTCGAAAAGGCCCTCCTTAGCTTTGAAGGCAATCTTCCACACATCGGTTGGTTTGATTGGTACCTGGTGATACCTGGACTTTAAGTCGATCTTTCTAAAATATTTCGCCCCTTTAAGCTGGTCCAGGAGGTCATCTATCCTTGGGATCGAGTACCTATTCTGGACAATGATCTTGTTCAGCACCCGATAGTCAATACATTGTCTCCAAGTCCCATCCTTCTTTTGTACCAACATGATCGGGCTCCCACAGGGCGATGAAATTGGCCGGATGTGACCCTTTTGCAGCAGCTCTTGAATTTTCCTCTTGATTTCATCATTCTCTAGAACAGAGCATCAATAGATCGGTCCATTGGGAAGTGGTGCACCTGGGGTCAGATCGATGGGGTGCTTGACCTGGTAGTGGAGAGGCACCCTAGTGGGTGAGGTGAATATGTACTGGTACTCCTCCAAGACCTTGTCCATTTGTTGTTGTCGTTCGTAGGGGCCCTGTCTGGCGATCGTGGCCATGAACTTCTTCTTGCCTTGAGGGCAGATCATTAAGAAAACAAACTTCCTGGTTTTGGAAATGAGCTTACTGCATTGTTTTGCAGTAACCAAAGAGATAGCGGTAGGAGGTGGTAACTCTGGTATCCTATACAAATTATTTCCCAATGTAATAATAACAGCGCGAGGCCGAGACTTATACACAGCATGTCGCTTCCATAAGTATGGTTGACCTAATAATACATCACAAACATCAAGAGGAGCAATATCACATAATACCTCATCAGTGAAGGGCTTGATGCTGTAGGGAAGGCGACACTGCTGGCTAACGCAAAGATCTCGTCCTTGGTGAAGCCACCCGATGGTGTACGGATGCGGGTGTGCTGTGGCCAGCAAACCCAACCACTTCACGACCTCTGCTGAAATCAGGTTCTTTTGGCTGCCACTGTCAACAATGAACTATAGCAGGGAACCCTTTACCCACATCTAGGAGTGGAACAGACGCTACTCCTCCTCTGAATCTTCTGGTTCTTCCTTTTGGATCTTCATGGTGGCAACGGTGGCATTGAGCTCTGCATCGATAATATTCTTCCCTCTGTCATTCCACTTCTTGGTTTCTAATTCAGTGTCAAAGTATGCATCTGATTCAGAAGCCTTTATCTCGGCCACCAGTGACTGCTTGGCCTTACACTCACTTGTGTTGTGAGTGGGTCTCTTATGGAACTCGCACCACTTTCCCGCTTCCTTCTTCGGCTTTGCAGTGTTGCTCTTTGCTTGTGGCTTTGGCAAGTTTTCTTGAGTCGCCATGCCTTGGTTGTGTCCTAGGTTCTACAGTTTGGGGGCACCTTTCCCTTGCCTTTGATTCGCAGATCCAAAGTCTTTCTTTTTCTATTTGAATTTTTGCTCAATTTTGGCAGCATACCGATATGCCATACCAAGCAAAGAGATGTTGAGGAACTCCATTTCCTCCTGAATGTATCTATGTAGACAACTGTGGTACTTCAACACCAAATGTTTCTTTGAATATTTGATACCCAACTTGGTGCGCAGGGTATGGAACAGATTAGTTAGCTCATGCACATCTTGATCTCTTTGTTGTCGCAGCATAATCCATTGTATGTACTTGTCCTCATAGCTCCCCACCGGATAATATTGTCCTTTTATGGCATCTCAGAAAGAATTCCAAGTGGGTACGGCCGGGAATAGAGAGGGTTCCTCCTCATCCTTTCTCTCACAGTAGGTTTCCTGCCAGTCCTTGACATGGGGGGCGGCTTTGAGTAGAGAAAAAGTAATATTTTCCCGGTCAAAAAAGTCATGAACCGAGAAATATCCTTCTAATAGATTCAACCATCTATCTATGGCATTTGCATCTATTTGAACATCAAATATGGGAATGTCGAAGTTTACTTGTACCTTAAAATGGGTTGCACTTCCAGAGTGGCTACTAGATGTAGATGCACTGCCAGTGGGAAGTCATTGAAGGATGTAGGTGAAGTTATCCATCATCGTGTTCCTTTGTTTTTCAAGGGCCTCCTCGAGCAAAATTTTGATAGGATATTCTACGCCCTCATCTTTCTTTTCGTCCCCCATGGTTGGCCGTCGGGATTTGCGAGGCTGATCTTGCAAAGGTTCAACTAGATAGATCCCTAACTCTTTATACCCCGCCCTCATTGGGGACATGCAAATAAGGATCGAGAAAGAGCATATTGATCTAATACCACTGATCGAGATTTATGCAGGAAGGCAATAGAATACACAAATAACCATAGAAACAAATATGCAGCAGAAATAACACTTCATTTCATTAATCAATAACTGAAACTTGTTTACATACATAATGGAAATAAACTAGCTAGAGTGCCGGTAGCTTATCTTTGAGAAGAGATGTAGCGGCTACATGCCTTTGAACTCTGCATTACATTGAGGCTCGAAGGCCTATATATTATTGAGAAACAATTGAAACCCTACACATCCAAAAACCTAACCCTAGGAGGTGAAACTCCAGAATGTGGGCCCCATTGGGTAACTTGGTACATCAATTTCCCAAGGTCGTAACTTTAGCATACTACCTCCGTTTGACGAGCATGATACATCATTAGAAATATCTGTTTAAGGACTACATCCATAAATGACAAATATCAAGTTTGGAACAGACTCATATTTGCCCGACCATTCAATGGCGAAAAAACATCGTTTAGGGCCTCAAAACGGCTCCGGAAGTTTAGGACCCGAAAACTGCCAAAAATAGTAAATTGTGCTACAATTTAGGAAACTGGAAAACTGAAAAAAACAATGGTGGGGGTCCAAGTGGAATAGGTGGGTGGCCACCAATATCCTCTTGGATCAAGTAATTTCTATGGTATAACACCCCAAAAAAAAGAATGAAACTAGAATCTTTCCTAAACTTTTGTCCTCACATCTAAGGAAAATTAACTTTCAGTTGGTAAAATTTCCTTTAATTTGTTTTTTTATTAGTAATTTATATGGTATAGCACCAATCATAATCGAAATAAATTTGTTTTGAAATTAAAATAAATAAATAAAATGAACCAACACTTTAGTTAAACTTTACAAATGTTGAAGTACTAAATCTAGTTCTACGAAATTAATGGAATAAAATGGAAACAATAGCTTGTATAGCAATATCAAACAAAATTATGCAAAAAAAAGTGGAAAATTCTTATTTCCAATCTTTGAAACTGCAATATGGAACAAAATTATGCAAAAAGAAAAGGAAACTTAACTTTTATGTTAGTTTTTCATCATATAAGCTAGCATTATGATCTTAGGATCTTTTCACTGAGAGAATAACAAGCACATCACAAGAGACAAGAGACACAAAGAGTTTTCCTTGGGGAAACCATAAAGGAGAAAACCCCGCAACTTTCTCAGAGATAGAATCAGCACAAAAATGGTAAGACCCCAAAACAGTAAGATGCACTCCTGAGAGCAGCAGTCTCTCTCTCTCACACCGAGACAGCTTCTCCTCTCTCACTCATGCGCCCCAATGAGTGAGTGTGAGTGTTGCAAGTGAGATAAATAGAGAGGCTCATTCTCTATTTATATTCTTTCGTTCACTTGAAGTGCACTCCAACATGTCGGCCTCACTTAACAATTACTTACTAGAGCCGACATCTCTAGGAGTGTCTAATAACCCTAGTGCCCCACCACTTGTGGGGAATTTGCCTCCTCTGACCAATAGGAGGGTAACACAATGGTGGGGACTATTGCCTTGACTTACAATGACTCACCTAGGGTCGAATTCACTAGGATAGTCTAATAACCCAAGGGCCCCATAACTATGGGGACTTTAACCCTTGACCAATAGGAGGGTTACCCATAATGACTTGACATGACTTTCTCATTATAGAAACTTCCCAGAATAAACATCGGGGTATGACAAGACTCAAATACATTACAATACATCTTGGAATAAACATCGGGTTACAATACAGAAGAAATACGGATGAATACATTTCGAAGTTACAATTACATCAACACTCCCTCTTAACTAGGAAGGTATTCTCTCGACACAATTTATCAGCACAAGTATTCTTCTCTGTATCATTTGGGTCATCGTCAGGTCTTCATCATCTTTAGGTCATTTTCATCTTCAAGTCATATTCATCTGTAAGTCATCTTCATTTGGATCTGGATCATCAACACTGAATCTAGATCATCACTCGATCTGGATCATTATTCACTGGATCTAGATCATCACTCGATCTGGATAATTTCTCGATCTGGATCATCACTGGGCATCATCACTGGCTTTGGATCATCACACGATCTGGATCATCACTGCTAGATCTGGACCATTACTTGATCTGGATCATCACTGTTGGATCTGGATCATCACTCGATCTGGATCTCTCGGAGTCATCATACTGGATCTAGATCATAGCTCGATCTGGATCATCACCACTGGACTGGATATGAATCATCACTGCTGGATCATCATCACTGGATCTCGATCGTCACTCGATCTGGATCATCCCTGGTGCTATCTCATGATTCTTCTCGTCATAGGAAGTTCTATAGAGCCAGCGCTTTATCATGCTGGTTGTAGGCCTAGCCATCATGTAGGTCTTCGCCCAGCACTTACATTTGACCTACTCGTCAGAAAGGCACACCCAGCACTCACATCTGATTATGTAGGAACTAATCCTATAATCATATCAGAAAGGCCCAACACTCACATTCACAAGCATGATAGGACACACCTACTATCATCTGTGAAAAGGCTCAGCGCTTACAACCACCAGCATGATAGGACACACCTACTATCATCTATGGAAAGGCATAGCACTCACATCCACCAGCATGGTAGGACACACCTACTACCATCTATGGAAAGGCTTAGCACTTACAATCACTAGCATGGGAGGACACACCTACTACCATTTGTGAAAAGGCACTGCACTTATAGTCACCAGCATGATAGGATACACCTAATATCATCTGTGAAAAGGCACAGCACTCACATCCACTAGCATGATAGGACACGCATACTATCATCTGTGGAAAGGCTTCAACACTTACATCCACCAGCATGGTAGGACACACCTACTACCATCTGTGGAAAGGCTCTGCACTTACATCCACCCAGGCGGGAACACATCCCGCTCACAATGGTGGAAGGGCTTGCACTCATATCTGATCTTGTAGGAACCAATCCTACAGTCATATCATAATGGCCCCCAGTCCTCGACTGAGCTACTTGGTAACTGACCAGGTGCCTCCATTCTCCTAGAGAATGGCAGTTGCCCTTACGTCCGACCTGCTCGTCAGAATGGCCAACACTCACATTTGACATGGAAGGAACCTAATCCTTTAGCCATGATAGAATGGTTCAGCCCTTACATCTAATCAAGTGGGAACACATCCCTCTATCACATCAGAATGGCTTCTCAGTCCTAGACTGAGTTGTCCTGGTAACTGACCAGGTGCCTCCATTCCTAGAATGGCAGTTGCCCTTACATTTGTCCTACTCGACAGAATGGCCAGCACTCATATCTGACATGGAAGGAACCAATCCTCTCACCATGACAGAATGGCTCAGCCCTTACATCTGACCTGCTCGTCAGAATGGCTTTGGATCTTTAGCACTCATATTTGACATGGAAGGAACCAATCCTTTCACCATGACAAAATGGCTCAGCCCTTACATCTGACCTGCTCGTCAGAATGGCTTTGGGACTCATCACTTTCCCTTGGAGGAAACCTCGATCTAGAGAACACCAAGCTTCTCCCTAAAGTACTTGAACTTCACTTTGGCTAATGGCTTCGTCAACACATCAGCTATCTATTCCTCCGTCGCAACAAACTGGAGCTTCACCGCTCCTCTCTGCACCATATCCCTGATATAGTGATACTTGATCTCGATATGCTTTGACTTGTCATGGAACACTGGATTATCTGACAACTTCATGCAACTCTGGTTGTCACGATGTATACAAGTAGCATCCAACTGGATATCAAATATATCAGACAGTAGCTTCCGCAGCCATACTGCCTCACAACTAGTTGAACAAGCTGCGACATACTCTGCTTCAGCTGTACTCAGTGCCACACAGGATTTCCTCCTGCTAAACCAAGAGATCACACCTGATCCCATACTGAAGCAACATCATGAAGTACTCTTCCTGTCAATGGCACTACCTGGCCAATATGAATCAACATAACCTTCCAAGTTAATCTTTTGATTCACATCATACTTGAGCCCATAATCAACTGTACTCTTTAGGTACCTCAGAATATGCTTTGCAGCAATCAAGTGAACATGTCTCAGATCTGTCAAGAATTGGCTCAAGGTGTTCACAGCAAAGCAAATGTCTAGTCTCGTGTTCGTCAGGTACATCAATGACCCAATCATCTGACGATACATCGTAGCATCAACCGACTCTAATGAAGCATCACTCAATAGCTTTAGGTTCGATGCCATAGGTGTGGTCATAGCCTTGCAGTCCATCATCCCAAACCTCTTCAGGATCTCTACTGCATACTTCCCTTGTCTAGGGAAGATTCCATCTGCACTCTGCCACACCTCCATACCTAGAAAGTAATGCATCATCCCCAAGTCCTTGAACTCAGCAGCAAACTTTATCTTCATATCAGCAATCAACCCAACCATACCTGTCACAAATAGATCATCTACATACAGTAGAAGAATCACTAGGTTGCCATCCTCAACCTTGTAGTAAAGGTTGGAATCTACTTTACTCTTGGTAAAGCCTAGAGTCATCAGTAATCTATCCATCCTATCGTACCATGTCAAACCTTAGATCTTTTGTAGTCACTCTCTCTGAAGTGGAGCATCATACTCCCTCTATCTTCTGTACTCTATGCACTGAAATATTCTGTACTGGAGTGACAAGTAGTATCCATCTAGGATCATTAGATACCAAGATCCTCTATTTTGAACTTTTTCAAAAGTTCTTCTCACATCCATCTGTGAGCTTGTCATCCTTTATCAACCTTGTAACAAAGGTTAAGATATTCATCAAGCTCATCATGTATGTGTTATCCCATGGGTGTCTTCTGAACTCGTACAAGGCCTTCTTTCATTTGCACACATGATTATGCATGTCATGTGACTTCACTAAATGTCTCTTCGTAGTCTATGCCTTGTTTTTGTGAGAATCATCGTGCTGCGAATCTTGCTTTGTATCCCATGATGTTTCCATCTACTACATGATGGAGCTACGAACTTCTTTTCAGGTCTCGATACTGCATTCTAGACATCATTCTTCTTGAACTGGTCTTCTTGGTTACTTCTTCATAGCTAGAAGATTCTGCATCAATGATATCGTTGCATTCATCATATTATTCTTCATCTTGAACTATCATCACTTGTTCTTTGGAACAAGTTTCATCCTTCTTTGCTTGCAGGTGATTATGTATGTGGTCTTTCCTACAAGTCAAATGCAGTTGTATGGTTAGAAACATTTCATAAGGTATATTCATAATGAAAAATTCTTATGCATAACTATATGATCATGCAACTATTTTATCCAATACAACATCCATCCATATATCACGGAAACTTTCTAGATGCCTTCCATCTCTACCAGGACAACATTGAGATTGTGCACTAATCCAATATGTCAGCAAAGAGGTTTCATTATAGATAAGTAGCAATGGAGAATTTGTATAGCACCATGAGCTATTTACCCATCGCATGCATATTAGTAGTATTATGTCATTAATGCAAACATTAGTATCATGTATAATACATCAACTAAATATAAACAAATGCATAACAAAATTATATCATGAAATGACAATTGAATACCTATCTTTATTTGTTTCGTGGGTATACTCCTTCTTGAGTCTTCAGCTTCTTCTTCTTTTCAGAGTCCACTGAAAGTAATCACTTCCTTCTGGCACACATTCCTCAGATGAATGAATCCCATGATCATGTGAGGCCATTCAAGGTGGCTATCACCACTTCTGCATTCTTTACTTCTTCTTTTACCGCTTCAAGTTGTTCTTTGATTTGAGAGACCCTTATGACTGCATGGTCTCTGCATTCTGGATCTTCACATTCTTCAACTGGTTTCTTAAGGTCGTCTTCTGATGTATGTTCTTCCCTTAAAATAGCTTGGTCAAGGAATCAAACATCTTCGGTGTCTTTAGGGAAGACACTTGTAGTACAAGTTGATTCGTGACTGAATCAACAATGATCTTCTTGTCCTTGACCAAGTTCTTCTTATGTAGGACTTCTAGCCTCATCTCCCTCTGGAACTGGAACCTCTATACTCATGTAGGTGTCCAATCCATTTTCTTCAGAGAGATCATATACTTCTAGGCTTGGAAGTTGTTCAAATTCACCAAGCTTATCATCAAGTTGATGTGATAGATCACTTTTAAATGAGAAACTCAAATGAAAATAGCGAAAGATTAGATCTTACCAATTTGAGGTGTCCGTCCTGGTTCCAGAGCTAGCTGATCTAGGGTTTGTCATAGAAACCCTAATTTTCAAAACTTGGAATATTTTAGATCTAATTGGATAGACAGATAGATCTCTTCAAATGGAGCTATCCAATGTACTCCTTTTCTGAAAAACAGTGGAGGGAAGCTCCCGGAACAGGAAGCCCTAATTTTCCAATTTCTTCTGTAGAAATACCTATTAATTTTTGTGTAATATCTCTGAACTTACTACTCCTCTATGTCTGAAATTTCTCACTAAGGTAACCTCGCATGTCCCTGATCCAAAACCATAGGTTTAATCAGAATTGGTTTCATCATTTTAAATGTATGATCCTTTTCCCAAGGTGACCTGTTACAGGACTGTTTAGAACATTGAGGTTGTACAGAATGCCACATGTCACTGGTTCATCTTCTGAGTATGATATTCAGACCACAAAACGTACAGTCTGTTCCCTTTATGGAACATCTTCATGAATTCCATTTGGACCTCTATAGCCCATGATATTGCAATTCTCCCCAGGTGTCCTATTTAGGGATGAATTCTAGAAGACCCTGGAACCCGAACTTGGAGGGATCATATCCCCCAGAATATAGCAAATCGGAGGCTGATTTTTGGGCACAGTGTTCATTATCATTTTATCGTCGGCCCCTGCGATTTTATGCACTTGATCCTTCACCAATCTCAAGAAATAATGAATGTACAAAAACTTAGTAGTTTTAGTATTTAGGGTTTTTCTAGCTCGGGGTCAAACTAG
Organism: Pseudotsuga menziesii; assembly: GCA_001517045.1. NCBI lineage: Eukaryota > Viridiplantae > Streptophyta > Pinopsida > Pinales > Pinaceae > Pseudotsuga > Pseudotsuga menziesii. Next base: position 39,534 of record LPNX010956191.1, on the reverse strand, counting down.
GGTTTGACTTTCCCAGAGTTTCAGCCAACCAAATTTCTTGATCCAGGTCTCTAAAATTCTATTTTTATGAGGATAACAATCCTATGTTGGGCTCACTCAAAAATTCCTCTTCTTTACAAAGCCCTAATTTCCGCATCGAAAACTGAAAATGCTCGGAATCAAATTCTGCTTCGACAGAAAGATGCACCCTTCAATGGAGAGTCAGCCTAGCATAATTTTGCTGATGGATTGTGGAGAGAGACCCTAAAAGTAAGAATCCCTAGCTTCTGTAGCTGCACAATGTCTTCTTCTCAGGTTAGCTCTGATACCATGTTAGTTTTTCATCATATAAGCTAGCATTATGATCTTAGGATCTTTTCACTGAGAGAATAACAAGCACAACAATAAAACATAAGCACATCACAAGAGACAAGAGACACAAAGAGTTTTCCTCAGGGAAACCATAAAGGAGAAAACCCTGCAACTTCCTCAGAGATAGAATCAACACAAAAATGGTAAGACCCCAAAATAGTAAAATGCACTCCCGACAGCAGCAGTCTCTCTCTCTCTCACTCATGTGCCCCAATGAGTGAGTGTGAGTGTTGCAAGTGAGATAAATAAAGAGGCTCATTCTCTATTTATATTCTTTCGTTCACTTGAAGTGCACTCCAACATGTCGGCCTCACTTAACAATTACTTACTAGAGTCGACATCTCTAGGAGTGTCTAATAACCCTAGTGCCCCACCACTTGTGGGGACTTTGCCTCCTCCAACCAATAGGAGGGTAACACAATGGTGGGGACTATTGCCTTGACTTACAATGACTCACCTAGGGTCGAATTCACTAGGCTAGTCTAATAACCCAAGGGCCCCATAACTGTGGGGACTTTAACCCTTAACCAATAGGAGGGTTACCCATAATGACTTGACATGAATTTCTCATTATAGAAACTTCCCGGAATAAACATCGGGGTATGACAAGACTCAAATACATTACATTACATCCTAGAATAAACATCGGGTTACAATACATAAGAAATACGAATGAATACATTCCGAAGTTACAATTACATCAACATTTTAGTAGCTATATTTGATTTTCATTCATTTTTTTATTAGTAATTTCAATGGTATAGCACCAGGAAAGTGAGCACATAATAACCAAAAAAGGAATAAAACTATAATACTTCCTAAAATTTTGTCCTAGCATCTAAAGAAACTTAACTTTTAGTTGGTAAATCTTATTTTCATTAATTTTTTAATTAGTTATTTCTATGGTATAGCACCAATCATAATCAAAATAAATTTGTTTTGAAATTAAAATAAAATTACAAGTAAGGCTTTAATTGAAGCCTTTATAATTCGAGTTCAGATGAAGGAATGCATAGGCAAATCGAATTCATTCTCTCTCTATGTTTATCTCTTTATCATTTATTATTTAATGCATCGTCCACATGTGTATTTATTTATCCATCTTATCATATCATACTCAGAAGAATTATTACGTATTGATTATCATATATATTACCCTAGGCCATATATTCATATGCTAAAGTAATTCACTCTAGGGGTAGTTAATCCCTAAAGGAGACTTATAGCATTCAGTGACCATGACCAACATTATATCACATCGTATAACCACATGAATTGATACAACACAAGTAGAGACTTGATACAACACAAGTATAGAATTGATACAACACAAGTCCAGAGTCTTGATACAACGCAAGACCAGTCTTGATACAACAAAATTCTCCAATCTTGATACAATACAAGATCATAGTACATGCATCCCACCTTAATACACGAGGACATATATAGGACTTCATACAGCATAATGTGCTGAATTGATACCACACAAGTCCCTAACTTGATACAACAAAATCCTCGGAGAATGACTTCTGATGTTGTACATTTAACATTGTAATTATTAATTAATGGCTTCTTAAGCATCCTGGAGCATAAAATAATAATGGGTGAAGTTTTCTATATTTCCCAGCCTCGATACTCACCTACATCCATCCTCATCACTCTAATGTCTACAATTCTTTCTTTACATTGTTAATTCCTAGTTAACTTCATAGTCTGATAATGGGTTATGGAGAAAAAAACATGAAAACTACATAGTGTAATAATTTTGCATGGAGAATGAGTGGTAGACTCCAAAGGAGATGAGAGGATTGGTGAAAAGATAGTTGACATTAATTCTTACAATAAAGGGAAGGGATCTTACAATTGTCATAAAATTATATGCATCCCATGCTTCCATAACAACATGAGAACTTTTCCCACCAACCTCACACACGCATTCAATGAATGGATTTAATAATTCAAAATGAATTAATTGGCTCATTTAGGGAATATGGTAGAAAATGGATGAGTTCTAAGGCTGACACTTGGAAAAGTTGGAATTAATCTCCCATAGATCTTCTTTCATCTTCCCCTTTAGTAGAATCATATCCCCTCTAGTGGAATCATAGACCCTCTAGTGCTCTTTACACAACCATATTGGACCATTTTATCATTTTCCAACATAATAGTTACATAGTTTTTTAGTCATCGTGACAAACCAACCACATGGACGATATAGAAATATTTACAATGCATGCCTATCCATTCGCTATCCAAGCCTTGTCCTTGAGATCTGCACTAGGGAATCATACTAGCATATTTACATCATTTACAAAATCTGATTTAATACATTCCAAGGGTAAAAATTGGTGGTATTACATGGACAATCTATATAGTCTCATGATATAGCAATACCAAAAATAAAATAGAATGTGCAGTTTGTCAATCACTTTTGATGACACATGCGAGAAGGTATACCACTTTTCTATCACCACTATTCCACCACGTACTCATTCCATAAGACAATGCAAAATAAAAAACTATTCTTATGGTTGTGAACTTTGAGATTGTTCTCAACTCTTATGGTCCCACAATATCTTGGTTGATTCGCACTGCTAATACACTTATCCCATGGGTTTTCTCCTACTAAGCTCTGTGAATTATGCTTATACAGTTTCATGGGATTGGTGCACAATCCCAAGTCTTCCATATGAGTTTCCTCCACAAGTCATTACCATGACTCCTAAATCCTCCTTAGATTCATTATCGAGCCTACAATTCCATTTCTATTATTATTGTTGATCCATTTGGATAAATATGCACCCAAATTATTTTACCGGCTATTAATTTACTTCTCAAATATATATAAGAAGAAAACCTAAATAAATTTGACTCATTAGGTTATGTATGGTGAAAGGAAAGAATGACTAAGAAGGAAAAAAAGTAAATTAGGACAAAGTGTGTCTCATTGAGTAAATTCTGTGTATAATTTTCTAAATAAAAATTTATATATATGAGTTATATGTGTGTTTGTGTGAGTGAGAGAGAGAGCGAGAGTGATTACCTATTATGTATTTGATGTTTCATTTTTTTTACACCGTAAGGTGTTTTCTCTTTGGTGAATCTTATGTTTTTTTAAATGTTGTGGATGAATATCGGTCATTATATGGTGTTAGACGACCATCAGAATCTCTTCAAGCATCCATTGCTTTTCCTTTCCACAATCATCTTATCTTCTAGTTGTCTTGTCCCTTCAGTGTCATATTATCTTCCAATCATCTCATCCACTCGTTTTCAATGTTTATCTACAGAAAGAGGTTAGAGGAAACATTTTAGGATCTCTAGCATGGGTTTTGTGGCTTGGGGAAGCATCTTCATAGACATAATACAAGATTTTGTAGTGGTTGACAAACAAAATTATGTCTATCAATGAAATGAATTCTTTAATTTGGTTGGAAATTGTAAGTCAATTTGATTACATTAGTTACCTCGGAAATAATGTCCTCCCAATTTGCTTCGAATTTGGAACCAAAGTATTTTCCCTTTGAAATCAGTTGTTTCTTTGGAGGCAATGAGTTGGTGAGACCCAATGCATATAATAACAAGACGTTGTCACTTTCCATTTCACAAACTCAATCACCAAAAATTTGGCATAGGTCCTTATGTGATTTCTCTGCATAGGATTTTTCTATCTCTACTCTATTCTCATTAATCCACACTTTTCAGTTGTTGAATATAGATGAACCTCTTTTCTCTACCATGGAAGGAACCTACAATTACATGAAATGAATTGAAAAAATATGTTGGTTATTATGAGACAGCAAATATAACGTAGAGATGGTTGTTAATTTACCTGAGAAAGCTAATGCAATGCCATAATAAAAAAAATGGATATGAATGTTTCCATGAGAAAGTAACACATTGTAGAATTATCCTAGAGCAAGGGCTTCTCTGAGCAGTTTGGACTCCATTTGTAGATGGAGAACGCCTTTCTTTTCTCAAAATTGGGCTTGGTGAAAAGATGGCAGTGTTTAATCATGTAGGTTTCTCTTATGGGTTTCATAGACTTTCTAAAGATTGAAACTATGACCATTGTTTTGGTTGTTGTTGGTGTCCATAAACCATATCCATGGATTCTAAATGAAATAGCTAATCTCATGGCGATGTTGAACTATGTGTGGGAATCAACAGGAATATGGTATACTCCAAGGGAATTATGCATGCATCTAAATAGATTAGTGTTCCAATCAAAAAATTAAGTTCTCACATTGAACAATGGCAACTTATAAAATCCATGTACTTTACATGCCAACATTTTTGTCCTTTTTTTGTGCAAAGGAGAATCCATATCAAGTCTTCACATGGTTAGAAAAGGAGGAGAAAATGAGTTTGAATTACTTCGACATTTAAGTAATGTATATCATGTAACTATACATGTGAGATTTATCTTCCACTTTTCAAGTCACTACCTCATCATGCCATTTGTGTGAGTTAGATCGTGTTTCCTTTCCCTAGCCTTGGTGCTTCTGCATGTAATCACATGTATGACTAATGGAGGTGTCAATTTCAATTCCTTTCAACGCTCAAGTGGCTTCATGAGATTTCTGTGAACAACCCTTTGTTAGAACAACTTTGAAATGTGAGCAAGAAGCCACATGTATGACTAATGGAGGTATCCATTTCAATTCCTTTCAACACTCGAGTGGGTTGGTGATATTTCTGTGGAAAGCCATGTGTTAGACCAACTTTTAAATGCCAACAAGCATTTAATCGCATTATTGCAGTTCCAACAAGCATCAATAATTGTAAACCAACACTTTCTTAAATAAAAACTAAAGTTGAATCTTGATATTGATTGGAGCTCTAAATCCATATCTAGAAATTCTAGTTCACCGAATAGTGGATCCAAGTGTATAAGCTTCTAGTAGTGGAAGTGAATATACATTAGTAATTTACCCACTGCTATGAAAGATCATAATTTTCCAAGTCTTCATGTGCCCCTTCTTTTCTTATGAAGTAGTTTTCTCCTTATTGTATTTTTGAAATTTATTTGTAAAGGGAATGTAGGAGCACATTGAAAATTGCTAGTTTTAATATGAGATCATTAAGAAAACTTTAACTAGCTGTTATTGTATTTTTTTAATTTTTGTGCAATGGGATATAGGAGCACATTGAAACTCGCAAGTTTTCATATGCAATCATTAAGAAAAATTTAACTATTTAATTTTACTTTTTTAGATGTTAAAAGCATTATAACATAAGCAAAAACTAGTGTAACACATATACCACATTTTAATATGCGTACTATGTGGATTCATAACCTATATATTGTTATCAATTTGATCAAGCTTCTAAGTAGAAAATTGTCTACTATTTTGATTGTTTTTTCACTAAATTCTTTTTCAATTTCATGGAGCTTTTTAAGCACGCTTGTTGTTGGATTATTATTTTTATCCACAAAAACAATTTCATATATCCCTCCATCTCAACTAAATGATGTGGTCTTGCAGGTACCTACTCGTTTCCTAACGGTAGTAGCAATAGCTCGCTTTGTGTTCCTATTCCCATAGTGGAGCACCTCTTGGAAATGAGAAAGAGGGAGAGGGCAATATATCAATTAGCAATGCATAATAGTGATGATTTCTCAATCATGAGCAGTGGGCACAATATGGATAGAGGAAAAGGTGGTTCTATATGGTGATTAATTGTATAATATGCTTTCTACAATGGAAGGAAGTAGGGCAAAAAAAAATCCACTGACTTACCAAAAAGGAGTTACAACATTATATTGTTATTGTTGAGTTGGTTTGCAATGAGAATGGATGACAAAGATTGAAGAAAGATGAATCATTATGACCAATAGGAAAACAAATATGAAATACAAAGGATGACAAGTCTATTATTGCATATCATAAAGTTCACTTTTAAAGAGTGACTTTTGAGCATTGGAACATTAGTTATTAGAGATCGACCAAAGAAGTTGCAAATTTGGAACACTTGCAAATAAAAATTCATGAGTAATTAGCTTGAAGAGAGGAAACAAACTCAAAAACACAAACGAGGTTTAGTAGTGAGTGACTCAAAGAGTTGCGGACTTAGAAAATATTAACATGAAGGTTTGGTGAGATTTTATGATGTACATAATATTAAAAAAATGAATGAGAATAAATAGACTTTTATAAGAATTTATAAACATTTCTAAATTGTCTTGAAGTGTATTTTCTTTTTACTTATATGCTTTTCTTGTATTATATTTTATATAATAATAATAATAATCTAATTTTAAGGTCACAACCAATCTAGACACCATATTGATATATGAGACCCCCTTGTTTTTGGAACAAGCGACCCCTCCACATAGTGATTTGACTAGTAAAGTCTACAAAGGTGCATATACCATACCCCCCTATGGAGTTGAACTAATGGCCTCCTAAGATGAAACACATATTCTTAACTGTTAGGCCCACTCAACTTGAACACTAAAAAAAAATCTTATTTATTTTATCAAATACTCATAATAATTTGCATAATTTATTTTCTTAATAACAATAAATATATATATATAATAAATATTAAACATTACATAAATAGAAATCACACATTAAAAACTACAAACCAAACATTGTTCACGATATCATTTTGTCACTAATAATAAAAGGCTCCAATTTTAGCATTAAAGTGAAGCTTATGTTTTCAAATGTTGTGGATGAATCTAGGTCCGTTGTCATTAAATGCCCATCGGAAGCTCTTCAATCGTCCATCATTTGTCCTTTACCACTATCATATTATATGCCAGTCGTCCCATCCACACATTTCCACTGTGCATATAAAGAAAGAGATTAGAGGGAACGTGTTAGGATTTCTCACATGGGGTTGACGGCCTAGGGGAACGTCTTCATAGACATACTACAGGATGTCGATGGAAGATTTCGACCGATTTCTAATTCTCACGCTAATTCCTTACTTTTCCTTGTTGGAATTCATGGTAAGCCAATGTTATAAATTTATACACATGCATACAAATAGAAAAAGGTTATCTTATCCACTGTTATCTTATCTTTCATCTATCTCGTCCATGTGTTTTCACTATCCATTATAGAAAAAAGTTAGACGCAACGTGTTGAGGATCAATGACATGGGATTCATGGCCTTGGGAAGTTCCTTCATATCCCTACTACAGGACACCTACAAAAGCTTCCTATACAAAATGCAAATCAAACTATGGTGCAGGATATCAATGGATTAATCCATAGTGGAGCATTCCATAACAAGAAGGGCTAAGATTCAATGCAGACAACCTAACCTATCAGCTTTAATTTCAAATGTTTCAGTGCTCCAACCTAACTTGTCACTTCCAACTTCAAGCTCTTCAATGCCCCAACCTAACAAGTCCGCTCAAGTTCGAGTGGTCTCTACATCCCAAAAACAAAGTTCAATAGCATAGGAAGCTTAGGTTTGAAAATGTTTCAAGTATTCATTTGATAAATGGTTGTTTCTTACATCTAAAGCTTCTAAATAAACCATTTTTTCAAATTCATGAGGAACTTGTCTAGTTAACCCCTCTCCAATCATCAAGTAAACTTCGTATTTGTAGTAATTTCCATATCTAAGCACAGTGGACATAGAACTTGCGAAATATTCATTAATATATATTGCTAAGTTTGAGAGATATTGTTGTTTTGAACTTGATAGACTATTCATTTCCAAGTCAAGAATTTGGAATGTTTTAAGGTAGTGAATCTGGATTGGTATCTTAGCTTCTAAATTATTAGATCCAAGAATGAATATCCATCTTCATTTCAAGTATTTGATTGCATTCATTGGGTTTTGCTACAATTTAGGGTATATCCTCCTTTGTTATAGAGATTTATTCTACATTATTTATTTAAATATTTGTAAAAAGTTGTTGATTTCAATATTAAGTTCATATTTCGATTGACTCTCTACCATTGATCAATTTATGGTTGATTTTTAGTTTAAAATTCTTAATCAAACCGTAATGGAAGTAAACTCTAAGGGTTAAACAAAGGATTCCACTTGAAGTGGTATGTATCTTAACTAACAAAGACCAATAAACAAGCATTTATATCCTACATCCTAATAAGCGTACTTTCATTTAGGTTAAAAACTATCTCAAAATATATCGCCTGAGTATGCAAGTGTCCTCTAATTGCACCAAGAAGATCCCCTCAAGAGTAACTGGTGCAAAGTAGCAGATTGGTCTAAAGTTGGGAAATTTTCTTGGATTGGGTTGAGTATTTCTAATAGAAACTCCATGCTTCCACTATGTTTTCTAGATAATAAATGTTGTCAATGCACTTCTAATAGCACTCATGCATTGAAAAAAATTACACTCACAGTATGTATATTTCTTGTTAGCTTCTTGTGGATGTTCTATTTGCTTACATTTGACACATTTAAAGTTTCTTGTTTTACATTACACTCTTTCCAAAAACATATTTATTGTATAAGTATACTAAAATTTTTTGATACACTGATTGCTTACATATTTTGTACTTTCCACATTCACCCTTTTTGCACTTCCTTAAACTTCATGATTTTCAATTCTCAAGTTTTCTTTTAAGTACATCACTTCCACCTTGCCTCCTTATTACAAGGTTCATTTTACAATGTTGCATGAAATTGCTAATTTTATATGTGTGTATGTATGTATAAGTTACATAAAGGTCTATAGTAAATTTTGTTTTATAACTATGGATGAGGTGATTGTTTTAATCTTCTTGCTATGTCACATGTTGATGTCGGTATTGATGTACATGTGTTTACACGGTACAATCAAAGAAGTTGCATACACTTCTTTCTAGTTGGGTGTCGAATTTTATACTGTACATCGAATTTAAAATGTATGCACATACTTTGGAATCTAGTCATGCATAGTGTTTGTTACACCAAATGTTACACTACTTTTAGATCAAGGAAAAGTTGTTATCCCTTAACCGTATAACAAGAATTGAAAACTAAAATCACTTCGTTATTTCTAACACTTGAAGCTACTTTTGTCATATCCGCACTGTCTTAGGGTTTTGTTTTTTACTTCCACCTTCAGGGTCAATAGTATCTGGTTTTTTCCATGTGATGGGGTGGTGGAATATTCCTCGGTTTACTGTTTGGGGTTTTTCGTTTTCCCCTGCATAGTTGGTCAGTAATGCCTAGTATTTATTCTATTATACGGTGTTGGAATATTTTTTGGTACTTTGTTTCTAACGGGGTTCTGGGTCTTGATGGGGATCGGTGTATCCTGGGGTGTTTCAGAACCTCAACACTCAACGAAGGGAGTAAGAAGCAAACTGAAGTACGTTGTTTCAGTAAACATGGTAAGGAGTGGCAGGTTATTGGGAAATGTTTCCGCCCCAACAAAGACAACAAGATTTGAGCTAACCCCTGCTCATAGATTGTCTTGACGCCCACATTCTGGAAGTTGGTGTGGGTAACAGTCTATCGACTGAATGTACCTTGTCGGCTTCTCTAAAATTCATTGATTTTCCCTTACCCACTTAAGACTCTACACCCAAAGGCGTTGAACCGTCCATGAACTTGGACATTAAACCGCCTCTGAGAGAGAATAAAGCTCATTCTCGTCGACGGGTTAAGGAAGAAAGGTATAGGAAGAGAAAATGGCATTGTATGTTGGAAAAAAAACGTAACCCTAGATGTGGTTCATGGGTTCGCAAGCGTTGTTGGGAAATTTGAATATTTCAAGCTAGGTAGGGTGGAAATTATTGATTGGATCACGTGCATCTACAAGCCACTAATTCATCATGTTCTTAGGGTTATCATGCTCACTAATGGTTGGATATATTTTAATTTTCTATCCAAGGAGAGTAAAAAGGTAATTGCTTCTAGATATTGGGTTGTTAGGGTGCGTTCCTTGCTTTCATGCAATTGGAATTCTACTTTCAACCATTGAAAAGAGAAGCTCAAGCGAAGACACTTATGGGTGTTATTTCCTCGATGGCAGCTACACTATTGGAATTTTAGGGCTTTTTGGAGCTTGGTAAATTTATGAGTAACTTTATCATGGTAGAAGAGGAAACCCTAATGTCTAATGAGAGGAGAATGCCCAAGATCTTGGTCAATGTGGATATGATTGAAGGGTTGCTAGTGGATATCAAAGTTTGGTAGAATGAGGGCTCTTTCATCCAAAGGCTAGACTACTCGAAGGTGTCATTTTAGTGTTTTTGGTGTCATGAAATGGGCCATATGAGTCATTCATGTTTTCGGATTTTTAGTGATGGTACTAATGGTTCTTCTTCACAAAAGGAGTCGAAGGAGTTTGAGGATAACCTCTTGTTTCCTATCCCACTTGATGAGGACTTTGCAATTCAAATTATGGGTATCTTGTTGGAATGATGCATAAGAGGGATGCAAAGGCCTCTTAATGTATTAAACATTTATGTTCCTTACAACAATAGGAAGCATTTTTGGGAAGAGGTATATTATGCAGGATTATTAGTTGTGCCATCCCTTATTGTAGTAGGGGACCTTAACCCGACTCTCTCATCAAATGAGATCAATTTATCTAAGTTTTTTATCGATCCTTTGGCCCTGTATTTTAACGATATTTTTAAGAAGGATGGATTATTCGACATCCAACTTTTCACATTAATTCTCATTTGGTCTAATGGGAGTTCAAGTAATGCGGGAATGATTCCTTAAAGGTCGGTAACACTTTTTGGCCAAATTTGGCGATGAAAACCTGATTTTTTACTCATGTGCTAGATAGAAGCCATCGAAACGCATATATTCCATGTGAATTTCGACTTGCAGTTAAAAAACAAATTGTAGAATATTATGTTGGCTTCCCAATGATATATATTTTTTTAAATATTTCGATGTCATTTAATGTGTGAAATTTTGCATTTAATGAACTGTGTGACCTTAAAAATTTGAAGAAGTTAATAAGTGGTTCATGTCCAACCCCAATAATTCAATCTTACATTAATAATTATATATATATATATATATAAGCATGATCTACACAAAATACACTGTGGTCTGCATATTTTTTTGTTAACTTATTTCACAATATACAATTATTCATTATTTTTTGAAAGTGACCATATATGATTTCAGCATCATTTTATACACATGTGTGTCCATCCCAGCTTTTTTTCACTGTTTTGAAAATTTGAAAAACCAAAGATACCCTTTTGAAGAGGACACGTCGATGTGTGGGAGCTGTGTATTTTTAAGAAATTTTTGGATGTGTATATTTTACGCTGTGTATTTTTATTTGAGATGCTTCGAAGTTGTGTCTGGTTTTCTAAGTGTAAGTTTTAGAACTAATAAAAAAAAACCTATATGAATGCCAAAACGCATGCATGATATCTCAATGGATAGAGGATTCGGTGACGAATCTATCGGTATGAACTCCGCTCAGTTGTGTGCCATGAATGACAGGGTTTACACCCCTAGAAGACACGGAGAAACATTGATTTTCTTGTAAGAGGGATAAATCTCTGTTTTTCAGGCCCTTGATCGAGGTATTTAAATACATCGATAGAGGTTTCATCGGAAGCTCGATCGAGCTTCTGATAAAACCTTGATTGAGCTTCTGATAAAACCTCGATCGAGCTTCTACCTCGATCGAGGTCCGGCTTTGTAAAAAAAAATAATACAAAAATGTGCGAGAATGGACTTAGGCATTGATGGAATTAATGTCATTCCAACCACCCTCCTAACCTCATTTCCCACTCGAATTCCTAAACAAAATTCTATATACACATAAAACATAATACATAAACATGTTACTAATTTTATCTTTCACAATTCACTATCCTATTTGAAACAATTGTGTATTGTGTTTAGATATTGTTGTAGGTATGAATTTGGATTGTTGATCTCGATCACAATGGC
>LPNX010956191.1:0-26882 GCA_001517045.1 Pseudotsuga menziesii | reverse complement strand
ATATTTAATTTCATATTGCATATTCTTATATATTCAATTTCATAGTGTTCTAGTTCATAATTTATATATATATATACACATGTTAAATTATTTAGAATTTAACTATAATTTTGTAATTGTAATTTTGTAATTAATTCATAAACTTATATACATTGTACATGTGCACGTATGAATTCATATATATGTAAATTCATAATTGTATGTAAATTGTATAATTTCATATATTTACATATTCATATAATTTCATAAATTACGTATTCATATATTCAATTTCATAGTGCTCTAATTCATAATTTGTATATATATATATATATATATGTTAAATTGTTTAGAATTTAATTATAATTTTGTAATTAATTTATAAACTTATATACATTGTATGTGCATGTATATACACAACCTTCTAAAACCACTTATGTGTACATGTGAAATAATGGTATGTGTTGTGAAAGAATTGAAAAAAATGTTTGACCGCTACACTAAATTAAACATATATACAAAGTAAGTGTATTATAGTATGAGTAGTTCTAGAGTTGTCCTGGTTGATGAATATATATAATTATATATTGCATAATATTCTAGCATAATTTATCTAGTTCTAAATGAATATGCATATATAGCCTTATCATTGCACTTATTGTCTTCATCTTTTCTATAGCATTATCTCTCCTTTCATCAATTTTAATATGATTTTAATTTCACATTCATATATGAGCATTTTCATATGTTCAAATTATAATTTTACATCACATTATGATAATGATGATAATTACATTACAATTACAATTACATTACATTACAATCATGTACAAATGACTAGGAATCATATGGCTTTAAGCATTGACGACAATGATGCTCTCAAAGAAAATCAACAATTACAATTACAATCACAATCACATTAACATGCATAAGCGCCAACCTTACATCAATGGGACAGTAAGATAGAGTAAATACAAATACAATTTTACATTACATTATGATAATGATGATAATTACATGTTACAATTACAATTGCAATTACAATTACATTACAATCATGTACAAATGACTAGGAATCATATGGATTTAAGCATTGATGATAATTATGATCTCAAAGAAAATAAACAATTACAATTAGAATCATAATTACAATTACAATCACATTATAATTTACTTAAGGTAAGGTAGAGTAACATATTTTACTTAATAACCTAATTTACTTAATAACATCCGGTTTGGGACATAAGTCTCATCTGCAACAACTGTGGGAAGTATTTGGGCTTTTCCCTAAAACTCATTATGAGGAGTACCACAAGAACCTCAAAATAGCTGGCCATTGAGAGGACCTTCCAAGTGAAAAGGGCAATGACCCCTACCAGATTGACTAGATTCTCACCTGTGAGGAAAACCAAAGAGATGTTGTTTGTGGCCAAGCGGTTAGCAGTTTTACCTACGCCGTGAATTGAGGGGTACTTCCCCAATACTCAAGCCTGAGATAGCCTTGGTGGCCGAGTGACTACCTTTGAACCATTAGGAATCCGATTTAAACCGGGGTCCATATTCATCTCCAGTTACTACAATATGATAAGTAAAATAAAATGTTATTATTGAGGTTGCATTTATTTGTATTTATTCCAAGAGCTTGTATTTATTTTTGAGTTTGTATTTATTTATTTCTAGATCCTGGCCAGTTATCACAGGATAGTGTACCCTCTAATTTCTCATGAGGAATTGGGAGCTTCAATGACGTTGGAATGGCTGCTAATTGTTTAAGAGGGTTGGATGATGCCACTCAAGAAGAGTTCGGGAACCCGACCCCTGATCGAGCAATCAGAGAGCATGTTAGTAACATAATCAAGTTGTACTTTGAACAATAATTAGTGATTACACAAGCTCAAATCCTACATGGATTGATAAAACAAAAAAAATGAAACGTACCACAAAGTTGTTGGGTTTTAAGGATGTTAAAAATAAAAATGCATGTGAGAATGTAACAGAAAATGTAACAACTGCACTATCTACATTTGGAAAGTCAAGAAAAACTGATATCAGCGTTGCACTGCAATTACAACTCCTATTGTGGCACGAATCACCTCAAGAAATCGAATGGTCGCAACAATGTCAAATTTGCTCCATGTTTCAAGAAAAAACTGCACAAATACACTAAATGAAGGGTAAAGATAGATGAAAATGATGAAGCTGCTTGTTGGGCTCTTATATGAAAAGAATCATATAAAGACAAGATGGAAGAGGGCATCAGAGAGAAGGTGATAGATTATTGGGACAACTATTCTCATGTTATAACAGATCTAAAACATGTCCTGCGACAACGTTCTGGAAGAGGCATGTATAAGGAGCATTGAAATCATGTTACAAAGATGACATGAGTTGCTTTGTTCAAGGAATTCAAAGAATCAAATCCTGGTGTCTAGATCTCATTTACCATGTTCAGTAAGTTGAAACCGTGGTATATTAGGCCGAATACGATTCAGGACACTTGTTGTTGTCGATACCATGTTGAATTCCAATCATACTATGACACATTTGTGGATTTTTGCAAAAAAACATTGGGATGGTGAACCGGCTTCTAACACAGTGCAAGATTTTATTTCTATGATACTATGCAATAGGAATCCTGAAAATGTGTTTTTCATTAAAAGGTGTGTAGGTGGGAGAAGATTGCATGAATGTGGTGATTTAGCATTGTTCCATAGGAAGTTTCCTATCGATCCAACACATCGTGGATTGTCAGGTATCACATTTAAGTGGAAGAGATATGAGTATGTCTCCATGATTCTATCATCTTCTTCACATGTTCCATCTAAGAGGATCGACTTGCTTGAGGATGATATTCCTATTTCAGACTTCATGGACAAGTTTCAAAGTCAGATTTACAAATACATTAAACACTCCCACGGGTCTAGGTGGCAAGCTTTAGAATTTAAGCATTCTCATGAGGTTCTTGAGCCAGGCACAATCCTATCGGTGGTATACTTTGCTAAGAATTACACATTTTCTCCTCAGAGAGAGATGCAAAGTGAGTATTATCACTCTAACCAAGTGTCCATCTTCGTACATGTATTGTATAGACATGCTCAGGCGAACATTGATGGTATGGATAGAACTCCTCAGTCACGCGATGTGATCAAGGAATATTACTTTTATGTCAGTGATGATCGTGAGCATGACACATTGTTTGTTCTACACTACTTTGGGCTGATTTATGATTCATTCAAAAAGAATGGGGTGTCATTTACAGAACACTGGATTTGCTCAGATGGGTGTGCGGGGCAGTTCAAATCAGCACGCTCATTTTATTGGTTGAGTCGTCTTCAAAGAGACAGGTATTCGACACACCTGGAGCTTTTTTGAAATGGGGCACGAAAAGGGTGAACATGATGGTGTAGGTGCATGCGTGAAACAAGCACTTCGGAGGTACCAAATTAGTCATAGTGCATCTCGACTCAAGTGCTCAGCAAAAGTAGTCGATTGGTGCACACAAAATTTAGGTCGCCAAGGTCATGAACAAGGTGTGATCGGGGTTATGATTTATTTTCATAATGTTGAGTACCCCTTTATTTCTTGTTCAATTTGAGATTATGGACATGTGGTACTTATTTGGGTGAAGCTTCCTAAAATACGAGTTGAATTCTAGTCACTAAAGGTTTTTTGGGTTATAGGGAATGCTTTATGAGTTTTCGATGGGGTGGAAATGAGTTACAAATACTTGGGATTTTAAACTAATTCCTATAGATATTTATAATTTTAAACTAATTTTTAAAATTATAATTATGTAAATTTTTTCATCCATTTTTTAAAAACTAGATTGCAATTCCAATTTTCCATAATTTAATGTAGAAATTTATATATTTTATTAGTAATATATTTTACTATTATTTTAAAATATTCTAAATTTATAATTTATAATTTTCAAAATGTTGAATATAAATCTATATATTTTTTCTAAAAAATATCAAAAATATGATTTTATATTAAATTATGGATTTCTATTAATTTTTTAATTTGTTATTCTTTAAAAATATTTAAATCATAAATTTTTATTAATTTTTAATGTGATTTTTTTTTTCCAAATTTACACACGTATTTATTTATTAATGTTTCTTTCCTTACAGAAAAACAAAAAAAAAATCCATACTTTTATTTGAGCTTTAAAAAGAAACTAAAATACATAAGTATACTTTTTAATAAACTAAAATCAAAATATGTCAACTAATAAATCAGAACATACGTATCATATTTTATTATGAAAAAAATATTTATAAGAAATATGAATATGAATTAATACAATATTTTAATTACAATTACAATTATAATTTATTTTAATTAAATAGTTAATAGTTTATATATATATATATATATATATATATATATATATATATATATATGATCAAAATATTTAAAGAAAAATATATGGGTTGTTTAGATAAATGCCTACGTCGGTTTAAGGTTTATGATTGTCTTGTGTCTAGGGTTTGGATTTTTTTCAATCCTCAATGTATTCTCGGAGGATTGAAAAAAATTGGGCAGCATTTCTGCTTGCCCAACACACATTTCAAAATTAAACCGGTAGCATAAACAGTTGTCAGTTGATAGAAATATTTATACAAACTATAAATTTTAATTTTAAATTTAACAAATTTGAATTTCTTCAATCCTTTGTGTATTCTCGAAGGAACATTTAAAAATTAAACCAGCAGCATAAATGCTACCGGTTGATAAAATATATATAAAACAAAATATTAAATATTAAATAAAAAACAAATTTCAATTTTAAACATATTTTAAACGCTCCCGGCAGCATTTCTTCTTATCGGCACACATTGCAAACATACTAGGCAAAAAAAACCCTAAAAACATATATAACAATGATTTTTTTCAATTTTAACCTAACATTTTAAAACTTAAAAAAAAACTAAAATAGCATTTTAATTTCAAAAAACAAGGATTGGGGATTACCTCTCTGCTCTAACATCGTGGTGAAAGGGGGCGTGGCTTGCGTGGTAGCTCGGTCGAGGTCTCTGGGGGCGCAGTTGCATGGGCGAGGTGTTCGGGGACGTAGATGCTCGGTCGAGGTACTTTCTCGATCAAGGGATGATTGTGCTGAAATGTGGTATGGCCGCAGGTGCGCATGGCCATTTTTATATATATTTTTAAAGTAGGAACCTCAATCGAGGTATATATCTCGATCTAGGTTTGTAGCTTGATAGAGGTAGCGACCTCGATCGAGGGTTTCACAAACCCTCGATCGAGCTCTTGGTAAACCCTCGATCAAGGGTTTACTAAGAGCTCGATCGAGGGTTGAAAAAACCTCGATCAAGCGCTTGTTAAACCCTCGATCGAGGGAGCACTTTTTGCATTTTGCCAAAAATCCTTTGCCAAAAACTGTTACCCACCTCCATGGATGCACCCGAGGGTATTTCCAAGTCGTGTTTGGGCAGGATCCTGATTGATGAGAAATTGGGTGTGATGATGGGAAGATTCTGGTCTTGGTCTATACCAATGGGTGCTTCTGACCATAAAGTTATCGCTTATAGTTGGACTATGATACTTATTTTAAATGTTACCCTAGATGAGATCTAAAATGGGTTAAAAGCAGAGCAATATGGATTAAAGAAGGTGTTTATAACTGTTGGGAATCTAATCCTTTGGGTTAGCATTTTCCCATATTGTATTATTATTATTATTCATCATTTTCATGAGAAAAGGAAATGATGAGTCATAGGGGAGACCAAGAGTCACCAGAGAGTCCAAGAGACCACTTGGAATATGAAACCAAGGGTCACTTATCATGTATATATTTACATTAGTTAATGAGAAGTAAATGTGCTTTGATGCGTATCTTTCTATTTTGTGTGGTTTTCTATATGCCTAAATTGGCTTGTGTTTTTCCAATATTATTTATGCTCTGATGGGAACCTTACAATGGTATCAAAGCCACTTGTCAACCTACAACCTATGAATTTATTGGTATGCATCTGAGAATCTTATGTTTGGTGTACATCATTATTCCCCAATAGATTCTTGTACATATGCTATTATGCTCAGTTTGCTAGCCTACAAATTATGTTCCATAAGCATCCTCTTACAAATTTCTCTTAGCAACCATTTTAGAAAATTCAAATGAGTTGCCCCTCCATATATGAACTCTAAAGTATTATCTCCTGGAATAAGCGTTGCATTGGTTCATAATGGAATCTCATGAATATTTCCTTTCAAGATATGTGTTGAACGACCCAATGATGCGTGAATAGATAACCCTAATCCTGCTGCTCACCTACCTGCCAGCCACCAATCTTCCCTCCAATATTCTCTCCTTCCAACCTGTCTGCCATATATGTTATTCTCTTGCAGTATACAAACCTGCCTTAAGGAGCGCTTCGGGTATTCTTAACAGTAGTTCGAACTTAGACACTCAATCCTCACTCAAAGTAGAGTGCCTTGACTTATCTAGAAGCATATAGCTCCCCATGTCGGGTGCAACGAAGCTAAATTCAGTCCCACAAATGTATGATAAAAAGGATACTTTTCCTACATTGAGCTCCACGCACCAGCAAGTGATTCCAAGTCTCTTTCCTAGAATGTGTGGTTTGAATTTGGTAATCCTCCCAAATTTTGAAAGATTCATTTCCTAGGATTGGATGAATGAGTAGTAATTTCTTTTTCCCTTAGATTCGAGGGCTATCATGGCAACTTCACCCCAACTTCTCATTTGTGTACCCCATTCCTGTGTTGGTACTATTACCCTCATTGTGTATAGTGGTATGGCCCATTATATTTTCCATGGAAATAAATGGTAGAGATATTTAATTTGGGTTAACCCAATTTATTTTCAATGCTACCCTATTAATCTACTTAGGAATCATATCGACATTCTTGCTTTTGTCTCTTAATTCAAGATGGTGCGTGTTAAGAAATTTGAGCATAAGTAGCCGTAGGGATCTAAGTGCTTTCATATGCCATGTGTCTTATCTAAATAGGATAAATATAAAGTTTGTTATAGTGATTTGTTGTCACCTTTTGCTTAGTGTCAGGTTCGGGTTGTGGAAGACTGGGTCCATGGAAAGCACAATGAGCTTCAAACTGTTGATTCGGTTGCTAAATTTGTAAGGATGGTGGATGACTCGGGTTTGATTCCCACTAGAGATACAAAATATGTAAAAATTATAACCCTATTGTGGCATACCAAAACATTACTAGGTAGATCCTTGGTTGAGAGCGTTGCTAGTAAATTTGTAGACTCATACCATGACTTCAATATCTTAGCTCATTTGGACTGCATGGAAGGGTGGGTATGGTATATGTTGGAATCCCATATTGGGATAGGTGTGAATATGAATGTGATTTCTTGTGAAACTACTGGAATGGTCTTCTAGAGGAAGACATAACTTTGGAAAGCCATTGAAGCTAAAGGAAAAATAGAGGTTCCTCCTATCACCAATTCTAATGGTTTTTTATTTATTCCTTGTCTTATTCTCCAGGTTGGGTATCAACCCCTACCATTTTTTTAAGCATTAGGTTTGACAGTTGTTAGCCATATTTAGATTCTATTCTCAAACTATTGAATCTCCTGGTTTGTCACCCCAAATAGTGGGGATTATATTTTTTGAATTTCAAATACTATTTTATCGATGTTAGGGACCATATATATATATATATATATATATATATATTAGTAGAAGCTGCTCTAGTGGAATTTAAATAGTAATTTTGAATGGAAACTTATGGACAAGTTATGGCTATGTGGCTGGTCTAGTTTCTTGAGTGGCAATCCAACACTACAACATTCGTATTTTTTTTATTTTCAAATTATAATTTAGTCTGATATTTACAACCAAATATATATATATATATACAAAATGTTGAAGGAAGAGCATAAACAACCATAGCTTTGAAAACTATTTTTTTGCTAATATTTTATTTACAACTAATTGCTTGCATACAATAATAACATATGACTTTAATGAAGGGAATTAGATTATCCTCGCAAATAAACAATACATTGTATCTACAAAGAACTACAATATATAATACATTTATATTACAAAGTTTTCACAAAAAATAATTAATACATTACTCTCTTGACATTTCAGAGAGTTCCATCCCAAGCCACTTCTATTGTCCAAGCAAAGATGGTATTTGGTTATTATTCTTCCCACTCCAATGAAAATGTTCAGAACATCAAGGAAAGATAAAATAATCATTCAACAAAATGTGAGAGCAAATTAACTAGGGTTAACCATGACCTAAACATACTTGTGAGAGAGTTGATTTAAATTGTAGGTTCGTGAGGAAGTTGGCCCTGCAATATTGTGTACAAGAAGCAAAACATGGTATATATATGTATGAAAAATGTCTTTGGTGAGTATTGTATTTATGGTAGGGAGTCTCCTTGATTCATTCTCCTTCATTAATGTAGTAATGTATGTGTCACCCTACATTGATTACCATTTGTACACAGGAGTGCATACCAACCGGAGCATATTGTTGAATTCTTTATTGAGCTTAACCTTTAAAAATTTAGATGTTGAATAACTGAGTACTTGCAATCAATAGAAAATTCATACACATAATCAATCACACATAACACAGTATGTACCTTGAGGAAAACCATCAAAACAATGAGTGTGAAAACCCCGACAAATATCCAAAGTATAATAATGATAGATGAGCAGAGAATGTATTTTACAATATCATATTGCTTTCGACACCCTAGGTAAGATAAGAGAGAATCAACACCCCAGGTGTTATCAATAATCAATAGAGAATATAGATGGAAGGAGAGGATCAATAGTATTCCCAACATACAAGTCAATTTGCACTTATCACTCTAGTTCACTATCCAGCTGCTCTTCAGGCACTTATGCACCAAGCTATCTCACCAATTCACACTTCTAATACTGGGAGGAAAACTCTGCACATCAAATTTGCTCTTTTCCCTTAGTTGCATCAAAACTGATTTACTAGAATGAGTTCTACATATCCAACTCACAATATAACATATGCTTGGCCAAATACATCATGCACTAACTTCAGACTGAAATCGTACTTCAACTGGATACTATATCAATTAGTTAGGATGCTAACTTAAGTGTCATCATGCAAATACTCAAGTGTCGTCGCGCAAACACTTACTTAACTTAATTTTCATATTTTAACCAAAGTGTGTTTTAGTTTAACCAATGTGTTGCCATGCAAATCACTTTAGTTAACTAGATCTTATTTATTAACACGTTAGTTAACTTTCTTTAATTGAAACATGATGATTGATTTACAGAAGTGACCACTGTGAGTTCTCCTTTAACTGAGGCATACATTGTTAATGTTACTGAAGCTTAACAATTCAAGTTCTCCATTATTCATTGAAGTCAATAAACATGTGCAATTTGAATTCTCTATTTAGCTAAAGTTAATATCATGAGAAATTCAAATTTATCTATTATCTATGCATGTCATCACTTATCTCTCTATCTAATCTGGATGGTCCATATTTCCAACTTTAATTTATCCATCACGGAAATTATCTATCATAACAAATTAAAATAAGGAGATATAAACATTGATGTGGTCATATCAGTCTACTATTCGTGCCAAGTGACCTTATGCTAAAATAATTCACTCTAGAGGTGATTAGCCTCTAGAGGAGACTTAATATCTAGATCATGGTAAGTGGAATGTCACACATCAACATGCTTCAACTATAAAATCATTGCCTCTACAACATGAGGCCTACCTCAATACATGAGGATGTGACTTGACTCACACAAGTCCTTAGCCTTGTCCAACAAGAATGCACAACAACATCACTTTGACATATCAAATCATTCACCTCAACACATGAGGAATATCCACTTACACTGAAGGCTTAGTCATTCTTGAGTCCAACCCAAGAATTCTACTTGAAGTTTCATGAGTCCATCTCAGGATTCCTATTACCTCGACAAATGAGGTGTAGGACCTCACAAGGTCCTTAGATTCATTCCCAAGAATCTAACTTTTAAACCATTTTATTCTTTTGTTAGATTCTATTCACACTCTGCTTTTGTTCAAATAACAATTTCTAAGCATGTGTAAAAAAATTAAAGTACAAGTATAAAGCAATTTGAAAACATGTTTATGAAGCCTTTTTATGCAGTTCTCCTTCGAGTAAAAAAACTGAAACGGTAATTTAAAATACCTGTAGGATAGTTGTAGATCCCTAGAAACTTCAACTTTGTCCATCTTTACCTTGAGCTTTCTACATCTTTGTCCCTGCAATATCCCACAACTAAACTGAACCGACCGAATTGGTTTGCCACCCTTCCAGCTAGGAATAGCCTCGCAGGCTTCCTAGCTCCAAGAACTATGTTCTTAGACCCTTGAGCCCAAATGTTGAGTACAACCAGCCCAACCAGTCTAAATCCTTCCCTTACGAACAGAAATACAACCTCCTCGGCTCTATTTTCTTCATGCCAAGATGCTCCTTCCAAATCCATCTAACTCCCTATTTAGCTACCTCTACCCTCCCTTCACTGACTCTTTACTACCTTATCCCTTCATTAAAGTCATAACCAACTTCTTATCCACTAAGTTAGGGTTCATTTGATTTTCCATCCAATCCAAATTCAATATAAGGCCATAGTCATTTAAGACAACCATAAATAAC
The DNA here is from genome assembly GCA_001517045.1 of Pseudotsuga menziesii. Lineage (NCBI taxonomy): Eukaryota > Viridiplantae > Streptophyta > Pinopsida > Pinales > Pinaceae > Pseudotsuga > Pseudotsuga menziesii. Next base: position 16,240 of record LPNX010956191.1, on the reverse strand, counting down.
ATTTGTTTAATAATTTTACCTATAGACTATTCATCATTACTTTCAACTCAACCGACATTCCTTTCGGCATCAACATTTAAAAATGTATAATGTACATAATCAAAACTTAAACAATATCTATTTATCAATTAATACATTTCTTTTAAAGCTATAATTATTATTTCCTCATATAGTACCTCATTCAATAATTAAACCTTAGTTATAATTAATTATAATTAATACTTATTATTATTAATTTTTATTTTACCATATTCCAATTAATTATAATTAATCTTAATTATCACTCATGGAACTATTACCACATAAGAATTGGATCTTAATCATGATTTAAAAGTTTTAATTAATATTTACTAATCAAGTTATTAATAATCTATTAATATTTCTTGACATCATTGATACTCAATGAACACTATTAATCAATGAACATTATTAATCAACATTAATCATTATTAACCTTGATCATTATCCATTTCTCAATTAGCATCACATTCAACAATCATACCACATAACTATAATTAATTTAATTAATAGTCATTTAATGATTACTGCAATCATTAATCAACCATAAGAACTCGTGTTTAATAAATTTTAATTAAGATAATTATTACCTTATTAACACCAATTAACATTCTTAATACGTATTTAATATTAATAGATCAAATTAATAATAATGTAATTAATATTATTTCATCATTATCATTGATAAACCTAGATCTTGAACTAATTAAGATCATTATTTCTTATTTGGAATTCAGTAACCAAGCACTTCAATCAGCAATTAAGTTAACAACAATCTTATTTACATTATTTCACCTTTATCGACCATATTTAATAATTAACCCTAATCACGATTAATTAACCATTTATTTATAATTTTGATATAACAGTATCATTTCATAACTAAGATAGGAAATATTATTTATAATGTAACCATTCACAACCATATGTGTCCAAGCCGTATTTGATAGTGTATAAGATAATTCATATAGCATATGTAGATGATCTATGTAAGTGTAGCTAATGCTTACATATCTCGTGTACAAGTGCGTGAGCAACACTCAACAACACATCACACATAATCACACAAGTTACTATATTTCAACGCATACTTTAACATTAATTTGCAATGCCTATTCACTAACTCATATCATAATAATCTATGACACCAACATAATATACTAAAACACAACACAAGAATCAAGCAAAGGGTTTCGACACACCGTTATTCAGTTTTCCTTCTAAAACTTCCGCAACATTTCTATCTACCTACTTCATTTTATCTAATTCACAACTAGCTTCCACATCCTATCCTTCCTCTATTGGACTACCCTGGAGTGTCAATTACATGACCTAACTCTAGCTAGAACTCGTAAGCAGAAGTGTCGAATCCATCGACCAAGCTTCCCCAACAGGCACCCATTATTCATCATCACACGCCTTGGGGAGCATACCGTAGCATAGCCCTGCCATGACTTCGGCTTTCGGGGATAAATAGTGGGTAATTCATCCACCCCCCTAATGGAGCAAGGTACTATGTCTACATCGACATAGTGACTGTGTTGTGACCGTTGTACTCAGGTTTTGTCATCGAATAACCAATTTTGGCAGTTGATTTTCCTGAAACCCCACATCTGCCCACACATAATGATAATAACAGTAATCATACATAACAATAACAATTCATTCGCATACCATACCTCACTTGGAATTCATATTGTCGATGTACTTCCATTTTATAGGAATCGACCATTCCTTAGCTCTTCTAAACATGTCAGTTAGTCTCATAACAAAATGTCGTGCAATATCGTGAAATCATCGATATGCATACATATTTTATTGCAAATAAACAACAATGTAAACTTTTTTTTTCAAGGTACCATGTATTTGATATCACATTAATTATCTGACATGTAACTATGAATCGGTATCCACATACCATCATTTACTAAATTTGCATGCTAGAAACATAATCAAACATGAACATGATTCATAATATTAACATGTCACACATATATATAGATTCCACAAAATAACAAATCCATAATTCCACTATGTCACCAAACTAACGAAGCTCCACAATAATAAGAAATCACAAACAAGCAATGGTAATTTAGACAATTAGGTCAAAATGAGGCATTACATGAGGCCCAATCCTAGTGCACAAGATTGGCTTGGAGAATGACTCATGATGTTGTAATGTTAACACATATCACCTAGATCCCATGGGACTGACCTAAATAGCATGACGGAGACAATGTGATATTACTCTAGTTCAAAGGACTAGAGGGGACCATCGGGATTAGAGGAAAACAGAAGAAAAAAAATTTCAAGCTCATAGAACAATTCACTTACTCCTTGATAAACACCTCAACAAAACCGTAACATCCAATTTATTTATCTTTTGTTTAATATTACTTTCCTATTTTGGGAAGGAAAACTAATTTCAGTATCTGGAACAAATTTGGAAAAAAAGCTACAAAGATATTGCATTTGTCATTTATGTAAGTTAAGCAAAAGCTCTAGATAATTGAGATCAATAAAATGTTCAATTTGATCAGTATTGAGAACGCATTCCTAATAGTATAAAATGAAGATAAAACGCCTTTCCTTAAAGGATGGATTTAAACAATCGTCATGAAATACTTTGCAATTTAAGATGTGGTAAAAACAACATGTGACAAATAAATTCAAATATTGTTGATTTACCTAAGACTTTGTGATCAAGCATTACAAAAATATGAATTAAATTAATCAAAAGAATGATACCTTATTTAGTTGCAACAAAATTTCCAAGCCAGTGTAAGAAAAAATGACCAATTTCAATTATAAAAGAGGTAGTTGCATTTGTTTACAACACCTTCTTATGCAAATTTCTGGGTGTGGGGTGTTATAACATCTAAATTAATTCACCTAATGTTTAATTATTGACCAGGATTGGTAAGCTTAGAGTTGACACAAAATATATGCGAAGGTAGAGGGATTCCTATGGTATCGTGGGAATATTTTAACAAACAAAAGATCGAAAAATCTTTCAAAATGAAAAACCGAGTCAAACTCCTAAGAATTCAACTATTAAAGTAATTGCACCGGAACAAAATAATAAAATAAATAATTTATAATTTAATTTATAAGTAAATAACTTTAAACTGAAAAAGATACTATCAACGACTAACTTTTCAAATAGGAAACTAGGGTGCAAGGAAGACCTAACTTATAAGCAAGTAGAAAACTTAATAAAGAAAACTTAATAAAAAGAAACAATTAGAAAACTTAATAAATAAACTTTAATAAAAGAAACAAGTAGAAAACTTAATAGGAGTATCTTTGAATTCTGTCCTACAAGTCTCTTTCAGTAATCACACAATGTAAAAGGAACAACCTACAAGGTACTAATAAGAATAACATATCTAATACTAAGTTTTACATGCAAACAGGTCAATTAATCCAAAGGCATTAGCAAAAAACAATACAATAGTAAAAAGGAATAAAAAATAAGCTTAAGAAACAAAACACAACATAGCTTAAAACATGCTCAACATGAAAAGAGATAGGGAAGAGGATAAAACTTTGATAAATAATCTAAAACAACCTAATTTTAACTTTAATGTTAAATAGAACTATCATCTAACTATTACAATCAAAGCATACTTCAAATACTAAAGAAACAGAACTTAAAACAATTTCAAAACACATTAAAAACACTAAAAATGAAACGACGGGATGAATGACAAACTAGACTGTAGGTCTGAAAGGGCTGACTAAATGACAGTTTAAATAGGTTGTATGAATGACAGTCTGCATAATTAAAATAACAGAAAATAACCTAAATGATCTAATCTTCAGCTGAATTTGTGCATATGTAAATCTAATGCAGAAAAAGAGTAAATAAACCTACTTAGTGTTCAAATTTGACAATGAAATAAACTTAAACAAATTCATGAATCATAAAGCAATCATTAAGAAATAAACTTATACAGAAAGGAAATAAACAAAATTGATTTTATTTTAACTTGATAACAACGAACTAAGTTCTATCTTCTTGCAAATAAACTGAACAGTAAAGCTGGAAATGAAATGACTGAAAGAAAATTATCCACGCAACTAGTTATTTAATCTTCAAAAATAAAATTGCATTACAAGAAATAAATGAGATAAACATTTACATCAATCTAATGAAACAAAACAAACTAGCTACAATAGAGAGAAGTGAACGAAATTACACAAAAGAATGAACCTCTGGTTGATGAGGGGCCCTCTCATCAATCAGGGGTGGTGCTTGATTAACGCTTACTCGAACGCAATCATAAACAACAAAACATACAGCTTCTATTAAAATATGGAACAAAAGTATAGAGTTCTTCTCTTCAAAACAGTTGTCTAACTAATGAAATGATCAACCCTTTAGCTCTGCGCATGGAGGATTTTATATACAATGTTTACAGCGATGAGCAAGTCGACCCTTTAATGATCGAATGCCCTCTAAATTTATTCAACCATTATGGCGTCTAACTAATTAAACTCCAACGCACAACACCATTCCTTCTCCTTCGCACGTCAGCTCTCTTCATTGCATGATGTAGCACACAGGCTCCTTCGTTAGCATGAATGGTGGAGTGGTGGTATCAGCCAAAAGAAAGCACACTAGTGAGTCTTCTAGAACAAGAATCGTTTCATCATCCAAACACGTGGACTACTAGAGTGGTGTCGAGCAGAGGCACCATGATGGCGAGTCTTCTAGAACGGGAGCTTCTCCATCACCTGAACACGTGCACAACAGGTAGTTTGCAAACTGTTTCAACATCTTAATGCCTGAAATTGGTTTTCAACAACCCGTGGTTTGTTCGGCAAACTAAACGATGAGATGGACTGTGAGCTAGATATGTTGTGCGCATATCTAGGGTGAATACAATTTCTGTTTGTTGGTGCACTAAGGACTAACTTTCTGAAATAACATCATTTTAATATCTGAAAACCTCCCAACGAGTATCGCGCAGCGAGCTGGATGATGAGCTAAACATGTTGTGCGCATAACTAGCTGAATGCATGTTTTTTTTTTAATTTTTTCAAAATACTATATAACCTACAAACAAATATACATATAAATTAATATATCAAATGCGCTTCAAACAATGTCAATTTTAATCAATAAAATCGTAAAATGATAATAATAAAATTTTACATAAACCTTAAATACATTCATACCTGGGGCTAAATAGTGATCTGTGTGACATAAAATATGCAAAAATATAACAAAACATATGTTTATATGTGTAATTTAACTGCCAAAAATGATAACAAATCTAGGGTCAACATTCCCCCAAACCGGATAAATGTCAGGTCCCATTGAGCAAAAAGAAAAATAACTTAGGAAGAAGGAAGATAAAGGAGATAATTTAAACTGGCTTGTTCTTGCTAAGTAGCATATGTTTCATGTCAAAAGTTATATGAAAATTAAATGGATTTGTTGATTTCTTCAACATTCTTGATTTAATAAATCTCAGGTTCAAAACAATTCGACATTGTTCAACAGTTGTGATATAGGATCTTTTTGTAGAGAGTGTAAGAAAAATGGCTGAAACAACTCTACAGAAATAATGAAAATGAAAAACAATGTAATAGCAAGAAGTTCAGCCTGTTTAAGATATCACGCTATCATAGCGAACCTTGAAACATATGAAATTAACGAACATATGCATAAATGAATGAATTCATAAGGTTTGTAATTAGTTCAACCATGTCCAAAATAAAACTTTGGACAGGTTGAATGTATGACATGAAGGCATAAATCACATTTTCAATAACCTTGATTAACAAGAAGATCGATCATTTGATAGTTTACATGCATGATTGGGTAAGAGGATAGGGTTGCCAACAGTGGAATGATAAATAAAAACTTTTAAGGTCAAAGCGTCCACATGGAGGTGAAAATTATTTGCCAACAAAAACAAAATTTGGTTAACAAATTTTAATCATAAATGTTGTAATATCACAATGTTTTATTCAGGTTGTTATTTGGTATTTCAATTGGACCTTCATTCGATCCTTCATATAGTCCTCCATATTGATTTTGTTGTAAAAATATGCTTCATGCTATAACCAAGTTCCGCTACTTACATTATCCTGAAAACACTTATCATTTGTTAGAGATAAATAGATCTGTCATAAATAATGAAAAATAAAAACAGTCTAATTTTTCCTAATTCTCCCCCCAAACCAAAGATATGGCGTGTCCTCAAGCCATACAAGGGAGAAGAATTAATTGTTCCAGAAAATAAAAATTAAAGAGTTCTATCATGTTGTTTATTATTTTGTAAGAAAAAGAAAAACTAAGTAGAAAATGAAAATGATTCAGATATGTATATTCATAAAAATATAACAGTGCTTAGAAGGACCACTTGAATGATAATAATATAACCAAAAGAATTCCACAAGAAAAGCTAGTCATCCATGCCTCATTTTAAAGATATCTTGTCATCACAAGATATTTAAATTTACCCCGGAGTATGTGAGATTTACACCTATGGGTCCCATTTCTAGGATAATGACATCCTAGGTATTTGTTGAATTAGATGGCCAGGTTCAAGCCCAACTTACATCCATTCTCAAATGACATTATAAACAATTGGTCGTGACATGTTTATTCATAAATTTTAAAAAAATTTATTTATATTATCATTGTTTTACGAACTATGTGCATAGTGGTGCATTAATAAAATATCTGTTACCCGATATTGCCCCGCTGCCAGCAGGCCTATTCAGTGCCCCGACGGGTTTACCTTGGTACCATGCAAGCATAGTCCCACTGTCAGCAAGCCTATTCAGTACCCCGACGGGTTTACTTGCATTTATCGATCTTCCGTGTTTTAAGTTTTTACTTAGCATTGACCTGCTTCCAGCAGGCCTATTCAGTACCCCAACGGTTTTACCTTGTATAATGATATTAAAAATATGAAAGCCAATTAGTACTAGAGCGTGTTAAGTCCTGCTAAACACATAATTCAATTTTGTAAAATAAACTTATAATAAATTTCATAATGGCCTTAACCATAGATCATGTCAAAAGAGAATAACTTAAAGTTGTTCTTTGACCTTACAGTTCTTTTTCTTCATAAGAGATAAGTAATGTTCCCCACAGACAAAAATTCCACTTACTCTCAAGTTATCACCAAAATACTTGAGAGACAAGTTTTGATAACAAGTATAGGATGAACTAATAATCCATAGGTGTAAGATGAGATTGTGACAAATATAATAACGAAAGTAGGTATGTCAAGAAATTGTTCAAATGAGCAAATAAAAAATATACATGTCTGAATCAAAATACCAAAAACCATATGAATCATAGAAGAGCTGGTTAAGAAAGATATATAGAGGATTGTAAGTTTTTAATTTTCACTATAAGCTGCAAATTTCAAAAGCACCCCAAGAAAGGTTAAGATACCTGATGAGTGTTTTAACATACTTCCCTTTTCTAAGTAATACTCCATGAGCTGCTTATAGAGATAAAGTACTTGTAATCAAACTACAAAATTGCTTGTTAGATGATTCAATTTAATCATGAAAACATATATAACATTATAAAAAGAAAAAGAGTCATTTGTAAACAATCTATTAGAAATGCATTAGAGGAAATTTCAACTCAAAATGGGCCTTTTAACTTTGATTCAAATTCCATGTCGTCATGTGTTAGCCAATGAAATTGCTTTAAATTTGAAATACTGTATAGATCTTAAACACTTTTTTAATATAAATTTGGGGATAGGTATCATAAAAAAACTACTTTTTTTGTTTGTATTTTCGACATATCTCCCGGTGTTTTTACTCAAATTTTGATCAGGAGAGCTCGTTGGATGTGGAATTAAATTCTGCATCCAACAAGTACCCACTCAACATAGTTTTGACAGACTCCGCAACCCAAAAAACAAGAAATACCTGAAACAACGGGATGATGATGGCATCATCACATTTTTTCAGGTATTTCTTGTTTTTGGGGTAGCAGGGTCCGCCAAAAGTATGTCGAGTGGGTACTCGTTGGATGCGGAATTTAATTCCACATCCAAGAAGCTCTCCCGATCGAAATTTGAGTAAAAACACGGGGACATATGTCAAAAATACAAACAAAAAAGTAGTTTTTTTCTTTTCTTCCTCCAAAATTAATAAATATTATTTTATTATTTTAACTATTATTTTATTAATTCTTTTTAGGAGGCCCATTTTGAGTTGAAATTTCCTCTAATGAGTCTTATTTATTTAGAAAATAACACACATATTTACATATATACAAGTGACGATAACCCAAAATACTTTTTTAAGGATCAGGAGGAGGAGGGATAGCTTCCCATTCAACTAATTCCATTTCCTTCTACTGCAAAACATTATGTATGAAATCATGTTTAGATGTTGGTTGGTGATAAATTCTGAGTCTGTGTCCATTTACTACAAAGGAAATTTGTGAGCCATCAATTGTTTTAATTTCTACTGACCTATTGTCAAAAGCTATAACTACTTCATATGGGCACATCCAACGGGTTGTTAACTTTCCTTTGAAATTTTTAAACCGTGAGTCGAATAGTAGTGCCCAATCTCCAATATTAAATTTCTTTTGATTAATAAATTTATCATGCCATGTCTTTCGTTGATTATGTATTAGCATGGTTCTTTGGATTGCATCTTGTCTAATCTCATCCAACTCATTAATCTGTAATATTCCTTGTTTTTTTGCTTCATCCAAATCCATGCCTAATTGTGCTGCCATTCAAAAGGTTTTAACTTGAAATTCAGTAGGTAAAAGGACTTGTTTGCCATACACTAACTCATAGGGGGTATGTTCGGTAGTGTTTCTCCATGTTATCCTATAATCCCATAAAGCCTTCGGGAGTCTATTTGCCCAATCCTTATGATGTAAGTGAATGGTTTTGGTTAAAATAGCTTCTAATACTTTATTGGTTGATTCTACCTGACCATTGGCCTGAGGGTGATAAGGTGAAGATTTGCAATGTCGGATGCCATATTTCATAGTAAGTTCTTTCATTTATTTGGAAGTGAATTGAGTACCTTGGTCTGTGACAATTTCTCTAGGTACACCAAATTGAGTGAATATTTCTTCATATATAAATTCTAGCATTGATTTCTCTGTAGCCCTAAACAAAGCTTTAGCTTCTACCCATTTGGTGACATAGCCTGTGGAACCCAGGATATACTTATTTTTACAAGACATGGGAGAAATTGGTCCTACAAAATCAAGAGCCCGTTTCTCAAAGGGTTCAATCATGACTTGGGGTTGTAGGGGCATCTGATCAGATGACGTAGGTCTACACATTCTTTGGCAACTATCGCATCCTTTGACATATTTGGCAGCATCCTTAAAAATGCTTGGCCAATAATAACCAGAATGCAATACTTTGTATGTCATCCTCTTATCAAAAAAATGTCCTCCACATGGTCCATCATGGCATGCATGGAGGACGTCTATAATTTCATCCTCCTGCACACATCGATGAATAATAAGATCTAGACCAATGCGGAAGAGATCATTATCAACCCAAGAATAATTGGAACTTCGAACTATAATATGACGCTTCTCATGTGGGGACAAATGATTTGGTATTTTCCCAGTTGCTAAATAATTGGCAATATCTGCAAATCAAGGGGCTTGAATAGATATAGTAAATAGATGTTCATCAGGAAAAGTGTCGTCAACAGGTTTAGTATCGTCTTCATGTTGAATATGGGAAAGGAAATCTGCTACTAGATTTTCTTTACCAGGTCGTTCAATGACAGTGATGTTAAATTTTTGCAATAGAAGAAGCCATCGGGTCATTCTACCATTGGTAATTGGTTTATTGATTAGAAATATAATGGAAAAGTGATCGGTATGAAAAAAAAATTTGTAACCTGTAATGTAATGGCAAAATTTATTAATAGAATAAACTACTGCCAAAAATTCTTTTTTCAATAACAGTGTAATTTAGTTCGGCATGAGTCAAATTCTTGCTAATAAAATAAATGGCATAAGGTGTTTGTCCCTCTTTTTTGCTGAAAACTCCTCCTATGGCCGTATCAGAGGCAACGATGGATATATGAAAAGGAAGGGACCAATCGGGACCCCTGAGTATTGGTGCCACCAATCGTTTAGCTTTTAGAATTTCAAAAGCATTTTGACAAGATTCTGTCCACTAGAATTCTACATCCTTTGTAAGCAATTTAAACATTGGCGCAACTATTTTAGTGACATTTTCAATAAAGCAGCGGTAATAGCCTGCATGACCAAGAAAACTTCTTACCTCTTTTTGAGTTTTTTGAGAGGGAAGGCCAATAATTACTTCGATCTTAGTAGGATCTACCTTAATTCATTGGGAGGAAACATGGTGTCATAAAACTATACCTTCTGTTAATAACATTTTACATTTTTCATGACTAAGGGATAAAGTCATTTCTTGAAATCGAATAAGGACCTTCTCGGGGTTTTCAAGAGCTTCTTGAAAGGTATTACCATAGGTCGTAAAATCATCCATGTATACGTCCACACAGTCATGTATAAGATTAGAAAAAATTCCTAATACTGCTCGTTGAAAAGTGGCAGGTGCTTTACATAGGCCAAATGGAAAAACTAGATAAGCGTATGTTCCCCAAGGGCATGTAAAAGTGGTCTTATCTTGAACTTTAGGTGCTATTAAAATTTGGATGTAACCACTATATCCATCAAGAAAGGAAAAATATTGTTTACCTGAGAGGGTATCTAACACTTGATCAATAAAAGGTAAAGGAAAGTAGTATTTAAGTGTGGCTTTGTTTAGCTCCCTAAAATCAACACAAATGCGCCATTTCCCTGTAACTTAGCTTTGGGACTATTACTAAAAGAGACACCCATTTACTATCGGATATAGGATAGATGAAACCAGCAGTGAGGAGTTTTTGTAATTCTTCTTTTACTATATCCTTTAGAGCAGGATTCATCCTCCTCTGTGGCTATCTTATAGGTGAAATGTTTGGATCCACATAAATATGGTGAATACAAGTGTCAGGGTGTATACCCTTCATATCAGTGTATTCCCATGCAAATGCTCTAGCTTTTTTTTTAAGAACTTTAAGCAGTTGTGCTTGTTGGTTTTCACTTAACCCTGTGTTTATATGTAGAAATTTCTCAGGGCCAACCTCATAAGGTATGGTATAGGTTCATGTATGCTCTTAAATCGTGAAGACACAAGGTGTCTCCGTAAACATTGAAAGAGCCATATTCTCTTGAAACTCATCTCCAAAAATCTGATCGAATTGAACAAAATACTGAGGAAAATCTGTACAAGTTGTTGAAGAAACAAACTGGTTTAATACGTTCTCAGTGGTTTGCTTTTGAAGTGCCCAAGAGAAGTCACTAGGAAGGGAGAGGTCATCAAAGTCCTTGTCCCTGAAAGAACAATTTAACCACCATGATTTTTTAGTTATTGGTTGTGTTGGGGGTATAAAATAAGTCTCTGTGTAGACAACCCATTAGAAATAGTCATCTCTCCATCCTTACATCCTATAAAAGCATTTGTAGTAGATAACCATGATCTTCCCAAGATGATAGGATTCCCTTTAGAAGGATCCTTTGATTCTATGACCATAAAGTCGACAGGGTATTCCCATGAGGCTACTAATACGATAATTTCATCCAGGACTCCAGCAGGTTTTACCGTAGTACGGTGTGCTAGTTCTAGGATGGAAGGGGTAGGTCGGAGAAATTGTCCTAACTATAAAACTTCTAAAACTACAGTGGTCATCATGTTGATGGCAGATCCTAAATCGATTAATGTATTTTCTATGGCGGTGTTGTTTATAATTACAGTCACTATTGGGGCTCCTGAATTGGTATATTTTGCAATCTGGGACTGATCTGTCATACATTCAGACATCTCTCCTATAACATGAATTGTGAGAGGGTCCTTTTGCTTCTTCCCTGGGCGTTTAATGCATAGTTCCTTTATTACCTTTCTGTATATTGGTATGTCCTTGATAGCTTGTAATAGAGGTATTTTGACATAGATATTCTTTAATTCATTCAAAATGTCATACTCCAGATGAACTACAGGTTTTTCTATCACTAGTCTTTCCGGGAATGGAGGAACTCTTTGCTCCTGAATAGTTTCTTGTGGAGAATGGGTGTGTACTCGAACCTTCAAAATGTTCACATCTTCCAAAATGACATCATTCACAGGTTCATTTGAATCCTCTTCCTCTTCATTTGCTTCACGAATGATGACTGATGACTTGGGTTTGTCATTCACAACTCTTCCAGATCGTAATTGAATCTCATGTATAGGTACAGTCGAAATAAGGTACGATGGAAGAGTTTGCAACTCAATGTTGTTAAGAGCTTGAGTTGGTTTATTATTAGGGTTAGGAATCTATTGTGTGGGTAATAATTTCGGTCGAGGAGGATTTGTGTTTTGGAAGTGATGAGGTTGTTGTGTGATGAAAGGAACTTGAGGTACAAATCCAGGAGAAATTTGCTGGAAATTTGTTTGATGCTGAGGATAAGGATGATTAGGTGCAAGGACAGGCTATGACTGAGGGTATGGTTGTCCTCTCCACCCTTGTGTCAAATATTGCTGCTGCAAAAATTGAGGAGGAGCGTATTGAGGTGGCCAATTTTTCCAATTTGAATTGTTCCATTGTTGAGGTGGTTGATATGGAGGATAATAGAGTGGAGGTGGTGGTGGAAAGTTCTCATATGTTGGTTGGTCTCTAGGTTTCCAAGGAGGCCTCCTAGATGTTTCAGCTACATCCCCACTCTTATAGATTTGTTGCAACCCATGCAAGGATGGGGAGTTATATGTTGGATGCTCTTCTATACATATGTGACATACAGAGATGTTGTTTAATGGACATTCCCTTTGGGGATGTTTGGTCCTACATCTTTGACAAAAAATACTCATTGCTTCTCGTTCTTCATCCTGCCTTTTATTGGCTTGTAAAGCATCTAGTTGAGAATCCATTGCTCCTAAGATATCAGTCTTGAAATTCTCCAATAGGTTTCCTAAATCTACTCTTGTAACTCCACCTGAACTAGGAATGTTTCCTCTTACATTTCTACTATAAGGCTCTCGAAAGTTTTTCCCATCTTTACCCCTACTTCTAGAATAATTTTTACACATCTCACCGATTTGCGCAAAAGTTTTGTGAGAAATATCGCCAGCTGCCATGAGATTAAGACTTTCTAACAAGTCCTTGGAGATACCTTTAAGTAAAAGTGTACGTACTGCATCTTCTCAGAGGTCACTATATTTAGATTTATGTAATGTATAAACGAACCTTTCGAGATAATCCTCCAGGATTTCGTCTTCAAGTTGTTGTATCTTGAATATATCATGTCGAGAGTCCTTAGGTTTGAAGTATTCTTGATATTTTTGCAAGAATGAGGTTCTCATATCATCCCAAGTCCTGATAGTGGATTCGCCTAATCCCATAAACCATCTCAAGGCAGAATCTTTTAGTGTAGAGAGAAAGAGTTTTAGTTTGTGAGCATCTTGTAGATAATTATAGCCGCTACAAAGGATATCGAACTCGAACAAAAATGTGTCTGGGTCCTCATTAATTTTTCCATAGAAAGTAGGTAAGGAGGAAGGAGGGATGTTTTTCATAGTTACATCCTACATAGTGTCGAAAATAGGAAACCCAAAGGTAGCCTCAGTTCGATTTTCCCCTTCTCCTTTGTCATTTCTAACTTCATCATGATATTCGTTCTCTACCGTCTCTCTATATAAGCTAGGTTTTTAATGTAAATATACCTAGGAGGCTCCTTCTAGGTGATAATGGGGCGTCCCAACGTTCTTTTTCGGGAGATATCTTCCTTTGATCAACCTTTTTTTATTGAATCCTAGAGGGATAGTAGGTTCTACCATGGATGTTTCAATTTGTGAGATAACTGGATCTATGGAGTTTCCAAAGAGAGCTTTTACTTGGGCAGGATCAACAAAGTCAACGAAATTCGAATCTCCTACTAGTGAAAAAGTTGTATTATTTGGATTCAAGACTAGTGGAGGGTTAGAGGTTCCTAGTGGCTGATCCTCTTGAAATTCCTCAGGAATGAGGTCCTTGGGACCTCCTGCCAAGGTTCCTTATCCTTCTATGGCTTCCTCGGTAAGATCTCCTAAGACAGTCTCCTTAGGTTTCAGGGTAGAACTACTTCCTACCGGCGTCTTTCAATACCTTTCTGCTGATTTAATGGTTGGGGTATTACGTCCCCTGTAAAAGTTAGTAGGAATTTCAATAAGTTTTCTTGTCTTAACAAATCTACCCTGAGGATCTCTAAGTCTGCTCATGAAAAAACTTTAAACTAAAGAAAGACATATGCTACTACTATTGCTAGATTTGGGGGTACGTGTTATAAAATATGTGTAGGTTCTTACCTCTTGTCTTACTGCTCCTCTGCCACCAGCCTATTACTAAGTTTCATAAAGAATTTTATCTATTCTACCTTACAGAACAACTCCTCGACAATGACGCCAAAATGTTGGGTGTTATAACATCTATATTAATTCACCTAATATTTAATCATCGACTGGGGTTGGTAGGCTTAGAGTTGACACAAAATATATGCGAAGGTAGAGGGATTCCTATGGTGTCGTGGAAATATTTTAACAAACAAAAGATCGAAAGATATTTCGAAATGAAAAATTGAGTCAAACTCCTAAGAATTCAACTATTAAAGTAATTGAACCGGAACAAAATAATAAACTAAATAATTGATAATTTAATTTATAAGTAAATAACTTTAAACTAAAAAAGATACTATCAATGACTAACTTTTCAAATAGGAAACTAGGGTGCAAGGAAGACCTAACTTATAAGAAAGTAAGAAACTTAAATAACAAAACTTAATAAAAAGAAACAAGTAGAAAACTTAATAGGAGTATCGTTGAATTCTATCCTACAAGTCTCTTTCAGTAATCACACAATGTAAAAGGAACAACCTACAAGGTACTAATAAGAATAACACATCTAATACTAAGTTTTACATGCAAACAGGCCAATTAATCCAAGGGAATTAGCACAAAATAATACAACAGTAAAAAGGAATCAGAAATAAGCTTTAGAAACAAAACACAACTTTATCTTAAAACATGCTCAAGGTCAAAAGAGATAGGGAAAAGGATAAAACTTTGATAAATAATCTAAAACAACATAATTTTAACTTTAATGTTAAATAGAACTAGCATCTAACTATTACAATCAAAGCATACTTCAAATAATAAAGAAACAAAACTTAAAACAATTTCAAAACACATTAAAAACGCTAAAAATGAAACGACGGGTTGAATGACAGATTGAACTGTAGGTCTGAAAGGGGTGACTAAATGACAGCTTAAGGTTGTCCGAATGACAGTCTACACAATTAAAATAACATAAAATAACCTAAATGATCTAATCTTTAGCTAAATTTGTGCATATGTAAATCTAATGCAGAGAAGCAGTAAATAAACCTACTTAATGATCAAATTTGACAATGAAATAAACTTAAACAAATTCATGAATCATAAAGCAATCATTAAGAAATATACTTAAATTTAAATAAATTTATACAGAAAGGAAATAAACATAATTGATTTTATTTTAACTTGATAACAATGAACCACTCTATCTTCTCACAAATAAACTGAACAATAAAGCTGGAAATGAAATGACTGAAAGCAAATTATGCGCACAACTAGCTATTTAATATTCAGAAATAAATGAGATAAACATTTACAACAATCTAATGAAAACAAACTAGACTAGCTACAACATAAAGAAGAGAACGAAATTACACAAAAGAATGAACCTCTGGTTTATGAGCGGCCCTCTCAGCAATCAGGGGTGGTGCCTGGCTAACGCTTACTCGAACGCAATCATAAACAACAAAACATACAGCTTCTTTTAAAATATGGAACAAAAGTACAGAGTTCTTCTCTTCAAAAATGACTGTCTAACTAATGAAATGATCAACCATTTAGCTCTACACATGGAGGTGTTTATATGCAATGTTTACAGGGATGAGCAAGTCGACCCTTTAGTGGTCGACTTATCTCTAAATTTCATCAACCATTATGGCGTCTAACTAATCAAACTCCAATGCACGACACCATTCCTTCTCCTTCACGCGTTGGCTATCTTCATTGCGTCATCACTAGTGCAAAATGAGAGATTAGTGACCAAGAGACCAAAAATTTTGGTCACCACAATTTTTTTCAAGGGATAAATGACCAAAATTGATAAATTTAAG
>LPNX010956165.1:35476-46261 GCA_001517045.1 Pseudotsuga menziesii | reverse complement strand
TATATCGTGCTTGCTACGACATATCTACCATGTTCGCTTCGACATATAGATATCATTGCTGAGACGTATACATATCACGACATGCTGCGACAGTGGATCAGTTATATGCGGCGACATTTGTGAAGTTTAGTTGTAACATGTGTTGTGACACCATGTGATGCTATGGTATGGTGCAACATATGTGCGTGGCAGTCATTGTAACGTGTCAACATATGTGCGTGGAGTTGGTTGCAACATTTCGGGGATATGGAATGTCGTGGTAACATAACGCTTGTGCAACGATTTGGCGGGATTGCATGGTTCAATTTTAGCATATGGTTGTAACGATAATAAAGAAGATAACAGCTGTGATGAAAGAGGGAATCAAAACCCGTTACTTATCCTTGGACTGAATGTTAAATAGAGGATTTCTGGGCCACATTGGGGACACATAGAGAGGGGGAGATTCATATTGTTTAGAACACAGAGCATGGCTTTTCTGTTATGCGAAGCTTGGAGAGTTTTGCTGTGAAGTGTCCAGATGCTACTACTGTAGAAGTCGACGTTCTCTGTTATATTTTTAGCTTTATTTGCCTTTCAAAGGCTAATTGTAATTTCCAGAAGAGAGGTCTTAAAGACTTTGTACAACATTCTGTTTACAATTGCTGAAGTTGATTCCAGAACCATTTTGTACCATTTTAAAGAGATTAATTGGATCGGTACCCATTGGAGAGGGACCCAGAGACGTAGCCCAGTGGAGGGGGTGAACTCCGTTATCAACTTCTATTTGTGACTCTCTGATTCTATGTTTCTTCTTTATATCTGTTTATCATTGTTGTTTTTCATTCCTGTTCTAAGCATTTAATTTCTGTTAATGTTGTTCCATTAATTAACTTGTTGAACGCATTCTTTTAAACAAAACTTTTAATGCACTCAAGTTTAGATCCGATGGATCAATAGTGTGGAAAAGTTTTTTTGTTTTTGTTTTTTTTTCTTGTGATTTGCAAAAAAAATAGGCAAGCATGGAGAATGAGGGAGAAGAGTAAAAAAAAAAACCCTTCATCTTTCCATTTTTTACGTACCTTTTAAACTTAGCTCACTTGGTCCAAAGTTTCTTTATTCCTTAATAGGTCTTGAGTTCAAGCCTTATTAAGCTATTTTTTAGTGCATGCAATTTCTATTTTCAAGTTACTTTATTGTAAAAGTGCATCTCACTTAAATAAAATAAAATAAAAAATGAGTCACTTAAGTCTTTTAATTTATTGCCGCACTATTTAAAGTAACATTATTGTAAAAGTGAACATCACTTATTCTACAAAAATGATTCACTTAAAAACAACTTTATTGTAAAGTGATTGTCAAAGGTTGATCTTGGGAAGAGGGGGGTTCTTTTTTTTAGTTGATCAAGTTAATATCTACCACGTCACTATTGGGGACACCTTCAAAATTTTTCTTTGATCAAGCATAAATTCATCATTTAGAATCAGTTTTTAGTGCAATTTTTTTAAAAACAGTCTGATTTTTGGAGCTCTTTACATCCAGGCAGTTAGTTTCTATTATTTCAGCCATTATTTTCAAGTATGGCCACCCCTTGTGATATTATACTTACCAGTTCTAACTATTTCTCATGGAAATATTGTGCGGAGGATGTTTTAAGAAGTAGGAGACTTTTCATAATTACCTCAGGGAAAGAAATAGAACCCACTGATGATGATAATAAAATAAACTGGAAAAATAGATGTGATGAAGCTTGTGGATTGATTGGGATGTCAATCTCTACTGATTTGCGATTCCACATATCTGGAATTGATGAACCTGATAAAGCTTGGGAAAAGTTGGAATATGTGTTTGGTAAACACAATGAAATTCGAGGTCATCAAGTTGAGAATTAGTTGGTTTATTTGAATCCAAGTGATTTTTCATGCATTCAAGACTATTTATCTAAGTATAAAACTCTTAGAATCTTATGTGAAGAATGCAAGATTAAGAAAGAAGACAGACAATGTATTTATCATATTCGTTCCAAACTTGGACCTGCATATTCTATTTTTGTATCTACATTTTACTCCATGAAAGAATCCTTGACTACAGTTAGCTATCAAGATCCTAGTCTTGAATCCTTTTGTGATTCCTTAATTAGAGAGCAAGATAAGCTCATTCATCTTGGAATAATTAACAATGCAGATACATCTGGGAAAGCCTTATTGTCCCAACAGAAAGAAAAGTCCAAGCCTCCCAAGAAACATAATTTTTGCAATAATAAGCCAAACAAGGGTCCCAAACCCTCTCAATCAGCCCCTTCTTTAAAAAATGACAAAGGATCCAAGCCAAAAGGAAAGAATACTGAGCGTCATTTCAATTTTTGTGGGAAAGATAATCATGATGAATCTAAGTGTTTCAAGAAGATGCCATCCTTGGAAGCAACAATGAAGAAGCACCACATCAGCCTAGATTTGTCTTCAGAATCTACCTCTCATGGACATGCACTTTGTGCTTCTGGTTACTCTTATACTACATCTTCTTCTTCTACTTCAAATGAAGGGCTCATTGATTAAGGAGCATATTATGATATGACTAAGGATCAAGCCATCTTTTCTACTATGCATGAATGTAACACCGAACAAATATTTGTTGGTGATGATAGATCTATAAGTGTTGTAGGATCTGGAACAGTTCCAGTAGAAAATGGTCATTCAGTGATGTACTATGTGTTCCAAAAATTTCCTGCAATTTGTTATTAGTCTATCAAATTACTCATTCGGGTGAAGGTAAAACTGTGACATTTACACCTCACCAAGTTGTAATCAAAGATTTTAAAAATCCTTAAATTGTGCTTGCTACTGGAACTATTGATGATATTACTAGGCTGTACAAATTTAACAACTTTGGGTCATCACCTTTTCCTTCATTTTTTGTTGCTCATAGTGATAACTTGAGCAAACTTTGGCATGAGCGATTTGGGCACTTAAATTATCACTCATTGTAACAACTATCAAAAGACAATATGGTGACTAGTCTTCCGATGGTATCTTACAAAGATGGTGTTTGTTCCAGTTGTGTACTCGAAAAATATCATCGGGACAGTTTTGACAAACATGCCTCTTGGCATGCCTTGGTTCCCGTGGAGCTTATGCATAGTGACTTGTGTGGTCCTCTTCCATCTGCTTCCTTTTCTGGTTTCAAATATTTCTTAACTTTCATTGATGACTACTCTAGACACACTTGGGTTTACTTCCTAAAACTTAAGAGCGAAGTATTTTATATGTTCTTGGCCTACAAGGCCCTTGTTGAAAAACAATCTAGTCATCAAATTATCAAGTTAAGATCTGACAATGGAGGAGAATATGTTAACAAAAAGTTCACTACTTTTTGCACTGAACAAGGAATCCAACAACAACACACTGTTCCATATACACCACAACAAAATGGTGTCGCTGAATGAAAGAACCACACTTTAAAAGAAATGGCTAATTGTATGATCCAATCTAAGGGACTAAGTCTTCAATATTGGGCTGAGGCCATAAATTTTGCAAATTACATAGTTAATCACACACCAACTAAAGTTTTACAAGGTATAACATTGGAAGAATCATGGAGTAAAATTAAACTAGAGGTAAGTCACTTTCGAGTGTTTGGTTGTGAAGCATGGGCTCACATTCCGGATGAAAAATGAAAAGAATTGCAACCTAAAAGTGAAAAGTGCATATTTGTTGGATATTATGAACATGTAAAAGGTTATAGAAATCTTCAGCCACATTCTCATGATATAATCATTAGAAGAGATGTTAAATTTGATGAAAATATCTTGCCCTGTGAGCCTAACTTGGCGGGTGTGCCATCTTTGGTCTGTGAACCTGATTCGATGATTGTGCCTTCTTCTTCTTCTTCCAACTTGCTTGATAGGTTTCCAAATCCATTTTTTGATGATGACAGTGAGGATGAAAATCCAGCTCCTCCTGCTCATGTTCCTCCAGTTGCACTAGCACCAATTCTTCCTTTATGGGTCTGTTCAACATGTGAAGTAGTCGATGATATTTCCAGTGATCCTAGAGATCAACGTCGAACACATTCTCAGTTTCTGTGAGCCTCTTCTCTTTTGGCTCAAGTTTCTGAGAATCATGATCCAGAAAATTTTGCAGAAGCTTCAGGAAATACAGATTTGGATGCAGCTATGGATGAAGAATATCGTTCCTTAATGGCGAACGATGCTTGGGATATTGTTCCTCTTCCAAAAGGAAGAAAACTTGTCAGATGTAAATGGGTCTATAGAACTAAGTATGCATCAGATGGAAGTGTTGAAAGACTTAAGGCAAGGTTAGTTTCCAAAGGTTTTTCCCAAGTTTAAGGGATTGACTACAATGAAACCTTTGTCCCTGTCGCAAAAATGAACTTCATCTGCCTTGTTCTTTCCCTTGTGGCCTTACATAACTAGGAAGTCCATCAAATCGATGTTAAGTCTGCCTTTTTACATGGTGATTTACAAGATGAAATTTACATGGAATAACCTCCTGGATATATTCAGGATAACTCTAGCCTTGTCTGTCTCCTTAAGAAATCCTTATATGGCCTTAAGCAAGCTCCTAGAACTTGGTATTCCAAAATGGATAGCTTTCTCCTTGACAATGGTTTTTCTATATGCCATTCTGACCCCAATTTCTATACCAAGAAAGTAGGAAACCATCTCATCATACTTGTTCTTTATGTTGATGATCTTATCCTTACTGGTAGTGACCCTAAAATTTTAACCCATGTGAAATCCAGTCTTAAGAATTTTTTTGAAATGTCAGACTTAGGACATTTGCATTATTTTCTTGGTCTCTAAGTATTGAAAACCAAAGAATGAATCTTTCTTTCCCAGTATAAGTATTCTTGTGACCTTCTTCATCACTTTCACATGGAAGATTGTAAACCAGACACCTCTCCCTTTCAGTCTGGAGTCAAACTTTCTACCACTTGTACTTCCCCTGAAGTAGATGCCACCTTGTATCGTCAGCTTGTTTGTAGTCTCTTATACTTGACTCATTCTCGTCCTAACCTTTCCTTTGTCATTGGTCGTGTTTATTGTTATATGAAAATACCTCATGAAATTCACTGGAAAGCAACAAAAAGAATAATTCGATATATTTGAGGTACAATTTAGTTTGGGATTCATTACAGTACAGGAGGGAAACCTTTGTTGGTTGGTTTCACTGATTCAGATTGGGCCAGCGATATTGATGATTGGTTTCACTGCAGGTTATGTTTTCAGTATGGGATCTGGACCTGTCGCTTGGGCTTGTAAGAAACAACAAGCACTTGCTCTTTCTTTAGCAGAAGCAGAATATCAAGCCACAGTTAATGCTAGTCAGGAAGATTTATGGCTTCGACAAATCCTTTTAGAGTTTGGATTCGAGCAGTAGCAACCTACTATACTTTGGTGCGACAATCAAAATACCATCAATATTGCCAAAGATCCAGTTCTACATCAATGCATTAAACACATTGAGATACACATGCACTTCATCACAAATCTTGTTCATGATCATGTTCTTAAAATTCTCTATCTCCCTACATATGATCAAGTTGCAAACATCTTCACCGAGTCTCTTATAGAAGCAAAGTTTTCTAAACTTCGGTCTATGTTAGGAGTTCAAGAATGTGTCCTTAAGGGGGGATAGGCTCTAATGCCTCCTTCCTTCTCCTAATAGTGTCACTTTTTTTAATCCTTCAATCCTATCCCAAGTTATTATTAAGGGGGGATGTTAGGATATTTAGACACTTAGGAGTTAGTTAAGATCAACTTGTGTAATATATCTGTTAGGTAAAGTGTGTTTCTTTAGTATGCATTAGTATGCATTTGTAAATATTCTAATTCAACAGTCATGATATGTTCTAGACATAAAGTGATCCAATGGTTCAACTTCTCTTAGATCATACCTACCATTGATCTGTGGCTTAGCACTCGATTGGTCCATGATATCTATTTAAAGAGCATGGAGGGTCCTCGGCTAGGTGATTGATTATGAGAAGCTCATGTAAATTTTTTTCTTTTGCATAATAAATTGCTCCAAGTAGATATTTGGTTGGGGCCATGGACTGTTTTCATCTCGATGGTTTTAACCACGTGACAAACATTGGTGTATTGATCTGTGGTCTATTTGTGTAAGTAGCTGCTCTTAGTGTTCGTTATTTTGGGAGTACCCTGTGAACCCGAACATATCCTACTACCAAAGATCAGCATGATGTGATATTAGTAGTAGTCGACATATTTTCCAAGATGGCTATTCTCTTTCCATGCAAGAATACTATGACAACACAAAATATTGCTCAACTCTTCTTCAAGCATGTATGGAAAAATTATGGTTTAATGGAGACCATCATTTCTGAGAGAGATTCTATATTTGTCAGCATATTTTGGAAGAATCTCTAGAAAAAACTTGAGACAAGGCTCTCCTTATCGAAAAATTTCCATCCTCAAATAGACAGACAGATAGAAGTTGTGAATCAGTTGGTAATACAAATTCTCCGCATGTACAACCACAAGCATCATCGAACATGGGATGATAGTCTCCTATATATATGACATACTTAGAATCATGATTAGCATAGTTCTACATGAAAGAGTCCATTTGATATATGTTATTTTTTTCAACCCTTAGTGCCCATATGCTTGATTAGTTCATTGACACAACTGAACAACACCGACTTTGACTAATGAGAATTTGAAAAGGAATTGAAGTTACAAGATCAAATTTGTGACATCTAAAAACAAGCACACAAAATGTTGCAATGAGTTAATGTAAAAGAGAAGAACCTACATGATAAGCATAGTATCCCTCATTCATTTCAAATTCAGGATCAAGTCTAGTTGGATCTCAAGAAAGAACGATTCACTGGTCGATACAAGAAGTTGAAACCTTTGCGATATGGTCTATGCATTATTCTTGAGAATATTGGAGAAAACTATTTCAAGCTCGACATTCCTTCATGCCTGGGTCTACATCCAGTATTTAATGCGGATCTACTTCAACCATACCATACAACACTATTAGAAAATAATGACTTGCAGACAACAAAACCCAAGCACATTCATCTAGATGTTTAGGAGCCTCTTCCTTGCGACACCATTGTGGGATGAAGGATACACCATACAAGGACGAACATAATTCCCTTGTTTCAGGTGGCTAAAATTGGAAAGCTCTTAGCACAAGGAAAATGGTACTCTCTTATTTAAATGACCAACAAGTTTCCTCATCTATACCAGCAAACAATGGGGATCATTGTTTCAAAGATAATGGTTCAACATCCACTTCGATAGATTCAACACTTCGAAAAGTTCAACATTGACTTCAACCGATTCAGCACCTTGATAGGTGCAACATCAACTTCGACAGATTCAACACCTCGACATGCATCGTTGACACTAGCGACTAACAAACTATGATAGATTGTCTCTCTCTCTCTTCTAGTTGTCTGTAACGATTGAAATTCTATAACCATTCCAACTTCTCTTGTAACTGAACATAATGGGAAGACAACCCAAGCATTCTCAACACTCTATTTAAGCATCTAAATTATTGTAATATATATCAGTAATGAAGTTTGTAAGAAAGTAACAAAAATACAATTAAAGAGGATATTGGTTTGAATCCTTACATATTGTCTGTGTGCATGTTTCTATGTGTGTAGTGTATTTCTTACTTTGCTTATTATTATTATTCTTTTCCCATAACAATACTTGATTCATTCAATCCAACTATTGTCCATGTCATGCACCTAGGCACGATCTGGATCAATTCATGATTTGATGGAAATGATGACCAATACGACTTTGTTAAAATGATTATCTATGTTGGATATGAGATTCATATGGTTTCTAAATTAGCCTTGAAAAGTATTGAGGAAATGGTGTATAGGTCCTTCACCAACCATATTTTCACTTTCTTGAGGACAAGTAAATTTGAGAGGCGAGGATTGTAATGTCCCCAGTGTTTTATAGAACCTTAGACTTAGTGGAAGAACTAAATAAATTTATTGGAAGAAAGTCATGGTGTGTTTTGGACTAAATTTTAGACAAAGTATTAACCTAGGAATTGAGGTAAAAAATAACTAAGTTATTTAATTTTTATCATTATTTAATATTGATGGGTTGGAGATGATTAGGAGGTTCTATTAGGACACCTAAGAGTCTTAGTGGACCCATTGTGTTTTCATACGAATGGAAACTAGGGAAAAAATCAAGAAAAACCCACAAATCCACAATAATATAGAAAGCAGTGCAAAGCAGGAAAGTAGCCAAAAGCAGGAAACCCAAAAAAGTAGAAAGCATGCAGAAAGGAAAGAAAGTCCATAAAAGCATAGAGAAGAAAAAATAAGGAAAAACAATTGGAAGAGTAGGAAAGCAAAGAAAATCCAGAAAAGCAAGATGTTTCCAAAAGCTTAAAAGAAGTCCATAGAAAAAAGGCAACAAATCAAGAAAGAACAGAAGGAAAAAGTTGTAAATGCTAAAGTAAGTCGATGAGGGCACACTAGTGATGAAGGTTCCAAATTTAAATCATGTATATGGACAATAATCTTATAAAATATGAGTATCACACCACTCTAAAATCTTTTTCTAGTTTGATTTTTGAATTGAGAACTTAGCTTCTTAGTCTTAGGGAGATGTGCCCATAGACCTTGTTGGGAGGTGCTCCCTAGGTACTTAACCATTACTGAGTGAATACTGAATAATTTCAGTCATTTATGGTTGATTTTTTTAGGTTATCTTATCATATCCAAATTCGTACCATCTTGTTGAGTAAGTTTGGGATTTTGTCCTTCCAATTCCTAAGCAAATTTGGTCTCCATTCTTCTTGTACTGTTGAATTCAGATAATGTACGTTTCATTAAGCCAATTGTGAGGTTAAAATTGTCTACCTTTATTTGTATATGATTTAATAATTCATCTCTTCATTTTTTTATGGAAGTTCGAATAAGTTTTCTTAAGTTTCATATCCATTTATTTCATCTTGTATAGATTCTAATGCAAAATTGACTAGTTTTCAAGTTTTTCACATTAGATAGTCAAACCTAAATAAATTTATTTGATTCTTATTATAATATTTCATTAACATTATTTTGAATATATTCCATGCCTGATACCAAGAAATGATGGCAATATTCAAGTGTTTGGGAAGCCCATAAGTTACCCCATTTGAGTTGTCCAAGAGCCTAGTTTGGCTTGTGCAAACCCCTTATCCTCCAAATTCAATTTCAGACCTGCATAAGCTTATTTCAACAGATAAATAATATCATATCAGATATATTCAATCTTCATTGACCTAAATCCCTTGACCACTAGTCTTTGGGAATTGAATAGTGAAGGTTTTATTTTGCATATGTGGGAATCCCAGGAGCCTTGGATTAGACATCAGCATGGATGATGATCAAAACATAAATTGACCCAAAACATTGTACATAGGAATCTTATATTTCATTACCCTTTCCCTTTCTTCATTTGGACATATCTCCTTGATTCTGACACCGTTGACTAGTACAATTCCCTTGTACTACACTATTTGTGTTGAAGTCCTTTTGAGAAAAGTGAATAAATGATCGATATGATATTAATTAATGGTATCATACCTACAATCAACATTTCTACCAAGTTTGGATTATTTTAGATTGAGTCTTACAATGTTTATTGCAAGTTTCATAAAACTAGTCATTGCATTCCTTATGAATTTGCATAGTGTGCCTAAACATTCCTTAGGAAGATTACATTTATAAACCAATTATCATATAAAATATAGGGTTCTATGATTTAATTAAATTCAATAATTATATTATTTCCTAGCAAGAGGGTGAAATCTCATCAAAGAAATTCACATGATCAATGGCAAATAATTCAACACTTTGATTTATTGCATGTGTTATTGGTTTACTTTTTTGTAACAAGTTAACCCTTCAGTACAACTATATATTGCACAATAGATGTTGTCCAATTTTTTTATTCTTATTGGTAATTCAATGCATATCTACAATTCAATAAAAAAATATTTAATAATAATAATAATAATATATTTTTAAGGTCACCGCCAAGTGAGAAACCAATTTGGTGTATGAAACCCTCTTATTGTTAAGTTTTATATGATGTAATAGATAAATTCATAACTTGATTATCATTTAATACATTTTCACAATAACAACATAAAGAGCATCACTAAAGAAACAAAATCACAAGGTACACAACAATTTATCCTAGGAAAAACCCAGCAAAAAGTTCCTAAATTTAGATTACATGTATGGAATGACCAAAGACCAAGGTCTCATCAAGTGAGAGACCAAAACCCAAGAATAATATCCAAAATACCAAAGACACTGGTCCTCCTCCTTCTCTGTCTCTCCTTATTTCTCTCTCTTGCGCAATACAAGTGTGAGTGAGTGTGTACAAATGAGGGAGGGCGCCTCGCTATTTATACTAGTTTCCCAACTAACATTTAACCTAACTGCTCTAACCTATCTAACTAACATGTATGACCTACCTAGGTAAAATTCATAATAATAATTATATTCTTCTTTTCTGGGTGCTATTGACCCGACTTACAACAGAGGGTTTACCTCATGAATTTTACATGAACTTTACATTAGTAAAATCTCCCCACTTGAACTTCCAACATCTTCTTAGGCCCTTGACCCTTCCCCAACCCCTCTCAACTATTAACCATCCCCACATGAACTTCCAACATCCGCCCAGGCCCTTGACCCTTCCACACCCCCTCTAAAATATTACCCATACATTTGATATATTACATATAGTTCTATACTTTTAGCTCTACAAAATGCATG
>LPNX010956165.1:2005-25125 GCA_001517045.1 Pseudotsuga menziesii | reverse complement strand
TTTCCTTGGTATGTTTTTAGGTTGCCTCTTTTATTTTGTGTTATTGTTGAAAGAACTTGTAGGATAGAACCTAAATATATTTCTTTTATTAAGTTTTCTACTTGCTTATTTTATCAAGTTTTCTTTATTAATTTTTCTACTTTATTTTCTTATTAATTTTTCTTGTTGCTTATAAGTTAATTCTTCCGTGTACCCTAGTTTTCAATTTGAGTAGTTAATTATTTATTATCAATTGTTTAGTTTATTATTCTTCTCAGTTTAATTACTTTAGTAATTGCATTTTTATGAGTTTGACTTGGTTTTTTCATTTTGAAATATCTTTCAATATTTTGTTTGTTAAAATATTTCCACGACACCATAAGAACCCCTCTGCCTTTGCGTATATTTTTTTTCAACTCAAAGCTTACCAACCCCGATTGATAATTAAAGAATAGGCCCGGATTAATTTAGACATTACAACACCCAGCATTTTTGGCGACGTTGTCAGGGAGTTGTTCTGTAAGGTAGAGTAGAATTATTTATGAATCTTAGCAATAGGTTGGTAGTAGGGGAGTAGTAAGATGAGAGGTAAGAACATGCGCATCTATTATAACAGGCGCCCCCAAATCCAGCAACAGTAGTAGCATAGATTTTTATTTAGTTTAAAAGTATTTCATGAGTAGAATTAGAGATCCTCAGGGTAGATTTGTTAAGACCAAAATTTTTATTGAAGTCCCAACTAGCTACCATAGGGGACGTAATTCCCCAACTACTAACTCACCAGAAAGGTATCGAAATACACCTATAGGAAGTAGTTCTACCTTGAAACCTAAGGAGTCTCTTTTAGAAGACCTTACTAGAGAAGCCATACAAGAAGAAGAAGGAATCTTGGCAGAAGGTCCTAAGGACCCTGTTCTTGAGGGAATTCAAGGGGATCAACCATTATAAACTTCCAGCCCTCCATTAGTTTCAAATCTAATTAACAAAACTGTTTCACTAGTAGGAGATCCCAATTTCATCGACTTTGGTGGTCCTGCTCAAGTAAAATCTCTCTTTGGAACCTCATTAGATCCAGTTATCTCGTAAATTTAAACTTCTATAGTAGAACCTACTATCCCTTTAGGATTCAATAAAAACATGGTTGATCAGAGGAATATCTCTCCTGAAAAAGAATAGTGGGACGCTCCATTATCACCTCAAAAGAAGCCTGCTAAATATATTTACGTTAAGAATCTAGATTATATGGAGAGACGAGGATAAAACAAAGACCATGATGAAGTTAGAAATGAAGAAGGGGAAGGAGAAAATCGAACCGAGTCTACCTTTGTGTTCCCTATATTAGATACAATGCAGGATGTAACCATGAAAAACATCCCTCTTTCCTCCTTACCTACTTTCTATGGAAAAAGTAATGAGGACCCAGACACATTTTTGTTTGAGTTTGATATCCTTTGTAGGAGTTACAATTATCCACAAGATGCTCACAAACTAAAATTATTTCCCTCTACACTAAAGGATTCCACCTTGATATGGTTCATGGGATTAGGAGAATTTGCTATAAGGACTTGGGATGATATGAAAACATCATTTTTGCAAAAATATCAAGGAAACTACAAACCTAAGGATTCTCGACATGATATATTCAAGATACAACAACTTGAAGATGAGAGCCTGGAGGATTATCTTGATAGGTTCATTTATACATTACATAAGTCTAAATAGAATGACCTTCAAGAAGATGCGATATGTACACTTTTCCTTAAAGGGATCTCTGAGGACTTGTGATAAAGTCTTAATCTCATGGAAACTAGCAATATTTCTCATAAAACTTTTGCACAGATTGGTGAGATGTGTAAAAATTATTCTAGGAGTAGTGGGAAAGTTGTGAAAAAAATTTGAGATACTTTTAGTAGAAATGTAAGAGAAAATGTTCCTAATTCAGGCGGAGTTACAAGAGTAGAGTTAGGAAACCCGTTGGAGAATTTTAAGACTGATATCTTATGAGCAATGGGTTCTCAACTAGATGCTTTACAAGCCAAGATGAGGCATGATGAATAATGAGAAACAATGACTATCTTTTGTCCAATATGTAGAACTAAACATCCCCAAAGGGAATGTCCATTAAACAACATCTATGTATGTCACATCTATATAGAAGAGCATCCAACAGATAATTTCCCATCCTTTCTTGGGTTGCAAGACATCTATAAGAGTGGGGATGTAGCTGAAACATCTAGGAGGCCTCCTTGGCAACCTAGAGACCAATAATCATATCCAAACTTTCCACCACAACCTACACTCTATTATCCTCCGTATCAACCACCTCAACAATGGAACAATTCAAGCTGGCAGAATTGGCCACCTCAGTATCCCCCTCCTCAATTTCCACAATAGCAATATTGGTCACAAGGATGGAGAGGACAACCATATCCTTAGTAACAAACTGTCCCTGCACCTAATCATTATTATCCTCATAATCAAACAAACTTCCAACAAATGCTTCCTGGATTTGTACCTCTAGTTCCTTTTATCACACAACAACCTCATCACTTTCAGAATGCAAATCCTCCTTGACCAACATTATTGCCTACACAATCGATACCTAATCCTAACAATAAACCAACTCAAGATCTTAACAGTATTGAGTTACAAACTCTTCCATCATAACTTATTTCGACCGTACCCGTACATGAAATTCAATTACGATTAGGAAGAGTTGTGAATAATAAACCCAAGTCATCAGTCATCATTCAAGAACCAGATGAGGAACAAGAAGATTCAAGTGAACCCATGAATGATTCTACCTTGGAGGATGTGAACAATTCAAAGGTTCCAGTTCACACCCATCCTCCACAAGAAACTATTCAGGAGCAAATAATTCCTCCATTTCCAGAAAGACTAGTAATAGAAAAACCTACAGTTCATCCAGAGTATAACATCTTGAATGGATTAAAGAACACCTGTATTAAAATCCCTTTATTACAATCTATCAAAGATATACCAATATATTGTAAGGTAATAAAGGATCTATGTATTAAACGCCCAGAAAAGAAGCAAAAGGAACCCCTTACAATTCATGTTATAGGATAAATGTCTGAATGTATCATAGGTCAGTCCCAGATTGCAAAATATACAAATCCAGGAGCCCCAGTAGTGACTATAATTATAAACACCACCACCATAGAGAATACATTAATCGATTTAGGATCCTCCATTGACATGATGACCATTGTAGTCTTAGAAGCTTTACAATTGGGACAATTTATTCGAACTACTCCTTCCATCCTGGAACTAGCAGACCACACTACGGTAAAACCCGCTGGAGTCCTGGATGACATTGTTGTATCAGTAGCTTCATAGGAATACCCTACCAACTTTATAGTTGTATAATCAAAGGATCCTTCTAAAGGACATCCTATTATTCTGGGAAGACCATGGTTAGCTACCGCAAATGATTTTATAGGGTGTAGGGATGGAGAGATGACTATTTCCAATGGGTTGTCCACACAAAGACTTATTTTCTACCCTCCAGCACAACCAATAACTGAAAACTCATGGTGGTTAAACAGTTATTTTGGGGATGAAGAATTTTATGATCTCTCCCTTCTTAGTGATTTCTCTTGTGCACTTCAGGAGAATACCACTGAGAATGTATTAAATGAGTTTATTTCTTCAACAACCTATACATATTTCCCTCAGTAATTTTCTCAACTCTATCAGAATTTTGGAGATAAGTTTCAAGAGAATATGTCTCTTTCTATGTTTATGGAAACACCTTGTGTTTTCACAATTTAAGAACATATAGGACCATATACCATACCTTGTGAGGTTGGCCCTGATAAATTTTTACATATAAACACAGAATTAAGTGAAAACCAACAAGCATAGCTGCTTAAAGTTCTTAAGAAACAAGCTAGAGCATTCGCATGGGAATACACCGATATGAAGGGTATACACCCCAATACCTATATTCACCATATTTATATGGATCCAATCATGTCACCTATAAGGAATCCACAGAGGAGGATGAATCTTGCTTTAAAGGATATACTAAAACAAGAATTTCAAAAACTCCTCCCTACTGGTTTCATCTATCCTATTTCTGACAGTAAATGGGTATCCCCTTTAGTAGTGTCCCAAAGAAAGTTACAGGGAAATGGCATATTTGTGTTGATTTTAGGGAGCTAAACAAAGATACACTTAAAGACTACTTTCCCTTACCTTTTATTAATCAAGTATTAGATACTCTGTCAGGTAAACAATATTTTTTCTTTCTTAACGGGTATAGTGGTTATAATCAGATTTTAATAGCACCAGAAGATCAAGACAAAACTAGTTTTACATGCCCTTGGGGAACATATTCTTATCATTTTTTTCCATTTGGCTTATGTAATGCACCTGCTACTTTCTAGTGAGAAATCTTAGGAATATTTTCCGATCTTATACATGACTGTGTGGAGGTATACATGGATGAATTATAGCCTATCGTAATAATTTTCAAGAATCCCTCGACAACCTCGAGAAGGTCTTGATGTGATGTTAAGAAACAAATCTATCTCTTAGTCACGAGAAATGTAGAATGTTACAGACATAAGGTATAGTTTTAGGACACCATGTTTCTTCCCAAGGAATTAAGGTAGACCCTGCAAAAATCGAAGTAATTGTTGGTCTTCCCTCTCCCAAAACTCAAAAAGAGATAAGAAGCTTCCTTGGCCATGCAGGCTATTACCACTGCTTTATTGAAAATTTCACTAAAATAGCTGCACCAATGTTTAAGTTACTTACAAAGGATTCAAAATTCCAGTAGACAGAATCTTATCAAAATGCTTTTGAAATCCTAAAAGCTAAACTATAAGTGGCACCAATACTTAGGGGTCCCGATTGGTCCCTTCCTTTTCACATATCTATCGATGCCTTTGATACGGCCATAGGAGGAGTCCTCAGTCAAAAATAAGGACAAGCACCTTATGCCATATATTTTATTAGCAAAAATTTGACCCTTGCCGAATTAAATTATACTGTTACTGAAAAATAATTTTTGGTAGTAGTTTATTCTATTAATAAATTTTGTCATTATATCATAGGATATGAAGTTTTTGTGCATATTGATCACTCTGCCATTAGATTTATAATGAATAAACCAATTACAAATGGTAGAGTGACCCGATGGCTTCTTTTATTGCAAGAATTTAACATTACCGTCAT
Organism: Pseudotsuga menziesii; assembly: GCA_001517045.1. Lineage (NCBI taxonomy): Eukaryota > Viridiplantae > Streptophyta > Pinopsida > Pinales > Pinaceae > Pseudotsuga > Pseudotsuga menziesii. Next base: position 19,941 of record LPNX010956165.1, on the reverse strand, counting down.
TGACCGACCCGATAAAGAAAATATCATAGCATATTTTTGTTCCCGTATTCAACATGAATACATTACTAAAACAGTTGACGAAACTTTTCCTCATGAACAACTATTTGTTCTATCCGTTCAAATCCCTTGGTTCAAAGATATTGCTAATTATTTAGCAACTAGGAAAATACCAAACCATTTGTCCCCACATGAGAAGCATCATATTATAGTTCAGCGTTCTAATTATTCTTGGGTCAATAATGATCTCTTCTGCATTGGTTGGAATCTTATTATTCGATGATGTGTGTGAAAGGATGAAATGACATACATCTTCCATGCATGCCATGATGGACCATGTGGAGGACATTTTTCTGATAAGAGGCTGGAATATAAAGTCTTACATTCTGGTTATTATTGGCCAAGCATTTTTAAGGATGCTGCCAAATATGTCAAAGGATGCAATAGTTGCCAAAGAATGGGTAGACCTACATCATCTGATCAAATGCCTTTACAACCCCAAGTTATGATTGAACCTTTTGAGAAATGGGCTTTTGATTTTGTAGGACCAATTTCTCCCATGTCTCGTAAAAATAAATATATCTTAGTTTGCACAGATTATGTCACCAAGTGGGTAGAAGCTAAATCTTTATTTAGAGCCACAGAGAAATTGGTGGTAGAATTTATATATGAAGAAATATTCACCTAGTTTGGTGTACCTAGAGAAATTGTCACAGATCAAGGTACTCAATTTACTTCCAAATTAATGAAAGAACTTACTATGAAATATGGTATTCAACATTGCAAATATTCACCTTATCACCCTCAGGTTAATGGTCAGGTAGAATCAACTAATAAAGTATTATAAGCCATTTAAACTATGACCATTCACTTACATCATAAGAATTGGGAAGATAGACTCCCCGAGGCTTTATGGGCCTATAGGATAACATGGAGAAACACTACCGGACATACCCCCTATGAGTTAGTGTATGGTAAACAAGTCCTTTTACCTATTGAATTTCAAGTTAAAACTTTCCGTATGGCAGCACAATTAGGTATGAATTTGGATGAAGCACAGAAACAACGAATATTATAGATTAATGAGTTAGACGAAATTAGACAGGATGCACTTCAGCGAATGATGTTAATACATAATCAACGAAAAACATGGCATGATAAATTTATTAAGCAAAAGAAGTTTAATACTAGAGATTGGGCACTACTATTCGATTCACGGTTTAAGAATTTTAAAGGGAAATTAACTACCCATTGGATGGGTCCAAACGAATTAGTTACAGCTTTTGACAATGGATTAGTAAAAATTAAAAAAATTGATGGCTCAAAAATTTCCTTTGTAGTAAATGGACATAGACTTAGGCTCTATCATCAACCGACATCTAAACAGGGTTTCATATAGATTTTTTTGCAGCAAAATGAAATGGAATTAGTTGAAGGGGAAGCTATTCCTCCGCCTCCTAATCTTTGAAGAATATTTTGGGTTATTATCACTTGTATATATGTAAATATGTGTTTGTTTCTTTGAATAAATAAGAGTTATTTTTAGTAAGTTGTCTACATAAGACGCTTTTTCTTTTATGTATTTATGAATAAATCGAATCGTCAAACAAGCAGTTTTGCAGTTTGATTACAAGTATATTATCTCTATGAGCAGCTAATGGAATATTACTTGGACAAGGGAAGTATGTGAAATACTTATCAAGTATTCTTAACCTTTCTTGGGATACTTTTGAATTTTTCAGCTTATAGTGACAATGAAAAATTTACAATCCTTTGTATATCATACTTAACCAATTCTTCTATGATTCATATAGTTTTTGTTATTTTGATTCAGACATGTATATTTCTGATTTATTCTTTTAAAACAGTTGCTTGATAAGACCCACTTTTATTCTCATATTTTTCATAACCTTATTCTTATCTATGGACTACTAGTTCATCCTATCCTTGTCATCAAAACTTGTCTCTTGAAGTATTTTTGGTGATAACTCGAAAGTAAGTGGATTTTTTGTCTCTGGGGAACATTACTTTTACTTTATAAAGAAGAAGGACTATTAGGTTAAAGAACAACTTTCAGTTATTCTCTTTTGACATGGTTTATGAGTCCGGCCATTATGAAATTACTTATAACTTTATTTTAAAAATAATTGAATTACGTGTTTAGTAGGATTTAAAATGCTTTAGTACTAATCGGATTCCATATATTTAATATCATTATACAAGGCAAACTCACCTTGGTACTGAACAGGCCTGCTAGCAGCGGGTCAATGCTAAGTAAAAACCTTACAACAGGAAGCTCAATAAATGCAAGTAAACCCGCTGGGGTACTATTGGCCGGATTTTCTGACTTGGCCAACATAAGGAGATTAAGCCCACACAAGTCACTTAGAATAGCTCCCGTTGTGTTTGGAATGGAAAAATCTCACAGGTTATGGTCCTGCTACCAACTGAATTTATCCTCTTAAGGAGAACGTAAAAAATTCAGTGAAAATTTATACTAAATTTATTACTGCTTAAAATAAATCCTAGAGTTAGTTTTCTTAGTCCAGGTTATCCTAAAATGCTTCCTTAAGGAAATTCTTCTGGTTTGGGTTTTTTTATTTTTTATTTTCTAAACTGAAGAACTAATTTTAAACTTAAAACCAACTAATCTATTTAAATCTAATTTAATAACTATATAGGACAAGAATCATGAATTAAAACTAAGCGACTAACCTATCTCAGCTGAGAGCAACTTGGAAAACTAAATTAATTATCAATTAATGATTTAAATAAACAAAGAGATAAGCAATAACAATTCAAACGAAAATATTTAAATTATTATCCTAAAATCACTTTGTTGAATATGCACAACAACAGAAAATTAAAATAGGTAACTATTAATTTATTCTGTGATGTCCTATTAATTAATAACTAATATTCAATACTGAATATTTGAATAACGGGATTATATTTATTCATGAAAACATTGTAGAAAATTCAAATGAAATAAAAAATAAATATGAAATGTATTTATTACCAAATTTCAATTATCAATACAAATATGAATTAACAAAACTCAGTAATATTCTCAATCAAACATCAATATTGTGCAAACAGAGTATAATTTTAGATAATAAATACAATTATATCACAGTACAATTGCATAAAATGTGTGGTGAGAAAACAGTATATCGAAATATATATATTAAGTTTTCAAAATAGTAATAAGCAGTGATACCGGTTTGAGAACTCTAGTCACAATTCTCCACGAAGATAAAACTCCAGTAAAGAAATTAAAACCAGATACTGTAATTATATTTCCAATAAGTATTATCCTTCAATACTCCATCCACCCTCCTTACAATGAGCTTCCTAGCTTATATAATAAGACTAGTAACTCCTTCCATTTTTTGTGTAACAACTATTCTAAAAACATCCCTTCAATTTCTAACAACCACTACATAATAAAGCCAAAAATTCTATCCTTATTCTGTTGCATCATATTTCTTCAAAGAAGGCACCTGGAAGATACGTCTATCCTATGAAACAATAATGTCAATTAAACGACCGGCTTGCAGGGTTGGAATTTCAAATGACGGACACTGGTCAAAATTGACGGTAACAAACAAATTTTGAAACGTTTTCTATATTCTAAGCCATATTTTGATGGTCTAGGAAAAATATTAGTTGTATTTGACAGGTAAATTGACCCATGATGGGCATTTACCCGTCAAATTCCATCCATGCTTGCTTGTATTAACTTCTTTCAAGATGAATCAACCTATGATGTGGCTGTCTTTAGTATCCAATTCTTCCAAAAGCACCAACAAATGCCAACAACGAGCAAAAATAGTCTTCATTCGTTTCAATACATTAACAATATGTACACCTATAACATTTAACATTAATTTCTCATTAAAATCGTGATAATAGGAAATAAAATAAAATAATACAAATTATAAGCATACCTGCAAAATCTGCGATTTTGCAGGTATGTTAATTAAAACATTTTATTACCTTTCAAAATTGAAATCACAATAACTAAAAATAGACTAAGCTGTTGCGATCTGTAACTTGATAGATTTCCTAGCTTCTAAAAGCTAGGCCGTGAGTTTCAAGATTTTTTTCTTCATTGATTTTTTCATCTTTTAGTAATTTCTCCTTAGTTGCAGCTAACAATTTCTTTTTTGCTTTGTATCTGTCCTTCTTGGATATCATTTGTTTCCATCGTTCTACACACATAAGTAATTCATTTTTTTGCTGTTGTAACTCTGTTTTCAACATATCACGAACTTCTTCAATGTCTTTTAACTGATCAACCTTATGTTCTTTCGAAAGCTTGATTGACTGCTTCACTGCTTTTAAAGTTTCTGCTAGAGAATCTTCATCATTCAATGGTGACTCAAATCGAGCTTCATGTTCAGACTATGTTGGCAATGGTGAATTATCTTTCACGAATCTCTTAGGAGATACCACCACATCATTGTAATTATTAATCTGTTCTTGTTCAAAGTCATTGATTGGGGTTTCATGAGGAGGAGATTCATCCTCGTTATCACTATTGTCTTCAACAATGATGGGTTCACTACTCTGTTCCATGGTTCTTGGAACTGAAAGACTAATCATACTCCTAGTAAACCTTTGATTTATTGTTTTAGATATTCTCATGCTTAGTTCAAGAGTTTTTCTATCACCTTCCATATTTTTCCCTTTTAACTCATGCTTCTCTTTCTCTTCCATTATCTTAGGATACAAATCACCCGTTAATTTAGCAGAGTGCGTCTGAAAAACTGTTTCACTTCCTTCTCCCACTTCATTTTCCCTCTTGGGTTTCTCAAGAGGGTTTGAAGTATAAAATTTCACATTTTAAACTATTAGACAGAGCTTATCCAGCCCTTCATGATCAATTATATGATCAGTCTCTTCTTTTACTTCTCCTTCACAAGGTCTTCTTCATTTTGCACGAGTCTTAGGTAAGTAGGTAGGCCAAAATTGGGTTAACCTAAACTCATTTTCTTTTAAGAATTCATCCCATGTTTTTCCTATTGTAACTAACTAATACTGAACTAACCATTTTGATCAGGCTGTGATGGAAAAGACTACGGTCTTGATTACCAATAGTACGTTGAACCGTAACAGCCATTTTATGCAAACTATGAAGTAGAAAGTAGGGCAGATTTAATTTCAAACCCTTAAGAGCCATTAAAATTCTCAGATGATATAATTAGACATTTGAATACCAACCATCACAAGAAATATACCTGGAAATGACTTCAAAAGGAGCACGCCATTGATTCTTCAAATATTTTACAGGAAAGCTAAATTTAAGGTGTGCATCTTCCTTTGACAATGGAAGAAGTAACTTCTTAAACTTTTTCTTGTCTATTCATGACTCTTTGAACTAGCGTTCACCAGTTCGAGGCAGCTTTGTGGCTTTCGAAATAAATTCTTCATCTATGACTAGCTACAAATCACCTATCTGAGCAATGTTTCCATCAAAAGACAATGCAAATCATCTAGTAACTTCCTCATTGTGTCCACTAAAACCCCAAAAGAAGAGTTTTCGGTAAATTTTCTCAAACAAGGCAAGAACTTCAGGGTCGGCTTCTAACATTTCAAGACTAGAAAGCTAAAACGACTTAAGGGAGGAATTTGTTCAACTATCAGTTCTTTCTTTGACAGAGGATTGAAAGGCGTTGTAAAAACTGAAGGAATAGGGATACGTGAATACATAGACATGATATGAACCCTTACGCGATTCTGGAGGAGATAATGAGTAACCCTAGACTGGTTTCTACGTGTGAAAACTTCACCATCAAACCACCGCAGGTATTCATCAAACAAATTGATGTGATCTGAAGTCATTACAAGATATTCGAAATCAAATATTTTCATGAATGTAATACGACTGTCAGATAGAATGGTGTTAATATGAACACATATGAATAAGGTAATTATTACATATTAAAATCCGTTTGAACAAATGTTATCAAACCAACAATTCGTATCTTGTACCAAAACCAGGACTAACAAACATTAACAGGAAAGGATCATACGCGGAATTCAATCGTGCTATAAGAACCAGATGATGTGAAGTTTTCATTTCAAACAATGATGTCTCCTAGGGTGTCGTAAATCCAACCAAGCACCAAGATCGACTTTGGATGATAATTTAAATGTTCAAAACCATATTTTATGCATGTAATAGATTCGAAGAGTAAATTATATGGTTTCAAATTATACAATGAACTTATTGAATCCAAATCATCATATGACCTATTGCAAAGTATGATCGGATGGAAAATTTTATTAAAAACTGAACACTAGATCAAAAATCGAACACTAGATCAAAAATCGATTACTATGAATAACACAAAGATCTTTATGGTTATTTGACATGATATATAAAGGTAATCTTTGGTTATTTGAGAAACATATATACAACTTTCCACAATTTGTAAAATGGCATAGTATTAAAAGATAAAATTTTATGTAAAAATATATCATTAGGGTTAAAATAGGATATTTCAATTAATTCATCAACCCTAATCATATAAATTACAAAAAACTAATGATGAGTGTTGTATCAAAAGGTATAAAGGAAATCAATAAAACCTAACTGCCATAAGTTCAAAATGCATTTCCAATTATCTTTAATTTAATCCGAAAAAGAAACTATTTAACAAGATATAACTTAAATATCTCGATTAAAAGATTAACAGCTGCTAAAATATTAAACTTATGAAAATGCTTCCTAAACTTCCAGTATGATCATTAATTATTCTTTTAATTGAGAGTACCTTTAGAATCGAAGATTCTGAAGGCCCTCTTATATAATTTTTGTGATAAATCATAAAAGAGAACTGATCATTTTATTCAACAAAGAAGAAAAATTGAAAGGGTTGTTGCCTACCAACAAATGGCGACGACCTGGGCGAACCAGTTATCTTTTCTCATACAATTTTCAAACGATGGTATAAACAAAATCTTAAAATCTATTCAAAATAATAAAAAATTATCAGTCTAATAAAAACCATTATCTGATTAACATTCGCAAATATAATTCAGAATTATCCCATCTCTGTATATACAGGTTTTGTTAAAGATACGCTTAAGAATATCCTAGTCAAAAGAAAGTAATTATAGTAATGATAATATGGACCATCAGTATAAGATATAGGAATCTACTTCATTGATAAATTTCTAGAATATGTTCCATGAATATAATGATTTTCCTTCTTTTTTCTTTTTTTTAATAAACTAAAAATTAGAAACAATTACTTTGACTAAAGACTACTATCTACGCATGATAAACTGATGTGATAGTATCATTCACAAGAATTGCCTAGAATAAGCAATTTGGCTCGTGATGAGACCTCTTGCCTCTTGATATTTTAACCAAGAGCCATCATCCTAATAATCAGAAATGAAGTTATACTAGACATCACTAATGATCATGATTAGGCTAGCTCGTGATGAGACCTCCTATTCTTCAATCAAAGTTATGTTTCACTTTATTGAGTTTGAAAGTTTACATTTTATAAAATAAGAGATCACTACCTAGCACAGTAACCAAATGGTAATGTTAGTCACTAATATCACTAGAAAATGAATCAGCTGGCTTGTGATGAGACCCCCTATCTCTTGACCTTACGACCAAGAGCCATTATCAATTTCCTAATAATTCCATGCCGATGATATTTATGATCATAATCGGATCGGCTTATTACTAAGACCTTTCGTCTCTTATTTTAAACTTTAGAATTTTATTGAATGGAACAAATCTAAAAATTTTCAAGATTGTAAACACCTTTAAAAGAAATGACTGATGATAGAGATCCATAAAGATTTTTTTTGAAAGTACAAGTTTTGAAAAAGACATTAATCATCCATGCTAACTATCAAAAGAAAATAGGAGAATGAGGGATAATATGAACAATATTTACAAATATTTACAAATAATGATAGGTTCATGATAGACTTAAGAAACTCTGATCAATCTAAACCAATTCTTAAAAGACTTAGTCTAATACCATAATTTTAAACTAATGAACAAACTGAGTTTAAACCACAGGACTTAATTATATACAGATGTTCTTTCAACAATGTATGTACATTAGTGACTGATTATCATAAAACATATATACAAATATTTGACAATCTTAGATACAAATGATTGATACATTAATACTTGATTGGAAGAATCTTAACTTTAAGAAAATCGAAAATAAGTTTCAAGATTATTTTGACATAGAGCAAATGATATTTGAATGTACATAAGAATCATGAATTTATCATGATTCTGTTTGATAAAAGATTGTATATAATATCAACAATTTTATAAAATTTTATGATAATAATATATACAGGAAGTTCTTAAAATTTAAATAAAATTATTTACAGACAGAAACTGATTAAAAAAATAAAAGAAAACAAACTAATACAAAATTATATACAAATTTAGGGTCTGAAAAAGTCAGCAAAAATATTTTTATAAGATCAGTCCATTTACCGGAAATGTTTCGAACTGACCTTCTAGGGTTTGTAAACGAAAAGTGCTTGGACCTATCTTTTCAGCAATGACAAATGGACCTAGCCAAAGTTTTTGAAACTTGGTATGATCTCCTTTCTCCTCATGGACTTTGTCCCATTTTAACACCAAGTCCCCCACCTAGAATTCTCGGTTAGAACTTGAGGATTGATCAAACCAGGACTTAACAGTTTGTTGATGTTTTGTAAAATGTTGTTTTGACCTATCTCTTTCTTCCTCTAGTTTTAGTAAAGTGTTAATCATTTTCTCCACAGCTAGACAATCATCATCCTGAACCGACTAGGCTAACTGCAACGATGGTAAAACTAAATTTGGTGGTAAAATGGCCTTAGTTCCATAAAACAAGAAGAAAGGCGAGTTACCTATTGTAGCCTTAGGAGTTACTCTGTCTGCCCAAAGAGCATTAAACAACTCTATATGCCAATCATGATGGTGAGCTGAAATAGTTCTTTTGAGAATTTTCAACAAATTTTTATTTGTTGATTCAACTAAACCATTTTCGTAAGGATGATAGTTAGCTGAATATCTAACCCTTATACCTTTCTCTAAAGCAAATTGAGTTAACTCAACTGATGAAAAATATGAGGCATTATCAAAAACAAGGGAGTCTGGAACACCAAATCTTGTTATGATAAAAGATTCTAAAAATAAGATAACTTGATTGGTGTTTACAACCCTTAAAGGTGCAACCTCTTCCCAATGAGTAAAATAATCAGTTGTAGTTATAATCTATTTGTGTTGCATTGAAGAGGGAGGGTTTATTGGTCCTACTATATCAATAGCCCATTGCTGAAAAGGCCTTTCTACTGAAACAGGTTGTAAAGGAAAAACAAACTTCTTAACTCTACCTACAACAAGTTGACATTCTTGACATTTCCTGACAAAAGCATAAGAATCTCAAAATAAAGTAGGCCAATAATAGGCAGCCCTAAGAATCTTATGTGCCATAGTTTCTCCACTAAAATGACCACCTACTGGTCCAAAATGTAATTCTTTCAAAATCACTTATGTTTCATCTTTGTCTAGGCATTGAAGTAAAACACCATCTGAATTTCTCCTAAAGAGAATATTATCAATTAGTAAATAAGGAGCCGATTTCAGTCTAAGTGCTCTCCTTTTCCTTAGTTCAAGTTAATAAAGAGAAGTTCCTATTTCCAGAAGTGTCCTTAAATCTGTGTACCAAGAATCTTGTGGTGGAGGATAAAAGTAAATTTCTCGAGTTAGTAAGACCTCATCAATGACAGCTTTGGAACTGTTATTTGGTAGATGAGCTACTTCAGCAGCAAGTTTACATAATCCTTGACCCTTGACAACCATTTAAGGTTTAATTTCCAATTCATACACTTGAAGAGCTATCATCCATGGTGCTCCTTTTTCACCCAAATCTTTCTGTACTAATAAATTTATGACTTAAGCGGAAGGAACTATCACTTTCATTCTAGATTTCAATAAATATGGATGAATTTGTTTGACAGCTTTGAAAACAACAAAAGCTTGCTTATCAACCTTGAAATAATTTAGTTCAGCACCTTTGAAATTTGAGCTCATAAAAGAAATTTGCACTTCACTATTTTGATGATTTATCTGAGTTAAAACTATTGCATATGATATGCCAGAAGCGAAAGTATACAATATGAAATATTTGTTAAAATCTGGGCTCAAAAGACTAGGAGCTTCTGAAATGGCTTCTAAAATTCTCTGAAAAGATTCTTTTTCAGTTTGTCCCCAGTTAAAAATAGCATCCTTCTTAATCACTTTTTGTAAAGGAAGGATGATTTCAGAAAAACTGGGGATAAATCTCCTAACAAATTTTATTTTACCAAGAAACGATTGCATTGATTTTTTGCTAGAAGGGTAAGTTATTTTCAAGATAGCTTGGGTTTGTTCAGGATCAATCATGATCCCATGTTTTGAAACCACGCAGCCTAATAAAATACCTTCTGAAACAACAAATATTGTTTTCTTTGGATTTAAATAAATTCCAAATTTTCTACAATGTTCAAATACTTTTCCAAGATGATTAATGTGATCATGTCAACATTTAGAAAATACAGTAACGTCATCTAAATAGACAACTACTGAATGATTAATTAACCCTCTAAAAGCAATATCCATTGCTCTTTGAAAAGTTTCCCCAACATTGATTAACCCGAAGGGCATCTTTCTGTAAGCGTATGTTCCCCATGGAGTTCTGAAAGTTGTTTTTAGTTGATCTTCCGGGGAAACCAAGATTTGGTTATATCCTAAGAAGCCATCAAGAAGTGACAATATCTCAGACCCAAAAACTTTCTGAAGGATTTGTTCCATGGGAAGAACTAAGTAATTATCTTTTTTAGAGGACTTATTAATATTTCTAAAATCAACACATAGTCGAATATCATCGTTTTTTTTCCTAACTGGAACCAAGTTAGATACCCACTGAGTATGTCGAATAGGAAAAATAATCCTAGCAGCTACCAGTTTATTTAATTCCTTCTTAATTGTTGGTTCTAGTGACGGATGATACTTTCTAAGTTTCTGTTGGAAAGGTTTTGATTCTTGTTTTATTGGAATAATGTGTTGCATGACTTGTGGATTGAAAGTTTTCAAATCGTCGTATGTCCATGCAAAGACATCCTTAAATTCTTTGAATAATTTTATGAATGCTGATTTTTCTATAGGAGTGCAATCTATTCCTAAATTCACAGTTTGAGGATTAAGTTATGTTCCTAAATTTATAGTTTCATATTTCATTTGTGAACTATTGGTTTTACAATTAGGAATAGACTTAAATTTGTCTTGAAGATCAAAAAACTTTTCTAATCTCAAAGTTGAAATAGGAATCCGTTTTACCTTCTCAAAATCTTTTTCAACTTAACAAAAATCATTTATTACCGAAAAATCCCGCAGATTTCCGTCATGTGTAACTTCATCAATGGATGAATCTTTGAAAGTATCATCATTTGTTAATAAATTCAGCACCTGCACATAATTTTCAAAAACACACTAGTTAAAGGTATTATCTAGTATAGAAGGTCTAAAAATCAATTCAACCGAAAATAAATCAGGTGTGAAATTCTTAGATGGGATCAATTTTGATGCTACATTTGCTAATAAATCTGCCTCTTGATTCTGAAATCTTGGAACTGACACTATATTAAATGCATCAAAATGTGAAATGAGATTTCATAGCTCTCGTTGATAATTCTGCAAATGTTCAAAAATGCAATGAATAGAATTATGGACTTACCTGACAATGATTTCAGAATCACCATATGCAACTAGCACTTCAATATCCAAATCATTCGCTTTCTTCAGACCCTGAATTAGAGCTTCATATTCCACAGTATTGTTTGTACAATTAAATTCAAGCCTACATGCTATACATGTTTTATTTCCTTTAGGGTCAATTAACAGGCAACCAAATCATGCTCCTTCTTTAGACTTTGACCCATCGAAATATAAAGTCCAAGTAGAACTATTTGCAACTACTTTACTCTCAATAATATTTACATAATTATGACTATCTACATTTTTTACACTTTCTTTGAATGAAAAATCATGAGAAATAGTTGTCATATTAAGAATTTCTGATTGCTGTTTATTGTTAGAGAAAGCATAATTTTCAAATTTAAAATTTCCAAACCCCGGTTCATACATATAATTCGCCATTACAGAATCTAAAAATAAAACCGATTCACTGGGATCATGTAATTATGTCACTATATGTTTCAGATATATTTCTCTGTTTATCTTAATTTGATTTTATTTTTCATTCTTAGGTAACCATAAGTTGACCAATCTGTCGCAAAGAATCCATTCAATTGCTGAGACCAATCCCTACTAAAAAACAGCCCATATGCGTTAGGAATGTCTGCAACCACAATATCTATAATTTAAAAAACTAAAGGGTTACAAGCAATCCTAACTAGAACATCTTTCATCTCTCCCACAACCCTCACATTTGTCCTATCCAATTGAGTAATCTATGAATTTGATGGAACATACTTTCCAATCAACCTTTTGCACACAGACAAAGGCATTACATTGGAAGATGCTCCAGAATCAACCATGCAATTATGAACGTTCCTATTAAAAATCTCGAAGGTAAGTACGGATGGAGGAGCTATTGATTTTGAATTTTTTTCTATTAGAGAAGCTTTATTAGTTTCCGACTTTCCTTTATCAGTTGGTGTTAAATCACTGTTAGAATTATTAGCAGCTATATTTTGCTTAGCATTAGGAATTATTGAACTCATGGCAGGATTTATAATAGGAATATTAGGCATTGGGTAAATTTGAAGAAGATCATACATACTAATCTTTGCATGTGTCTTCTTTAAATCTTCAATTATATCATATTGTAAATCAAACTTTGGATCATTTTGAATAGGCTAAGAAGTCCTCACAGGTCGAGTTTATTTGACAGATTGAGTCTGTTTATTGCGTTGTGAATTATTGTTATCGTTACTTGGGGTAGAACTTGATGATGCTCTAGGAGTATTTGCAAATTTTCTACTATGAGTATTAAAGGCATGTTGTCCTGAAGGAATACTTCTACATTCATAATCATTTACTAGACTGTCCCAAAAATGACCATTTACTTGTTGAGGTTCTTCCAATTCTTCTTCATTTTTAGATTCCTCCTCCTCTTCAGTATCTACAGTTTCTTGATTTGAGGGAATTTCAGATAAAGATAAGACTGTTCGAATAGTATTAAAAATTTATTCGTTTACCACTATATCAGGAGGTGAACTTGTTTCATTATTAGGGTTAGGATTCTATCTAAACTGATTTCTGAAATACCCTCTAGAAGAGGCATTTTCAGAATTAGTTTTCTTTAATCCTACAACTTCATTAGTTAATGCTCAAATAGAATTCTGTAATTGTTCTACATCAAAGGCTTTATATTTTTCCAAATTAGGTCTTTCAATTTTCTTACGAGGAAAAGTATCAACTTTTCCACTTCTATCTGGTTCATAAGACATGGAATCCTTCTCGACTTTAATGGCTTCCTCAAAAGTTTCAACAAGTGTTGTTTTATCAGCTCTCTTAACAAACATCCCAGGATATTTTGGTAAGGCTAAAGTATAATTTTCTATGATTATATCCTCGGGTGGTTGAGAAGCAACAATAATTTTGTTTTTTAACGTAAGAAATATCTAATTAAAATCTTTAATTATTTCTTTAGGTTCCATTTTAATTCAAGATAACTCGAGAACTAAAAGAGCATGTGTTTTATCCTCTCCAAATTTATCTAAGAAAGCCTTGTTGAATTCAGCCCAATTTGTGATTGATCCTTGGACTAATGAAAAGTACCAAGTAGATGCTTTCCCTTCAAAAGTTAAAGGGAACAATCGACAGACTACGTTTTCATGCTGAACGTTCATGGTTTGAACAACTAACATGAATTTATCTACATGCACTTCTGCAGGTTCTTTATTATCTAGATTAAACTTTGGAAGAAGTTTATCTGAATGTTTAGGCAGAGGATGTTGTACTCTATGCATAGCTACAACAACTGTTCTCAACCAGGGAAGTTGAAGATTAGGTGGAGGGTTACCCCCTCCTCCTCCTCCTGTAGGTATGTTTCCAGCCATAGGACTTCCTTCAGAATCTGAAGAACTCCCTGAATTAGATGACCTTGGACTATCCGATGGTGATTCCAGAGGAGAAGGTGGTTGATCAAAACCACCTAGAGAAGTCAATCTTCTAGCAGTATTTGTTCTAGTAGCTTCTCTATGAAGACTTCTGACTTGATAACTTGGAGTGCTATCAGCTTCTGTTGAATCTTAAGTAACCATATCCAATTGAGGATTACGTCTTTGTTGTCTAGGTAGACCATAGTCTATTGGTGTTAAACCAAGTTGATAAGCATATGATCTTGTAAGAATATGACGAGATTCTTCTAAGGTTTGAGTACTCTGTTCAGGTGTGAATGGAGATGTAATGTGGTCATGCTCAAGGATGCTCCTAACAGTGTCTATGAATGGTGATCTACTAACTTCAAATTGTAACGTAGGTTGTTGACTAGTTGAAGATTAATTATTGATTCTATCAGTCATTAATCATTTTCAGGCCCTCCCTTTAGCGCCATTTGTTGGTCGGATTTTCTGACTCGGGCAACTAAAGGAGATTAAGCCCACACAAGTCTCTTAGAACAGCTCCCGATGTGTTTGGAATGGAAAAATCTCACAGGTTATGGTCCTACTACCAACTGAATTTATCCTCTTAAGGAGACATAAAAAATTTAGTAAAAAATTATCCTAAATTTTGTTACTGCTTAAAATAAATCCTAGAGTTAGTTTTCTTAGTCTAGGTTATCCTAAAATGCTTTCTTAAGGAAAGTCTTCTAGTTTGGGGTTTTGTTTTGTTTTTTTTTTAATTTTCTAAACTGAAGAACTAATTTTAAACTTAAAACCAACTAATCTAATTAAATCTAAGTTAATGACTATCTAGGACAAGAATCATGAATTAAAACTAAGTGACTAACCTATCTCAGCTGAGAGCAACTTGGAAAACTAAATTAATTATCAATTAATGATTTAAATAAACAAAGAGATAAGCAATAACAATTCAAATGAAAATATTTAAATTATTATCCTAAAATCACTTTGTTGAATATGCACAACAACAGAAAATTAAAATAGGTAACTACTTTTAATTTATTCTATGATGTCCTATTAATTAATAACTAATATTCAATACTGAATATTTGAATAACAAGATTATATTTATTCACGAAAACATTGTAGAAAATATCAAAAATAAATATAAAATGTATTTATTACCAAATTTCAATTATCAATACAAATATCAATTAACAAAACTCAGTAATATTCTCAATCAAACATCAATATTGTGCAAACAGAGTATACTTTCAGATAATAAATACAATTATATCACAGTACAATTGCATAAAATGTTTGGTGAGAAAATGGTATATCAAAATATATATATTAAGTTTTCGAAATAGTAACAAGCAGTGATACCAGTTTGAGAACTCTAGTCACAATTCTCCACGAAGGTAAAACTCCAGTAAAGAGATTAAAACTAGAAACTCTAATTATATTTCTAATAAGTATTTTCCTTCAATACTGCATCCACCCTCACTACAATGAGCTTCCTAGCTTATATAATAAGACTAGTAACTCCTTCCAGTTTTTGTGTAACAACTATTCTAAAAATATTCCTTCAGTTTCTAACAACCACTACATAATAAAAACAAAAATTCTATCCTTATTCTGTTGCATCAGATTTCTTCAAAGAAGGAACCTGGCAGATACGTTTATCCTATGAAACGATAATGTCAATTAAATGGCTGGCCTGTATTAACTTCTGCCCAGATGAATCGACCTATGACGTGACTGTCTTTAGTATCTGTTGACGGGCGATTCTGATTCAGCCCGCAACGGGAGAAAACGACCCAGTCCGGGATCCTTAGAACAGGTTCCAAGCTGTTTCAAGTAGTCGTTCCCGACAGGTTTATAGGCTCTGTTAGCCTGGGATCCTAAAAGGGTAATTAGTGCTATCGATTAGTAGGTTCTTAAAATTTAATGATTAATTAGAGTTAAAACTGAGTTTTATGCTACTGTTATATGAAAACACTATACACAAATTTGTTATATAGATACAGCAGAATTCAGAAACAAACAAAAAATAATACACTACTGTTAACCATATACACAAATATACATCATTCACATCAAGGAATAAGCTAAAGATGTTTCTGCAGAAACATATGTAATCATATTCACAGTTTTAATATCATGCAGAAAAATAACATTAAATAAATCCTAAAGTCCTACTCTAACCCCTATCCTGATCGGGAGCACAATTAAACTAATACTGATTCTCAGCAAACACTGGAAAACGTAATGTAAAATGTCATTTGCAGAGTAGTAAAGACATTTAAAGCCTGCAAATTAATACATGCATTACTAACTATCATATACCAATAATAACAATTATTAAATACATGACAGATTATACCAATATGACTGAAAACCAGAAGCACCGAATACTTAAAAGATTACTTTCGCATAATTAATGAAAATGAATTATAACGAAAGATATAAAATTAAGAAATACAAATACTAACAACTGCAAGATGTAATAAACGCAAACCAGTTGTAAAACTTAATAAGAAGTAAATCCAACATCACCAGTCCAAAACAAAATGTCAACAGGCAGGAAACCGCCTAGCAGCCCATCCGGTTAGAACCAGCAGTTCAGTACTTGTATTACAATAGTATCCCCCCCCCTCTAAGAATAATGCCAACAGTCTATTAAATACATTCCTTTTTACCCATGATAGCATATTTGGGATAAAAAACAAATCTTCATAATCCCTAACTAATCGCCAAAGGAAAATGACAAGTGAAACTTGTCGTTTTTCTTTTACCCTTTAATTTCGCACTCAGTCTACAGGATCGTAACATAAAACAGCGGAACCTGTCAAACTGTTTCTCCATTCCGTGATTCGATTCCAGCAAAGTAGGGATTATGCCGATCTCTTCAAAATTTGGGGAGTTAATATCTGCGATCCGCAAAAGAAATATTTAGAAAATCGTAACAGCAGGAGAAATAAAATTATAAATCAAATAATCTCAACATAACGAATTACCTGATATATAACAAACCATGATTAAAAACTATATATTCACTGGGGCACCAAAGACCTGAATTTTTACTCCATTGGAGTGACTGGGCAAAGGTGTTTTAAATTGCATCAAAGCGATCTGAGCGTTCAACTCTCGTAACTTTTCTTCATTCCTCTGATTTTCGTCCTGCAATTTCAGGACACGCCTGATGAGTTTGTTCTTATGGTTTTTCAACCGCACCAAATGTTTGTCGCTAACATCTATTTTCTCCTTCATCCCCATATTATCGATTTTCAATAAATCTCTGCTAGCAGATACCTCACGGATTTTTTCCTCCATTCTACGGACCTTGTCCAGTAGACAGTTAACGAACAAAGGGTGAATGTTTCCGCCGCTCTGATGCAAAACAGAGGAATTCACTTTAACTGATTTTTCATTTATGACCGAATCGGTCACGCACTCCACATGAGCTTCTGAAATTTTCTTGCCCTCGACTGGTAGGCTTTTCGACCCAGGCGCAATTTCCACTTCTGTCTGAACGGGCTGGACTTCAACAGAAAGGAAGGGATTCTCAGAAATTTCCGACACATTCACCGTAGGACTTGGGTCGATTGAATCGGTCCTTAGATCAGGATAAACTTCATTATCATTTCCCTGAGCAGACGTGGTAATCTCCTCAACGTTGATTACCACTGTCTCAACATTATTTTTATCCTTTTTAGGCCCTTTGACAGATTTGGCTCTGGCCATGCTGCGTGTTAGTCTCCTACTTAGGTTAGGAGCGTTTCCTCGTTGACCAACATTTTTGCCCCTCACGTTTGATG